>OZ020531.1:32196494-32796494 GCA_963971445.1 Ornithomya chloropus
AAATGAAAAAGATATACTATTGCGATGCAGTGAAAATCCACCGAATTTCGATTCTATTATGGACAAACTGAAATCAAGATTGATTAAAGAGAAAATATTTGCTATAGCATTAAATAAAAATGATGACATATTTAAAAGCATAGATGAAAATGATTTTAAAAGAAAAGTTAATGAAAAATTAAATAAGATAAATAATAATGCCCAAAAATTGATTATTATATTGTTTAAAGACCCTCAAAATTAAATTAATACAATTTAAACTAATAAATGAATATCATAATAGTCCACACGGCGGGCATTTAGGAGTTAGAAAAACGCTCCTAAAACTTAAACAAAGGTATCTATGGAAAAATATGAATAAAATGATTAAGAATTTCGTGAATAATTGTAAAGAGTGTATGATAAATAAACAAATAAAACATGTAAAAGAACCTCAAATTATAACAAGCACACCCACTACAAGCTTTGAAGTTGTAGAAATTGACACAGTAGGACCATTAAGAATAGCCAATGGATTTAGGTATATACTCACCATGCAATGTGAACTGACAAAATATATAATAGCATGTCCAATACAGAGTAAGGATGCTAAAACAATAGCTAAAACAATTGTTGAACAAGGATTACTAAAATATGGTCATTTCAAGATACTAAAATCAGACAGAGGAACTGAATTTACAAATGAATTACTGAGGAAGGTATGTGAACTACTCAAAGTTCAACAAATATTTTCAACCCCTTACCATCATCAAACTTGAAAGAAGGAGACTACGTACTATTAAAGAACATGACTAGACGAAAAAATCATAAACCATATATTGGTCCGTACCAAATAATCGCTAGAAATGGTGTAAATTCTACCATCAAAATAAATGATACGTTAAAAATGTTTCACAATAATATACTAAAACCATATAAAATAAGAATATAATTAGAATTGTAGAATAGTAAATATTGAACCCTATTTTTAATACATTTTAAATACATAAGCTATTTTTAATGTAAACAAAAAATTTTTTTTCTGTTTAAGCAAAAAAAAAAATTTTTTTTTTCTGTAGGATAAGAGTGTAGTGTGCATATAAAATAATGCACACCAATTTATCATTGTAGAGTAAGGATGCTAAAATAGCTATTGTTTTACTCTGTATTGGACATGTTTTACTCTGTATTGGACATGCTATTATATATTTTGTCAGTTCACATTGCATGGTGAGTATATACCTAAATCCATTGGCTATTCTTAATGGTCCTACTGTGTCAATTTCTACAACTTCAAAGCTTGTAGTGGGTGTGCTTGTTATAATTTGAGGTTCTTTTACATGTTTTATTTGTTTATTTATCATACACTCTTTACAATTATTCACGAAATTCTTAATCATTTTATTCATATTTTTCCATAGATACCTTTGTTTAAGTTTTAGGAGCGTTTTTCTAACTCCTAAATGCCCGCCGTGTGGACTATTATGATATTCATTTATTAGTTTAAATTGTATTAATTTAATTTTGAGGGTCTTTAAACAATATAATAATCAATTTTTGGGCATTATTATTTATCTTATTTAATTTTTCATTAACTTTTCTTTTAAAATCATTTTCATCTATGCTTTTAAATATGTCATCATTTTTATTTAATGCTATAGCAAATATTTTCTCTTTAATCAATCTTGATGTCAGTTTGTCCATAATAGAATCGAAATTCGGTGGATTTTCACTGCATCGCAATAGTATATCTTTTTCATTTATATCTATACTAACTTTCTTCTTTGTTTTGTTTTTGCCCTTGATGAATTCAATTTTTAATTTCTTTAATTTATTTATGTCAGACATTGAAGTACAATCCCAAATATGAAGTTGATCAGGCTTCGGTTGGTTAGTACAATTTGTATGGTTAATATCATTATTCTTGTTATTATTATTATCTTTAGCGTTATCTGCTATCCTTTCATTATTCATCATTTTTAACTTTTGCCCTCTTGTCATAACATTTATCTTCTTAGGTATCATGTCTTTTAACATATCAGTATCTATTTTAATCCGTGATAAAGCGTCAGCATTTGTATTATTACTTCCTTTTTTATATATTACTGTAAAATTATAATCACATAATTCCATTCTAATGCACGTCATTTTGGATGATGGGTTATTGTGAGTGAATAGTGACACTAGTGGTCTATGGTCTGTAATAACCACGAATTTACGACCGTATAGGTATGGTCTGAAAAATTTAATACCCCAATGAAAGGGTAGTGCTTGCATATGAAATTGGTAAATCGTGTCCAATTTCTCCTTGTGATAATATGGCTCCTAATGCGTAATCTGAGGCATCTGTTGTCAGTATGAATGGTTTGTCAAAGTCAGGGTATTGTAGTATAGGGAGATTCATTAATTTTTGTTTTAAAGTTTCGAATGCTTTTTGGCATTTGTTTGACCATATAAATGGTTAATGCTTTTTTAATAAGGAGTTTAGACATTTTGCAATTTGTGCAAAATCTTTTATAAATCTTCTGTAGTAATTATAAAGTGCGACGAATCGTCTTACTTCGTCTGCATTTTTGGGTGTGGGATAGTTTTTTATAACATTAAATTTTGATGGGTCAGTTTGTATACCGTTTTTGGTTATTAGGTGTCCAAGGTATATAACTTCAGGTCTCAAAAAATTGCATTTACTGGCATTGAGTTTCAGGTTATATTTTTGTAATCTTGTAAAAACTCTTATTAGATTGTCGTTGTGATGTTTAAGTGTGCAGCCAAACACGATGATGTCGTCTACATAGAGAAATGCGCTAGAGTCTAGTCCGCTTAAGGCTATTGTCAGCATCCTTTGAAAGCTGTTTGATGAAATTTTGAGACCGAAAGGTAGTCGTTTGAATTGGTAATGTCCTTTGTTCGTTGAAAAGGCTGTTAGAGGTCTGGAGTTTTTGTCTAAATTGATTTGGTGAAATGAACTCGTCATATCTAGAGTAGAAAAGTATTTAGCTCTTCCCAATTTGTCAAGAACGTCTTCCAGTCTGGTAAGTGGAAATTTATCGTTTACTAATTTGTCATTTAATTTTCGAAAATCTACTACAAGACGCCATTTTTGTGTGTTGTCAGTTGTCTTTTTAGGTACTATTAGTAAGGGTGAGTTATACGGGCTTACTGAAGGTTCTACTATGTCATCGTCAATTAATTTCTGCACTTGTTTATTAATTTCTTCAGTTTGTGTTTGTGGTAGTCGATAATTTTTGATGTATACTGGAGTGTCGTCTTTTGTCTGAAGTTTCTGTGTATAAAAGTTATTTGTCGCGAGTTTTTCTCCGTCTAAGTGAAATATATCTTGAAAATCTTTGAATATCTCTATTAATGAGTTCTTAGCAATTTTGTCCTCTTGATTTATATTTATGGTGTTTAGTAGTCTGTTTAATCGTTCTTTAGTAGCCTTGTTTTGTGGCCTCACATTAAGTATATGGTAATTTTGAAGAGGCTCTAATTGTACATTAATATTTTTAAGGTTTATGGTTTGTGCTGTTGTATTTAAAATTCTAACGTGTTTTATCCCATTACGTGGAATTATACAATTTGCTAAAAACACTCCTTTTTGAAATTCCTTATTTAAGATAAGTGAATCCTCTTTTAATTTTATTTTTATCGGATGTATTATCTCTGATCTGGGTGGTATTGAGATAATTTTGGGTTTGTTAGTTTCCATTGGTAGTACGATGTCTTCATTATTTGTATGGATTTCCATAGTCATTGTTTCGAAGTCCAGTTTGCACAGGTAATCTCTTAAGAAATCAATTCCTAATATTCCATCTGTGGATATTGGGAAATTGTCCTCCACCACATGGAATTCATGTGTTAGTTCTGTTTGTCCTACTTGTAGTTGTATAAATGTTGTTCCAATTGTATGTATAGTTTCTGTAGTTATTCCACTTAGATTGTATATATTGTTTATTAGGTTAGCTTTTGTGATATGTAATATGTAAGATTTTATTACTGAAATATCTGCTCCTGTATCAACTAGTAATCTTATAATTTTATTTTGCTTAGTCTGAAGTATAACATAGAAAGTGTTTTTATTAGATATGTTGAGAATTTTATGTGTGTTTATACGCCAGTGATGGTGTCGTCCACCACCAGCGGTATTCCGTTTCCCTGGTTCTGTACAACGTTTAAGTGTCTTCTTCTATTATTTTGATTGATGTTAGGTATTTGGGGGTATCTGGGATTGTAAATCAATAACTATTTTTTTAACTAGCAGATTGTCGAGCATCTAGACTAATTATTATTATAGGGCTGGGTATAATGCTTAAAGTTTCCTAGTATATGATATATCCCAAATTTTTTTTGGATTGTGTCCGTGTGAATATACTAATGCATTGTAAATTTCCTGATCATTTCTTCCGGACCGAAAACAGCGTAGCATTGGTTGTTTTGTTCTTGGTCTTTTACGCATGTGTACTGTTGTTGCTTTTTCTATTCCTATAAGCAAAACAAAGGGAATACCATAGATTACACATATAAGACAATACACATACTTACAGACATTTGGACAGTGGTAAAAAACCTTGTGTACTGTTGTTGTTTTTTAAGGACCGAAAATAGTGAAGAATTGTTTTTTTTTTTTTTGTTCTTGGTTTTTTACGCACGTTACTTCTGTTGCTTTTTCTATGCTTATAAGCAAAGCAAAGGGAATACCATGGATTGCACATGCAAGCAAATCTGTATCGTAATCGATATGTATTGGATATGTATAGACCTCTAGCGGCTACATCAGTGGCAATTAAGATCCATATATATTTAGATTAAAACTATTTAAAGTGGCCACGTGGTTTTTTTTTTGCCGCATAAAACCATGCAAACAAAAATTTTGCATACCCATACTGTTAAGGGTCATGCATAACAATTGGCAATATCTATAACAGTTAAAAATTAAAATAAAAAGTATAATTAATGCTCTAAAACAAAAGTTAGGGATAGAAAAGGTACTTTTTTGTATAGGTAAATATCATTACATTGGCATTTTCATTTCCTCGCGATATTTTCGCAGCGCCTCAATTAAAACCATATCACAATCATAGTCAGCCCACAACAGGTATCGTTGATCTAAAGTATCTACAGTAGCCACTATAGACTCTTCAAACCATTCAAAGCACTATTTTCCAAAATTATTTATTATGTAAACCTTAACAACCAAAAGTGTATGTAACTCACATTTTTTGCTATGGGAAATATTGTTTAATAAAATCTTTCATAGGAGCGGAGAAGAAAACATTTTGTCTTTGGTTAGGCAAGCAACGTTCGATTATGGCAAGACTTTCATCAAAGTCTCCTTTTAACATGTGATCTTCTTCATCTACTACTAGAAATTTTAAATTATCAAACGAAAACGTATCACAACCAGTTAAATGATCATCCAAACGTCCCGGCATTGCTACAACAATATGAGGTCTTCGCATTAGATTTTGTGCTTTGATAATTTGATCTGTACCACCCGAAATAACACATACCCTAACATCCAACGGCTGACCTGCCACTAAAAATTGCTCCGATATCTTAAGTAAAATTCAGGACTCTTAATGATTACATTTTTAACATATTGAACTCTTATTACCTGGTAAGCCCACTCATGAGTAGGGGTTAATATTAAAGCAAAGTGGCTGACAGGCTCTTCGCTGTTTCTGTTGGATAAGCAAAGCAAAAGCAAATGTTTTTCCTGATCCCGTCTTAGCCGCTCCTAAGCAATCATTACCTTCCAGAATGGCTGTTATACAATTTTGCTGTATAGGAGTTATTTGTTTGAGACCTGTTGAACTGATCAATTATTGTTTAACATTAATTTTTAGTTATTATTATTAGACACATTATGTTACAAAACTACTATACTAGTATTTACGAAAAGATTTGTTAGAACCCTTTGCTTATTTGTCAATAAACTTATCAATAAATTTTTCACTTTCTTTTCGATAACCACAAACTGCGTTTCATTCGATAACCACAAACTGCGTTTCAGAGGTTATGGGCCCAGAGTGCTTGTGAGTTTAAAATAAAGAGTCATGAATTCGGTTACAACGGTAAACCATATAGAGAAACTTGTCGGCTCAGAAAACTGGTCGACATTGAGTTTTGCCATGAAGACACAATTGGAATTAGACGATTCCTGGGAGTGCGTGGAACCAGAAGAAGGTGCACAGATAGATGCTGTAAAAGACAAAAATGCCCGCTGCAGAATGGTAATGGCTTTAGATAAGAGTTTGTACGTGCATGTTAGAGATGCCAAATCCGCAAAAGAAGTGTGGACAGCTTTAAAGAATCTCTTTCAAGATAGTGGCTTGGACAGAAGGATTGGCTTGTTGCAAAAGTTGTGTTCTGTTCAATTGTTGGAGTGTTCATCTATAGAAGATTATGTGAACCAAATTATATCAACTGCACAAAAGTTAAACGAAATTGGTTTTGTTGTAAACGATGAATGGATTGGCAGCCTACTATTAAAGGGTCTACCAGATCAATATAAACCAATGATAATGAGTATTGGGAGCAATGGTAAACCAATTTCCGCTGACCAAATAAAAATGAAACTTCTTCAAGATGTGAAAATTGAGCCACATGTGAATTCTGCTTTAATTTCCAAAAAGTCGCATCATCATAAAGCCCATCAGCCTAGTATGCCGAAAAACGTAGTAAACACACGTGGCCTGAAACAATCAAGTCTTGTATGGAATACTAAGTTGGACGGAGCTCTTAGAACATACAACTTGAAACGTTCCAAAGTGGATACGTGTGTTTACTACAATCATTCAAATGAGAAGATGACTTTTGTAGCAATATATGTAGACGATATCCTGATATTTAGCAATGATAAAAATTTTCGTGATAAATTAATATCCAAATTGATGAGCGATTTCAAAATGAAAATAATTGGCGAAGCTAAACAATGCTTAGGAATAAGAATTACCCGGAAAGGAGATGATATATATTTAGATCAAGAAAATTATATAAACGACTTATTAGAAAGATTCAACATGACTAATTGTAATCCTGTGCCAACGCCATTCGATGTTAATGTCAAATTATCTAAACCGAAGGCCCCTAAAACAAAGGATGAAGAAGAATATATGAAGAGAATACCTTATCAGCAAGCAATTGGTAGTCTAATGTTTGCTTCTCAATGCACGAGACCTGACATTTGTTTCGCAGTAAACAACCTTAGTAAATTTAATAATTACTTTGGCCAAGAGCATTGGTCAGCAGTTAAAAGGGTTCTTCGTTATTTGAAAGGAACCAAGGATTTTAAATTAAAGTATTCAAAGTCGTCTATCGGTAGTTTTCAAGTATATTCCGATTCAGATTGGGCAAGCGACATCGATGAGAGGCGTTCCGTAACGGGTTATGTTTGCTTACTTCAAGGTGGCGCAATTTCTTGGGCATCAAAACGTCAACCAACAATTGCCTTGTCTACTACAGAAGCTGAATACATGGCTCTGTCTGCAACAACTCAGGAAACTGTTTGGTTACGAGGATTAGATAGCGAACTTAACCCAGAATTTAATGATGTTCCAACCGCAGTTTTTACAGACAATCATAGTGCACAACATTTGGCCTCTACGAGCAAATATTTGGCTAGAACAAAGCATATTGATGTGCGTCATCACTTTGTTCGAGAGAAGAAAGAAAATAACATCGTTTGTTTCAAAGCCATAGCAACACAAAATATGGTGGCCGACAATTTAACGAAACCTGTTCCTACAGATAAACATATTTTTTGTTCATCGGCTATGGGGTTAACATCAAATTAAAAGGTTAAAACAAATCTGTTCGAGTGGGGGTATTAGACACATTATGTTACAAAACTACTGTACTAGTATTTACGAAAAGATTTGTTAGAACCCTTTGCTTATTTGTCAATAAACTTGTCAATAAATTTTTCACTTTCTTTTCGATAACCACAAACTGCGTTTCATTCTGCCCAGAATTATACACGTACCTAATTTTTGCAATTGTTTAACCAGCCAAGTTTTAAGACCCAAATTGTTAAAAGGATTCATATTTCTTTTTGTGTGCAATAACTAACCGAATTAATAATGCTGCACGATTTAATTATTTCGTTATGGCAAAGGATAACACATGTTAATTAAAAAGTGAAAAACGGCGATGTTAAATAGTTATAAATAGAATACAGAAAGTTGGCAACTCTGATTGTAGATGCAAGTTTCCAACTTTGATGACTGAGGGAAGTTGGATTGATCTGAGTGAATCCATCTTATTGACCTATGATCTATTTTATGAAGCTTCTACAAATGGTAAAATAGATGTCTCAATTATGATCGGATATATTTCAGAGTCTCCCGATTTTGGACGCATGCCCAAATATATTGTACTTTATATTGGGATGTCTTTTAAAAATCTCTGATAGTTCACAAATCACATCAATAGTGTGCATACCACACACCTACAGAGTTAGCTCCTTTTAAATGTCCAAGTTTGACTTGATTGCTTCAATGATTATACATATATTATTTATTTAAAAATCGGCATAATTTATTTCTAAAGATATTAAAACGATATCGGAATAATCTGCCACCTCTGGCTAAACTGGATTACTTCTTAGCACTTTGACCAATTTTAGCTTTGGCTGTACCTCGAACTTTTTTCATTCTGTTCTTACGTTCTTTACGTTGTTTGCGTGTTTGTTTCTTAATCTCTAATAAACCGTGGCGGGCCAAATGATATTTAGGTTCAAACTTTTTCGCATAATCCAATGTATCATAAATTAGGGCAAATCCTGTGGATCGACCACCACCAAAATTAGTGCGGAAACCAAAAACAAAGCATACGTCTGGAGTAACTTTGTACATAGCAGCTAATTTTTCGCGTATTTCAGTTTTGCTTACTGATGACAAATCTGGATGTATCACATCACACACCATTTGTTTGCGGCACAACAAGCGATTTGTCATAAATTTCTGTGTTCGCAGGGTAGCTGTATTCCCGGACATCTGGAATGTACAAATATTGCTTTAGTTATTATGCGTTCAAGTTCCAAATTTCAGACGCGTAGCATAACTTAAGGTTGACCAAACACTACCACGTGCTAGCACTTTTAATTCAATCTTAACACTATTTTACTTCAAATCTTTTAAACCTTTTTATCAAAATGTGTTTCAAAAAATAAAATTACGTATACATATAAATTTTTTTATGTTTTACCTTTAAAAATAGTTATTTTAATAAAATATTACGTTCACACCACACTAATATTTTCAGAAAAGAAAGATGGCTGCTAACACAGTTGCAAATAAAATTCTTAAACAGAGATGTAGTTATTTTAATATTATAATTACCGTTTCCATCAACCAATATAAAAGTTCATCATTCAGGCATAGTTCGCAACTCTACGAATTAAGTCTAGGAGTCCATATTGTTGTTTCAGTGCAAAAAATCATATTTTATTAATATTTTTATTCAACAGATATGGTTTGTAACTTTATTACATATACATATATATATATATATAATTTAATCTAATTAAAATATTCAAAGCTTTGATTTAGTCAAAATCTTTTTATAAGGTCTATAAAATAGTTGAACAAACTTTTTCAATCTAACGTAAGCTGACAATGTGACGACAATCAGACATTTTATCTATATCTATACTAATATTATAAAGAGGAAAGATTTGTATTTTTGTATTTTTGTATGTAACGAGTAAACTCAAAAACTACTGGACCGATTTCATAAATATTTTCGCTATTAGAAAGCTACATTATCACTGAGTAACATAGGCTATATTTATTGCCAAAAAATGTCGGTGATCCCTGGACATTCCTACTATTACTAACCCAAGGTGTAAAAAACTTAGTCATAATATATCTTTCATCGTATACGCTACTGAAAGTATTGATGTTAAAACAAAAAAATGTTCTACAATATTATAGAACATATCAATATCTACAAAAAACTTCCCGAGACCATATGTCCAACTATTGTACTTATGTCACTATAACCCTTTATTATACCCACTATTGATAGTAATATTGCCATACAAACATTGCACACACATGTACACAGGCAATGGACCAAAACCACGCCTACAATCAACAAAAATCTATTTATCTACCACAAAATATGAGCTATAAACTTGAAATTTGGTATGAACATCTACGAATATTAGCTTCATCGATATGCTAAAAATGTGCGTATTCGGATTACAGACACGCCCACAATTAATAATCTTTATATCTGCCACAAAAGATGACTTAGAACCTTGAAATTGGGTACGCATATACATAGTTATCTCATCTACCGATGTGCTAAAATGGGCGCGGTCGGAAAACAGACATGCCCACAATTAAAAAACACCATATTTAACGTAAAAGTAGACTTGTATGCTGAAGAAGGCGCAATATATATACACATATATGTAGGAATGTGGAGTTGTAGTGGTGCAGAGATGTAGAAGTGTGGAGTTGTAGAGGTGCAGAGATGTAGAAGTGTGGAGTTGTAGAGGTGCAGAGATGTAGAAGTGTGGAGTTGTAGTGGTATAGAAATGTAGAGCTGGAAAAGAAGAAGCAGTCAGTATAGAAAAAGTTGCCGAAGTGTTAAGTTGTTAAGAAGTCTAAGAGTTCAGTTGTGAAATGAAGTAGAAGCAATCGAATAGAGTAAAGGAAGTTATAGAAAGATTGTAGAGAGCTCACAGCAGTGACGTGTATTTTTTTTTTTTTTGTTTTTTTTTTTTTTTTTTTTTATTAATTAATTATTTTGGTGGATTTATTACACAAAGTAACCATGTGTGCCTCCCAGCTCTCCAGCGCGTAGCTTATATGAGTTGGGAGTATGCACCAATTGATATACTAAGTAATTGATATCCTGAATTACATTTACGTGTATACAAGATTACAAAATTTCTTAACAACTATTTACAATTAATTAATTAAATTGAAAACTTATATAAAACTAATATTTTAACAATTATATACTAATGGTCACTCGCATAACTTTGTGCGAAGTGCAACATAATCTCTCTCTTGAAACGATTAGAATTCCGTGTAGTCTGTAAGCGGACAGGGAGAGAATTCCACCAACGGATTGCGAAAACAAAAAAATTACGTTCAGACATAAGTGAAATATGTCGAATGGGTTTGATATTGTGGTTACGGTTAGACAATGAGAATTCGAGTCTGTTAAACAGGTAACCCGGGTCCTGCTGGGTGACAATTTTATGCAATAAACAAAGAGATTTGTATTTGAACAGGTCCTCCAGGTTAACCGATAACAGAGATATCGTGTAACTCGAGACGCGGTCATACCTCCTCAACCCAAAAACGTACCGTATAATGGAGTTGTTAGCCCTTTGTAGTTTCAGTTTAGAAATGGAATCACAATTGGCAAACAGCTCACATCCATAGAGGAGTTTAGGATATAGATAAGCTTTGGCCAATAATTTTCTTATGTGTATGGGTGTGAACCACTGTAAGTGCCAGAGTGATCTTAGCATTCCGTATACCTGTCCCACGTTTTTGTTAATGTGTTTCTCCCAGGTGAGCGTTCTACTAAATGTCACTCCGAGGTTTTTTGCAGTATCGACTACTTCAACGTCCGTCCCCAATAAGCAGATTCTAACGTTCCTCAGATCTGCCCTCTTGCAAAAAGCTATGCACTTAGTTTTTGAAGGATTCAGGGCCAGACCATTGGAAGAGGCCCAGTTTGCAATATTAGTCAGATCATCATTGATTTTAGTGGCTGTATTGATAATGTGATCTGGGGGTCCACTGGTCCAGATCTGAACATCATCCGCGTACATATGTACTTGGCACCATCTGAGACAGTTAGGTAGGTCATTTACATACAATGAAAAGAGCAGTGGACCCAGAACGGACCCCTGAGGAACCCCTCGTCGAATCGGGAGTAGGTCGGAGAAAATGTTGTTAGCAAATACACGTTGATACCTGTTAGTGATATATGTTTCCACTAACTGAGCGGATGTGAAATCAAAGTTAAACAACTTCCTTAGCTTAATGGTTAGTAAGGCATGGTCAACTGAATCAAAAGCCTTTGTATGATCGAGTAACACAAGGAATGACATGTTATTATTGTCCAATTTGCCCCTAATGTTTTCAGCCACATCAATTAAAGTGGTAGTGCACGATCTGTTTTTCCGAAAACCAGACTGAGAATCAACCATTAAGGAGTTGATACGGACAAAATCACATATTTGTTTTTTTATGATTTTTTCAAACACTTTAGAGAGGAACGGAAGGATTGCTATTGGTCTAAGATCCCCATTGCTTTTCGGTATAGGTATGATTTTTGTTAATTTCCAACAGTTCGGAAAGGTCGAACGCATGATTATATCATTAAAAATCGAAGTAATGCAACGTAACACCGTTGGGAGAATCAATTTGATAAATCTAGGGTCAACGTCATCCAGACCAATAGCATTCGACTTCGTGTCTAGTATGCACTCTCGCACTTCAGCATCACTCACGCAATCAAACTTAAGTGAGCTAAAACCAAAGACAGTTTCCATTTCTAAATACTGAGAGACATCAGGGGTACTCATTGGTATGCTTACAAATTTTTTATTTATTTCGTTAGCGTCGAGGTTAACTGGAGTTTGGATAGTGTTCCTGTTGATACCGATCTCCCTAATCATGGACCATTTCTTCGCGGTGCTAGCAGCAGAGGCAAACTTTGATCCATAATACGCTATTTTCGCACGCCTAATAGCATAGGAAACCTTTCTGGGTGCTTAAATACTTCATGGTGCTCAGCTGCACGCGTACGCTTCCATGCGCTATAGGCCTCGTCCCTGGCTAGCATCAATCGCTGAATGTAGTTGTTAAACCAGGGACATTCATGCGAATTCGCCCTAGCAATTTTTTGAGGGACGTAGGCATCATACAGTAACCGAACATTGTTATTGAACCAAAGTATTTTTGCCTCACTGTCCGGTAAAAACATAACCTCACTCCAGTTAACTTGGTTCGCTGCACATTCTAGTTCGTTAATAACCACACCCTTAAAATCTCTATAGGCATGGTTAATGTGAGCATTATGGAGTTGAAAATTATACGTCATGAAAAGGAGGTCATGATAAGAGAAATTTGAAGCGTTTAGCTGATCGTAAAGGAGGACCTTATTTATGTTATTGACTAAGAATAGGTCAATGACGGTAGATGTATGAGCAGTGTAATGAGTCGGGTTTGACATATTAACGGAGACAAGACCAAGCGAATGTATCTTTTCAATAAAGTTGTTTTCTAACAGAAGATTGCTATTGAAATCTCCGCTAATGATTACATCGGGATATCCGATAGTAATATCCCCGATTGTCGTTACAAGCTCAGTAAAGTCAGTACTACGGTGAGGTCGGTATACGCAACCCACCAAAAGTTTGTTGTCTCCCCTACTTATGTTAATAAAAATGTATTCAATAGGACTGTCTGGACTAGACGCGCATACCAATGAGCAGTGTATGTGACTTTTTATGTATACGGCAACACCGCCAGCATGACTATAGCGGTCGGCTCGAAAGAGTGTATAACCTTTTAAATTAAAAAGGGAACTAAGTTCGACAGGCATGAACCACGTCTCAGACACGCATATAACGTGAATATTAGAATTCTCAAAGATGTATCGAAACTCGTCAGTTTTGTTACGTGGACTTTGGGCATTCAGATGACAAACATGGATACCAGTATGTTGTTTAGTGAAGACTCTAATCATGGTGTGTGTGACGTCTCTTGCTGTCATACCCATAGTAGGACTTGTAAAACAAACAGTACAACAAGCAAAGTGGCAGTAGATATTAAGAGAGATATTATGATTAACTCTAAAAAAATACGAATGAAATACAAAAAAAAAAAAATAAGAAATTTTCCATGTAAAAAGGGAAGCACCAAAAGGTTTGCCGCTAATACAAGACCATAAGTTTATATTGTTCATGGCTTGTTTATTAATACCTGGATCAGTACAGTTTGGTTTTTAACCATTTCCTGCATCATGGACTGCATGGTGCTCATGAACGTCTGCATCTGTTGTACCAGCATAGCAATTGTATTTTCCAGGTTCGAACCGGCCGGTTGGTGGCATGTTGATGTGGATGTCTGCGGATCAAATCGATTTTTATGGCTTGACCTTAGTATATCCGCGTATGAACTATTTGCATTTATATTGACATTAGTATTTTTAGGTGCCAAGTGTTGAGCAGCAGGAGCGGATATCATCTGGTCATGTTGTTGTCTAGAAGTTGGTGTTAATTTGATAGCCTTACGTTTCAGGTTTTGGAAGATGGGACATCCACGATAATTTGCTGAGTGATCACCACCACAATTTCCGCATTTTTTTGTGGTGCAGGGAGCACTGCATTCAGCTGTTTTATGTTGTTGTCCACATTTAACACATACAGATGGTAATCGACAGTAGGATCTCGTATGACCATACTCCTGACAGTTGTAGCACTGCGGCGGGTTAGTCCGTTTATGTGGTGCTTCAACAGTGATTTTCCGGTGAAGCAGGTATTTAAGGTTATAAATCTGGTGTTGTTGTTGTTGTTTTTGTGGATTTTTTTTATTATCATATTCAAGCACTACTCTAAATAGTGGTTGTGGTATCTTCTCGCGATTATGTAGATTGAAGGCTGACTTCACTCTATGTCCCTCACCTTCCAAGGCCTCCTTAACGTCATCAGTTGGCACCGAGCTTTCAATCCCTCTTATGACAACTACCAAATCTTTTTTGCTCTTAAGTTGATGTGTGTAATAACTCTTTTTAGAATTTTTAAGGTATTGAATGCCAATTTTGTAGTTATCCTCTGTGTAAAACTGAATTTTTACTTCGGATATCGCGCCTCTCTTAATACCAGCCACATGGAATTGATTTTTGCCAACTAATTGGGCAAGAACATTAATGAGGTTGTTATTTAAAGCTTCCCGCAGGTATACAGGAGGGGGCCGAAATTGAACTTCTGCTACTGCATCTGCATCAGCATCATTTATATCCGCAAGCGGTGCGAATCGATTGGACGTTGCAGCTACTTTAGAAGAGGTAGGGAGGCTTCCATTCGTTTTTGAGATTTTAGCAACGTTTTCTGTCGGTGACGAGATTTTCCTTTTAATATTGATATACCTATCAATACCAGTCTGAATGGGGGCGGTTTTTTTATTTTTATCTGCTTTTATAATGTTGGTACTACCGCTGTTGCTACTACCACTACCGCTGTTAGCTTTAGCAGGTTTCTCTTGAGCTGGCACCTTAGTTATTGTTCATGGTATTTGCTTGACGACGAAGCGCTCAATTCGGGATTGCTAGCCGCTCTTTCAATATTGCTGCTACTCCCGTTCTTGACAAAGGCCACTAATGTTTTTTTCCCTTCAGTTTGCTTCGTGGGAGATCTAAGAACCTTAGCTGACTTTTTAAAGGGGTCTGCATCACTTTCCATAGCGATTTTATTTTGAAAAAAAAATAAAAAATTTTTAGAACACCTGGATATGAACCACAGCGTCATAGAACAATGACAAACTCACTCAGCCACCAACCTCACAATAATTGCAAAGGAGAAAAACACAATATATGTCCTAGTATATGTGTTTATTGTTTGTTGTTTGTGTTCTGTTTTCCTTGGTTTTATTATATAATTAAGAGAGAAGTGCAATGCACTCTCTAAATATATAACAAAGATAACTGTAAGTTATATGTAATTTAAAGTTTTTTTGTTGAAATTCCACACTTTTTAAAAAGTTATTTTGCACTTTTGACGAAAAAAAAATAAAAGAAAAAAAAAAACAAAATCTGATTCATAGAGTATTTATTTAATTGTATTATTATGCTTTATGACTATTTAAATATTAAGTGAAAACACGATGTCACTTGCGTTAGAGTACCTTATGGAGCGAATTCTAATAATATGTGACGTGTACTGTATATAAAGAATCAAAAAACTTAAACGCTGATGTTTAAAGTGTTAAACTAAAACTAATACAAAATTATATATATATATTCTACTAAAAACTTATTTGAAACTGAAATGTAATTGATTAAAATTCAATAAAAACTGTAAGAACCCTACAATTTTTGGGAGCTCGTCCGAGATTTGAAACAAAAAAAAAAAAAAAAAAGTACAAGTACAGTAAGAAGAGTAAGAAGAAGAACATATCAGCATAGTCACTAACAACAATAACAACAACAGCAACGTGGAATTTAACTATAAAATGAAATAAGGGTGGAAACTGATCTAACACACACATACATCGAGAGTATAAGCAGAAAAGCAAGAGATAACACTCACGTATTCGTCGCATGTACACTTACATGAGGCAGACGCTGTCTATTATATATATAAAAAAAAAAAAATTTTTTTCTTGTATTTTATTAAAATATATATCCCTAGATTATAATTTTAGAGCCAATATAGTCAATAAGTCAATTAATTTTTTTTCTCTCTGCAAATTTAACTTCCTAAATTTTTATATATTAATATTAACCTATTATTTTTTTTAAGTGCTTTATATTCTCATAATTTGTGACTTTAAAAACGTCTTCACTTCATTTTTTTTATTGTAGGTTAACGGTATTGTAACGGTATTGTAACAGTATCAATATTAAACATGGACAAAGAGGTAGTGCTGCGAATGTTAGTTAGCGATTTAAGAGAAAAATTAAGAGAGTTAGGCCTAGAAATAAACGGTAGAAAAGAAGAGTTACAGAAACGATTACTAGAACATTTAGGTTTATCGGAAGAGATAGAAGAAATTGAGTCTGTTATGCCTGAGCATGAAGATGCTACGATAGGGAGTAATAAAAACAACTACAATTCTACATTTACTTTGAGAGACATAGAAGATAGTCTAACACATTTTACAGGGTCTGACTCATTAGACGTACAACAGTGGGTGCAAGAATTTAAAGATAACGCCATAACAGTTGGATGGGATGAAAAACAAAAATTTATATATGGTAAACAACTCCTAAGAGGAGCTGCAAAACTTTTTATTAGGAGTCAAGTGGGTATAAAAATTGGAATGGGCTAAAACAGGCCTTAATAAAAGAATTCGGCGTGACTTTGTCTTCCTCTCAAGTACATAAGGCACTCCGTAGTAGGTCAAAACTGAACAATGAAACTTGTGGAGAATATTTATATGCACTTATGGACATAGCAAAGAGTATAGATTTAGATGAGCCTAGTTTGATAGAATACTTTGTTGAGGGGATACCAGATTCTAAACAGAATAAGTTACCATTGTATCAGGCTAAATCAATTATAGAGCTTAAAGAGCAGATGAAAATTTACGAAAAAATTCAGAATAGACCACGAACACAAAACAATTTTAAAAAACGTGAGGAAGGAGTTACAAATAATAGTAGTAGCACGGATAAAAAATGTTTTAAGTGTGGCAATGCCTCGCATTTGGCAAAAAATTGCACTAGTAGCCAATTTAAATGCTTTAATTGTTTAAAACCAGGGCACCGTGCATTTGAGTGTAAATATAGAAAACCTGAGGTTAAACAGGAAAATATTAATACGTTTTCCCCTGTTAGGGTTGAATCAAGTATGAAATTTGTAACAGTTAAATTGTTAGACATTCAATTTTCGGCACTAGTGGATACAGGGTGTAGCATGAGTTTGATAAGCTATTCCATTTTTAATAAGATCAAGACTGAAAAGGATATGATATTTGATAAACGTTGTCTTAGGGGAGCAGGTGCTGGTCTTTTTTATACTATTGGTTATATAAAGACATCAGTTGTTATTGATGGCATAGATTTGGATATAACATTCTTTATTGTAAACGACAGGGATATAGAGTATTCAGCTATACTAGGCTGTGATATATTAAAGAAAGTTAACCTAATATTCCGAGACAAGGGTGTCAAATTGGAAAAGTTGAATAAAGAATGTTGAATATCAAATAATAAGGACGTAGGATTATTTGGTAACGAGTCGACGGCAAACAATAATGAGGACTATATCTTAGGCAAAGAGCTTAGGGATATATGTTTGAATACAGAAGAATGGGACGCCGGGGTGGAAATAAATCATTTGGATAGGAAATATAAAGAAATGGTGTCCAATATCATAGACAGCTACCAAATAAACAAAACCAAATTGTGTCCAATAGAAATGAAAATTTTACTAACTGACGAAATACCAGTTGCTCAAAGGCCTAGACGAACTTCACATGAAGACCAAAAAATTATTGAAAGTCAAGTAGATTTATGGCTTAAAGAAGGTATAATCAAACCCAGTGTGTCCGAGTACGCGTCTCCAGTTGTATTAGTATCTAAAAAAGATGGTACTAAAAGATTATGTTGCGATTACCGCAAACTGAATTTAAAAATAATTAAAGATAATTTTCCTATGGCCATAGTAGATAGTGTGTTGGAAAAATTGCAAGGAGCTCAGTTCTACAGCACTTTGGATCTTAAAGACGGATTTTTCCATGTACCAATTAACCCAGACTCAACTAAATATTTGTTACGCAAAATGGACAATATGAATTTAACTACGTACCATTTGGTCTGTCTAATTCGCCAGCAGTATTCTGCAGGTTTATCAGTGCAGTTTTCAGCGATCTAATTAAACAAAATGTATTAATAGTATATATGGACGACATAATTATACCATCACAAACAGAACAAGAAGGTATCGAAAAACTCAAATTAGTTTTAAACATAGCTAGCCAAAATGGTATACAAGTAAAATGGGAAAAATGCCAATTTTTATGTAGTAAAGTTAATTTCCTAGGTTACATAATTGAAAAGGGAACAGTTAAGATATCCACAGAAAAGACTAAGGCTATAGAGAAGTTTCCGGTTCCAATGGACCATAAAAGTCTCCAAAGGTTTATGGGGTTAACAAGTTATTTCCGTAAATTTATAAGGGACTATGCACTAATCGCTAAACCTTTAACTGATTTGTTAAGAAAAATAAGACATTTGAATTAACAGATGAAGCCATAATTGCATTTAAGCAATTGAAAGAGAAACTGACTAGTTCTCCAGTGTTACATTTATATAACCCAAAAGCAATTACGGAAGTGCATACCGATGCCAGTAAATTTGGATACGAGGCGGTTTTATTCCAAAAGGATTCAGAAGATCAATGTTTTCACCCAGTCGAATATATGAGCCTCAAGACCAACAAGGCCGAAGAGAACTACCATTCTTATGAATTAGAAATGTTGGCGATTATCAAGGCCTTAAAGAAATGGAGGGTATATTTGATTGGCATAAAATTTAAAATTGTAACAGATTGTAATGCTTTTGCAATGACTATTAAAAAAAGGGATGTACCAGTACGCGTTTCACGTTGGGCAATGTTTTTGCAGGATTTTAACTACATGATAGAGCACAGGACAGGGTCGCAAATGAGACATGCTGATGCTCTAAGTAGAGCAGCATGTTTGTTGATAGAAGACAGCCTCCGTCATAAGTTAAGGGAAGCACAAACTAGTGACGGGTGGACGAAAGCAATTAAAAAAATATTAGAGACTAGCAGTTATGAAGATTACTACATACAATTTGGTGTTCTATATAAAGACCCAAAGTTGGAGTTGATTGTAGTTCCATCATCAATGGAAACAGAAATCATTATGTTAGCTCATAAGGTTGGACATTTTAGCACTAAAAAGACTCAGGAATATATTGAAAAATATTTTTATATACCAAATGTTAATACAAAGGTACAACGTATTGTTTCAAATTGCATCGATTGCATTTTGATAAATGTAAAAGCAGGGAAAAAGGAGGGTTTATTAAGTGCAATAGATAAAGACAGTCAACCATTAGTTACATATCACGTAGACCATGTAGGACCGATGACGGACACGGGAAAACAATATAAATATATTTTCGTCGTGGTGGATGCATTTTCGAAATTTGTATGGTTGTACCCGACCAAAGATACAGGTGCAGAGGGCGTTTTAGAGAGACTTAGAACCCAAGCAACAGTGTTTGGAAATCCAAAACGAATAGTCACAGATCGAGGGTCAGCATTTACGTCAGGAGTATTTAAAGAATATTGTGAGAAGGAGGGTATACAACATTTGTTAATTACGACAGGTGTACCTAGGGGAAACGGGCAGGTCGAACGCATACATAAAATTCTAGTTCCCACGCTAGCGAAATTATCTCGTAATGACCCCTCAAAGTGGTATAAATATGTAGATAGAGTTCAGCAATATATTAACAATTCTCCTCCACGTAGCACAAATACTTCCCCTTTTAAATTATTAACTGGATGTGAAATGCGCTTACCCGACATGCCAGAAATTAAAACATACCTTGAAGAGGAAATAATAGAAGAATTCGATAAAAACCGTAGAGAATGTAGGGAAATGGCTAGAGAAGCTATAGGGAAAATTCAACAGGAGAATCGGATATCATTTAATGCTAAAAGGAAAACGGAAGAATCGTATGAAATAAACGAGTTAGTAGCCATTAAGCGAACCCAATTCGGTAGCGGGTTAAAATTAAAAAATAAGTATTTAGGTCCATACAAGATTGTCCGAAAATTAAGACATGGTCGCTACGAAGTAGAAAAAGTAGGTGAGACGGAAGGACCAAACCGAACTTCGACAGTTGCGGAGTATATGAAAAAATGGTCTTGTGTATTCGAGGCGAATACAGAGTCAGAATAGCCGAATGTAGGAATGTGGAGTTGTAGTGGTGCAGAGATGTAGAAGTGTGGAGTTGTAGAGGTGCAGAGATGTAGAAGTGTGGAGTTGTAGAGGTGCAGAGATGTAGAAGTGTGGAGTTGTAGTGGTATAGAAATGTAGAGCTGGAAAAGAAGAAGCAGTCAGTAGAGAAAAAGTTGCCGAAGTGTTAAGTTGTTAAGAAGTCTAAGAGTTCAGTTGTGAAATGAAGTAGAAGCAATCGAATAGAGTAAAGGAAGTTATAGAAAGATTGTAGAGAGCTCACAGCAGTGACGTGTACTGTATATAAAGAATCAAAAAACTTAAACGCTGATGTTTAAAGTGTTAAACTAAAACTAATACAAAATTATATATATATTCTACTAAAAACTTATTTGAAACTAAAATGTAATTGATTAAAATTCAATAAAAACTATAAGAACCCTACATATATATATTTACCACGCCCATTCTTGTAGAGGTGGAGGGTATTTAAGATTTGGTTTAAGCCAAATTTAGTTTTCTTACTTGTTTTTATCTTAATAAATTTCGTAAATTTATTTAATTTAATATATAATATAAATCATGCATAATTTATATAAAAAAAGAAATAAATTTTTCTCTTTTTAAATAATTTATTAGTTTCACTTTGTGTTTCGTTTTATAAACACTGAACACCAAACATTGAAGCGACATTGAATATTTTGATTATTTTCAGAGCGCAATTTTATGTTACAGCTGAAAAGTTCTTCTCAGAGCTACTCATAAATTATTTTATTCAATCTTGACTTATAATCTCAGTTTATTCTTATTTTCTCAAATTTAAAAAATAAACTTTAAAAAAGAAACAATATGCCTAGAAAAAGATCGCAATTATCTAAACGTAGTTCCCAAGCAAGAATAGCAAAACTATGTCGTATTGAGGAATCTTCATCTGAAAATTCAGATCGTCTCGCAAATATGAGAGAATCGCAATCGCGGGCCAGAGAATCTAGCGCCGAACGTTCTGTTCGTCTTGCAGAACAAAATGCGAGATCGTCGCACCTATACGAAAGACAGTCGAGCGTCGAGCGCTCCCAGCGTCTTGCTGAAAATAGAGCTAGAAACTCGCAAACACTGACAAGAGAAAACAGCGCCGAAAGTTCTATTCGTCTTGAAGAACAAAATGTGAGATCGTCGCAGCTATACGTAAGACAGTCGGGCGCCGAGCGCTCGCAGCGTCTTGCTGAAAATAGAGCTAGGAACTCGCGAACGCGTGCACGAGAATCCAGCGCTGAACACTCGCAGCGGCTTATGGCACAGAGAGATAGACAACGGTCATTAACAACTAGGGCGCGCAATAGCATTTTAGCTCATAGTAATAGATCGGCATTCAGTTACGATCCTCAAATTGATTACGCTAATCAAAACAGCATCCAAGTCGGAGCAATGAATAAGATTTGTCCCAAATGCTTTGCTAAAAAATGATTGATGAAGCGAAAGGTAGGTGCTGCGCGTCTGGAAAAGTTATGCTTCCAAACATTAAAGAGCCACCAGAACCAATAAAAAGACGTTTGACAAATAATCATACATTATCTGCGCATTTTTTGAATTACGTACATAGGTACGATAGTCTTTTTCAGATGACTTCCTTCGGTGCGAAAGAAATTAGAGAAGGAAATTTTATGCCCACTAAGGTAGAGGGACAAGTTGAGTCAATATGATCATCTCATAGGTAGCCTTCTACCGCCATCAGGACAAAGCCCACAATTTTTGCAGATATATTTTGTTTCAGATCAACTATCATTACGATCAAACATGGCCTCCAGCTTAAAACTAATATCGAACATAATCTCCGATGTGTTGTGTTCACATCGGAGAGTTTAAAATTAATTATATACTCCGATCGCACACCTCAGACAGAGCACAGGGGAAGATATAACGCTCCTTCTATAAATGAAGTAGCCATTCTCTTGGTCGATGAAGATAAAGGGCCCAGAGATATAGTACTGCACGATAGAGATGGACAGCTGAAACGAGTGTCGGAATTACACCGCGCATATGATCCGCTACAATATCCGCTTATGTTTGTATCAGGAGACGATGGATATTATTTAACTATCCCTCAACAGAATTCCTTAAGAAATAAGACTGTCGTGTATGTAATATTATGCATACCGTTTAATGATTAGAGCCAACTGATTTAATACACTGCATTATTACAAAGATTTGTTTAATCAATATTGTGTGGATATGATGGAGAAGATGATTTCCGAAAGGTTAAACTTTATTTCCCGAAATCAACAAAAACTTAAAGCTGACGACTATAATCATTTGAGGGATGCTTTGAACCAAGATGCATGCGTAAATGCTGCCAATATCGGATAGCATGTCATCTTGCCGTCATCATTTACTGGTTCTCCGAGGTATCTCCACGAAAAAACTCAAGACGCTATGACATATGTGCGCAATTATGGGAGGCCAAATCTTTTCGTTACTTTCACCTGTAATCCAGAATGGGAAGAAATAAAGCAAGAACTTTTTCTCGATCAACGGTCTTGCGACCGGCATGACATAATCGCACGAGTTTTTCACTTAAAAATGAAAAAAATGATAAAAATATTCACAAAAGACGAAATTTTTGGGTCAATTAAATGTTATATGCTTACTGTTGAGTGGCAAAAAAAGGGATTGCCGCATTGTCATATCTTATTTTGGCTGGACTCGAAAATACAGCCCGATGAAATTGATGAAATAATAGTTGCTGAATTGCCTAACAAGGAGGAAGACCCAGTATTGTTTGAAATGGTCATAAAAAATATGGTACATGGGCCATGTGGAGAAGAATATTTGACTTCACCGTGCATGAAAAATGGCATATGTTCGAAAAAATATCCACGACAAAATGTCCGAGGTCGAACAATTAACATAGACAACAGATGGATCGTTCCATATTCCCCAATACTGTGTCGATCTTTCAACGCTCTCATAAACGTTGAATATTGTCATTCCGTACAAGCCATAAAATACATACATATGTAAATACATTAACAAAGGATCGGATCAAGCAACTTTCAGTATCAAAAATGCTCACAACGAAGTTGAAAATTATTTAAACGGCCGATACATCAGTACATCTGAGGCGGTGTGGAGGTTGTTAGAGTTTTCTGTACATGACAGATACCCTACTGTAGTACACTTAGCGGTACACTTAGAGAATGGCCAAAGAGTATACTTCTCAGCTGAAAATATGCATCATATAGCGCAAAATCCACCAAAAACGACACTCACTCACACTTTGGGATGAGTGCACCATGAGCCATAGAGCTCATGTAGGAGTGGACCGTACATTAAAAGACATCAAAAACTCAGTCAATATAATGGGGGGCGTTACCTTTGTTTTCGCTGGAGACTTTCGCCAAACACTACCAGTTATAACAAAAGGTACACGTGCCGATGTTATTAAAGCGTGTCTCAAATCATCACCTTTGTGGCAATCAATTGAAACTTTCAATTTGCGCACGGAAATGAGAGCACATTTAAGTAATAATCACAGTGGCAATTTCTCACAAAAAATACTTAAATTAGGAGACGGAAAATTATCAACTTTAATTGCAAACAGCTCTCAAATATTGTTGGATAATGAATTGGCTCAAACTGTTCACAGGCTAGAAATTCTTATAGATTCAATCTATCCCGACATCAAAAATCTTACAGAAAGAAATTTCCACTGGTTCTGTTCGAGGGCGATATTGTCACCAAGAAACGACTCAGTAAATGAAATAAACAATATGATTATGGGAAAAGTTCGCGGTGATTTTAAATGTTACAAATCTGTTGACACCGTGTGCAACATCGAAGATTCAGTGCACTATCCACAAGAATTTTTAAATTCCCTTAATCCTGCCGGCTTGCCACTCCATGAACTAAAATTAAAAGTAGGTACTCCCATTATGCTATTAAGAAATTTAAGCCCTCCCAGTATGTGTAATGGTACAAGACTTTTGATAAAAGAACTAAGAAACAATGTGATTATAGCAACTATCATTACGGGCCCTGCGGCCGGTCAGCTTGCTCATATTCCGCAGAACCCGATGATACCAACCGATTTACCTATATCTTTTAAAAGATTACAGTTTCCTGTAAAGATTTCGTTTGCTCTTACAATAAATAAATCCCAGGGACAAACTTTCTCGGTGGTTGGTATCGACTTAAGGAAAGAGTGCTTTTTTCATGGGCAATTGTATGTTGCTCTTTCTCCAGTAGGATCTCCTGAAAATCAATATGTTTTGTTGCCGTATGCAAATACGACTACTAACATAGTGTACAGAGAAGCTTTGAGGTAAAAGTATTACAAAAGATTTTTGTTGATTGTGGGCGTATTTATTTTTGCTCAGCATCAAAAACTAAATCGATATAAACAATGTCCGTCCGAGTGTCTGTGTATTTGACTGTTCCTGACACTCTCTCGGTCGTAATTTTTGAGATGTCGAGCTGAAATTTGGTACACATGTGTTAGGTGTCTGCAGGCAGGTTATAACTAAAATCGGGCAATATCGGTTTCAAAAATATCAGAACCTAGAGAAGGGCATAGGCAACGTTTCATCCCGCGAGATAACCGAATTCCACGCGGGTGAAGCCGCGGGCAACAGCTAGTCTCTAATAAACCGTGACGGGCCAAATGATATTTATGTTCAAACTTTTTCGCATAATCCAATGTATCATAAATTAGGGCAAATTCTGTGGATCGACCACCACCAAAATTAGTGCGGAAACCAAAAACAAAGCATACGTCTAATTATTATAGGGCTGGGTATAATGCTTAAAGTTTCCTAGTACATGATATATCCCAAATTTTTTTTGGATTGTGTCTGTGTGAATATACCAATGCATTGTAAATTTCCTGATCATTTCTTCCGGACCGAAAACAGCGTAGCATTGGTTGTTTTGTTCTTGGTCTTTTACGCATGTGTACTGTTGTTGCTTTTTCTATTCCTATAAGCAAAACAAAGGGAATACCATAGATTACACATATAAGACAATACCCATACTTACAGACATTTGGACAGTGGTACAAAACCTTGTGTACTGTTGTTGTTTTTTAAGGACCGAAAATAGTGAAGAATTGTTTTTTTTTTTGTTCTTGGTTTTTTATGCACGTTACTTTTGTTGCTTTTTCTATGCTTATAAGCAAAGTAAAGGGAATACCATGGATTGCACATGCAAGCAAATCTGTATCGTAATCGATATGTATTGGATATGTATAGACCTCTAGCGGCTACATCGGTGGCAATTAAGATCCATATATATTTAGATTAAAACTATTTAAAGTGGCCACGTGGTTTTTTTTTTGCCGCATAAAACCATGCAAACAAAAATTTTCCAAACCCATACTGTTAAGGGTCATGGATAACAATTGGCAATATCTATAACAGTTAAAAATTAAAATAAAAAGTATAATTAATGCTCTAAAACAAAAGTTAGGGATAGAAAAGGTACTTTTTTGTATAGGTAAATATCATTACATTGGCATTTTCATTTCCTCGCGATATTTTCGCAGCGCCTCAATTAAAACCATATCACAATCATAGTCAGCCCACAACAGGTATCGTTGATCTAAAGTATCTACAGTAGCCACTATAGACTCTTCAAACCATTCAAAGCACTATTTTCCAAAATTATTTATTATGTAAACCTTAACAACCAAAAGTGTATGTAACTCACATTTTTTGCTATGGGAAATATTGTTTAATAAAATCTTTCATAGGAGCGGAGAAGAAAACATTTTGTCTTTGGTTAGGCAAGCAACGTTCGATTATGGCAAGACTTTCATCAAAGTCTCCTTTTAACATGTGATCTTCTTCATCTACTACTAGAAATTTTAAATTATCAAACGAAAACGTATCACAACCAGTTAAATGATCATCCAAACGTCCCGGCATTGCTACAACAATATGAGGTCTTCGCATTAGATTTTGTGCTTTGATAATTTGATCTGTACCACCCGAAATAACACATACCCTAACATCCAACGGCTGACCTGCCACTAAAAATTGCTCCGATATCTTAAGTAAAATTCAGGACTCTTAATGATTACATTTTTAACATATTGAACTCTTATTACCTGGTAAGCCCACTCATGAGTAGGGGTTAATATTAAAGCAAAGTGGCTGACAGGCTCTCCGCTGTTTCTGTTGGATAGGCAAAGCAAAAGCAAATGTTTTTCCTGATCCCGTCTTAGCCGCTCCTAAGCAATCATTACCTTCCAGAATGGCTGTTATACAATTTTGCTGTATAGGAGTTATTTGTTTGAGAACTGTTGAACTGATCAATTATTGTTTAACATTAATTTTTAGTTATTATACACGTACCTAATTTTTGCAATTGTTTAACCAGTCAAGTTTTAAGACCCAAATTGTTAAAAGGATCCATATTTCTTTTTGTGTGCAATAACTAACCGAATTAATAATGCTGCACGATTTAATTATTTCGTTATGGCAAAGGATAACACATGTTAATTAAAAAGTGAAAAACGGCGATGTTAAATAGTTATAAATAGAATACAGAAAGTTGGCAACTCTGATTGTAGATGCAAGTTTCCAACTTTGATGACTGAGGGAAGTTGGATTGATCTGAGTGAATCCATTTTATTGACCTATGATCTTGTGTACTAAATCTTCTATTTTATGAAGCTTCTACATATGGTAAAATAGATGTCTCAATTATGATCGGATATATTTCAGAGTCTCCCGATTTTGGACGCATGCCCAAATATATTGTACTTTATATTGGGATGTCTTTTAAAAATCTCTGATAGTTCACAAATCACATCAATAGTGTGCATACCACACAACTAAAGAGTTAGCTCCTTTTAAATGTCCAAGTTTGACTTGATTGCTTCAATGATTATACATATATTATTTATTTAAAAAACGGCATAATTTATTTCTAAAGATATTAAAACGATATCGGAATAATCTGCCACCTCTGGCTAAACTGGATTACTTCTTAGCACTTTGACCAATTTTAGCTTTGGCTGTACCTCGAACTTTTTTCATTCTGTTCTTACGTTCTTTACGTTGTTTACGTGTTTGTTTCTTAATCTCTAATAAACCGTGGCGGGCCAAATGATATTTAGGTTCAAACTTTTTCGCATAATCCAATGTATCATAAATTAGGGCAAATCCTGTGGATCGACCACCACCAAAATTAGTGCGGAAACCAAAAACAAAGCATACGTCTGGAGTAACTTTGTACATAGCAGCTAATTTTTCGCGTATTTCAGTTTTGCTTACTGATGACAAATCTGGATGTATCACATCACACACCATTTGTTTGCGGCACAACAAGCGATTTGTCATAAATTTCTGTGTTCGCAGGGTAGCTGTATTCCCGGACATCTGGAATGTACAAATATTGCTTTAGTTATTATGCGTTCAAGTTCCAAATTTCAGACGCATAGCATAACTTAAGGTTGACCAAACACTACCACGTGCTAGCACTTTTAATTCAATCTTAACACTATTTTACTTCAAATCTTTTAAACCTTTTTATCAAAATGTGTTTCAAAAAATAAAATTACGTATACATATAAATTTTTTTATGTTTTACCTTTACAAATAGTTATTTTAATAAAATATTACGTTCACACCACACTATTATTTTCAGAAAAGAAAGATGGCTACTAACACAATTGCAAATAAAATTCTTAAACAGAGATGTAGTTATTTTAATATTATAATTACCGTTTCCATCAACCAATATAAAAGTTCATCATTCAGGCATAGTTCGCAACTCTACGAATTAAGTCTAGGAGTCCATATTGTTGTTTCAGTGCAAAAAATCATATTTTATTAATATTTTTATTCAACAGATATGGTTTGTATCTTTATTACATATACATATATATATATATATATATATATATAATTTAATGTAATTAAAATATTCAAAGCTTTGATTTAGTCAAAATCTTTTTATAAGGTCTATAAAATAGTTGAACAAACTTTTTCAATCTAACGTAAGCTGACAATGTGACGACAATCAGACATTTTATCTATATCTATACTAATATTATAAAGAGGAAAGATTTGTATTTTTGTATTTTTGTATGTAACGAGTAAACTCAAAAACTACTGGACCAATTTCATAAATATTTTCGCTATTAGAAAGCTACATTATCACTGAGTAACATAGGCTATATTTATTGCCAAAAAATGTCGGGGATCCCTGGACATTCCTACTATTACTAACCCAAGGTGTAAAAAACTTAGTCATAATATATCTTTCATCGTATACGCTACTGAAAGTATTGATGTTAAAACAAAAAAATGTTCTACAATATTATAGAACATATCAATATCTACAAAAAACTTCCCGAGACCATATGTCCAACTATTGCACTTATGTCACTATAACCTTTTATTATACCCACTATTGATAGTAATATTGCCATACAAACATTGCACACACATGTACACAGGCAATGGACCAAAACCACACCCACAGTCAACAAAAATCTAATTATCTACCACAAAATATGAGCTATAAACTTGAAATTTGGTATGAACATCTATGAATATTAGCTTCATTGATATGCTAAAAATGAGCGTATTCGGATTACAGACACGCCCACAATTAATAAAAATCTTTATATCTGCCACAAAAGATGACTTAGAAACTTGAAATTTGGTACGCATATACATAGTTATCTCATCTACCGATGTGCCAAAATGGGCGCGGTCGGAAAACAGACATGCCCACAATTAAAAAAAACCATATTTAACGTAAAAGTAGACTTGTATGCTGAAGAAGGCGCAATATATATACACATATATATATTTACCACGCCCATTCTTGTAGAGGTGGAGGGTATTTAAGATTTGGTTTAAGCCAAATTTAGTTTTCTTACTTGTTTTTATCTTAATAAATTTCGTAAATTTATTTAATTTAATATATAATATAAATCATGCATAATTTATATAAAAAAAGAAATAAATTTTTCTCTTTTTAAATAATTTATTAGTTTCACTTTGTGTTTCGTTTTATAAACACTGAACACCAAACATTGAAGCGACATTGAATATTTTGATTATTTTCAGAGCGCAATTTTATGTTACAGCTGAAAAGTTCTTCTCAGAGCTACTCATAAATTATTTTATTCAATCTTGACTTATAATCTCAGTTTATTCTTATTTTCTCAAATTTGAAAAATAAACTTTAAAAAAGAAACAATATGCCTAGAAAAAGATCGCAATTATCTAAACGTAGTTCCCAAGCAAGAATAGCAAAACTATGTCGTATTGAGGAATCTTCGTCTGAAAATTCAGATCGTCTCGCAAATATGAGAGAATACGTGTCGCAATCGCGGGCCAGAGAATCTAGCGCCGAACGTTCTGTTCGTCTTGCAGAACAAAATGCGAGATCGTCGCACCTATACGTAAGACAGTCGGGCGCCGAGCGCTCGCAGCGTCTTGCTGAAAATAGAGCTAGAAACTCGCAAACACTGACAAGAGAAAACAGCGCCGAAAGTTCTATTCGTCTTGAAGAACAAAATGTGAGATCGTCGCAGCTATACGTAAGACAGTCGGGCGCCGAGCGCTCGCAGCGTCTTGCTGAAAATAGAGCTAGGAACTCGCGAACGCGTGCACGAGAATCCAGCGCTGAACACTCGCAGCGGCTTATGGCACAGAGAGATAGACAACGGTCATTAACAACTAGGGCGCGCAATAGCATTTTAGCTCATAGTAATAGATCGGCATTCAGTTACGATCCTCAAATTGATTACGCTAATCAAAACAGCATCCAAGTCGGAGCAATGAATAAGATTTGTCCCAAATGCTTTGCTAAAAAATGATTGATGAAGCGAAAGGTATGTGCTGCGCGTCTGGAAAAGTTATGCTTCCAAACATTAAAGAGCCACCAGAACCAATAAAAAGACGTTTGACAAATAATCATACATTATCTGCGCATTTTTTGAATTACGTACATAGGTACGATAGTCTTTTTCAGATGACTTCCTTCGGTGCGAAAGAAATTAGAGAAGGAAATTTTATGCCCACTAAGGTAGAGGGACAAGTTGAGTCAATATGATCATCTCATAGGTAGCCTTCTACCGCCATCAGGACAAAGCCCACAATTTTTGCAGATATATTTTGTTTCAGATCAACTATCATTACGATCAAACATGGCCTCCAGCTTAAAACTAATATCGAACATAATCTCCGATGTGTTGTGTTCACATCGGAGAGTTTAAAATTAATTATATACTCCGATCGCACACCTCAGACAGAGCGCAGGGGAAGATATAACGCTCCTTCTAAATGAAGTAGCCATTCTCTTGGTCGATGAAGATAAAGGGCCCAGAGATATAGTACTGCACGGTGGAGATGGGCAGCTGAAACGAGTGTCGGAATTACACCGCGAATATGATCCGCTACATATCCGCTTAGGTTTGTATCAGGAGACGATGGATATTATTTAACTATCCCTCAACATAATTCCTTAGGAAATAAGACTGTGTCATGTATGCAATATTATGCATACCGTTTAATGATTAGAGCCAACTGTTTTAATACACTGCATTATTACAAAGATTTGTTTAATCAATATTGTGTGGATATGATGGAGAAGATGATTTCCGAAAGGTTAAACTTTATTTCCCGAAATCAACAAAAACTTAGAGCTGACGACTATAATCATTTGAGGGATGCTTTGAACCAAGATGCATGCGTAAATGCTGCCAATATCGGACAGCATGTCATCTTGCCGTCATCATTTACTGGTTCTCCGAGGTATCTCCACGAAAAAACTCAAGACGCTATGACATATGTGCGCAATTATGGGAGGCCAAATCTTTTCGTTACTTTCACCTGTAATCCAGAATGGGAAGAAATAAAGCAAGAACTTTTTCTCGATCAACGGTCTTTCGACCGGCATGACATAATCGCACGAGTTTTTCACTTAAAAATGAAAAAAATGATAAAAATATTCACAAAAGACGAAATTTTTGGGTCAATTAAATGTTATATGCTTACTGTTGAGTGGCAAAAAAGGGGATTGCCGCATTGTCATATGTTATTTTGGCTGGACTCGAAAATACAGCCCGATGAAATTGATGAAATAATAGTTGCTGAATTGCCTAACAAGGAGGAAGACCCAGTATTGTTTGAAATGGTCATAAAAAATATGGTACATGGGCCATGTGGAGAAGAATATTTGACTTCACCGTGCATGAAAAATGGCATATGTTCGAAAAAATATCCACGACAAAATGTCCGAGGTCGAACAATTAACATAGACAACAGATGGATCGTTCCATATTCCCCAATACTGTGTCGATCTTTCAACGCTCTCATAAACGTTGAATATTGTCATTCCGTACAAGCCATAAAATACATACATATGTAAATACATTAACAAAGGATCGGATCAAGCAACTTTCAGTATCAAAAATGCTCACAACGAAGTTGAAAATTATTTAAACGGCCGATACATCAGTACATCTGAGGCGGTGTGGAGGTTGTTAGAGTTTTCTGTACATGACAGATACCCTACTGTAGTACACTTAGCGGTACACTTAGAGAATGGCCAAAGAGTATACTTCTCAGCTGAAAATATGCATCATATAGCGCAAAATCCACCAAAAACGACACTCACTCACACTTTGGGATGAGTGCACCATGAGCCATAGAGCTCATGTAGGAGTGGACCGTACATTAAAAGACATCAAAAACTCAGTCAATATAATGGGGGGCGTTACCTTTGTTTTCGCTGGAGACTTTCGCCAAACACTACCAGTTATAACAAAAGGTACACGTGCCGATGTTATTAAAGCGTGTCTCAAATCATCACCTTTGTGGCAATCAATTGAAACTTTCAATTTGCGCACGGAAATGAGAGCACATTTAAGTAATAATCACAGTGGCAATTTCTCACAAAAAATACTTAAATTAGGAGACGGAAAATTATCAACTTTAATTGCAAACAGCTCTCAAATATTGTTGGATAATGAATTGGCTCAAACTGTTCACAGGCTAGAAATTCTTATAGATTCAATCTATCCCGACATCAAAAATCTTACAGAAAGAAATTTCCACTGGTTCTGTTCGAGGGCGATATTGTCACCAAGAAACGACTCAGTAAATGAAATAAACAATATGATTATGGGAAAAGTTCGCGGTGATTTTAAATGTTACAAATCTGTTGACACCGTGTGCAACATCGAAGATTCAGTGCACTATCCACAAGAATTTTTAAATTCCCTTAATCCTGCCGGCTTGCCACTCCATGAACTAAAATTAAAAGTAGGTACTCCCATTATGCTATTAAGAAATTTAAGCCCTCCCAGTATGTGTAATGGTACAAGACTTTTGATAAAAGAACTAAGAAACAATGTGATTATAGCAACTATCATTACGGGCCCTGCGGCCGGTCAGCTTGCTCATATTCCGCAGAACCCGATGATACCAACCGATTTACCTATATCTTTTAAAAGATTACAGTTTCCTGTAAAGATTTCGTTTGCTCTTACAATAAATAAATCCCAGGGACAAACTTTCTCGGTGGTTGGTATCGACTTAAGGAAAGAGTGCTTTTTTCATGGGCAATTGTATGTTGCTCTTTCTCCAGTAGGATCTCCTGAAAATCAATATGTTTTGTTGCCGTATGCAAATACGACTACTAACATAGTGTACAGAGAAGCTTTGAGGTAAAAGTATTACAAAAGATTTTTGTTGATTGTGGGCGTATTTATTTTTGCTCAGCATCAAAAACTAAATCGATATAAACAATGTCCGTCCGAGTGTCTGTGTATTTGACTGTTCCTGACACTCTCTCGGTCGTAATTTTTGAGATGTCGAGCTGAAATTTGGTACACATGTGTTAGGTGTCTGCAGGCAGGTTATAACTAAAATCGGGCAATATCGGTTTCAAAAATATCAGAACCTAGAGAAGGGCATAGGCAACGTTTCATCCCGTGAGATAACCGAATTCCACGCGGGTGAAGCCGCGGGCAACAGCTAGTCTCTAATAAACCGTGACGGGCCAAATGATATTTATGTTCAAACTTTTTCGCATAATCCAATGTATCATAAATTAGGGCAAATTCTGTGGATCGACCACCACCAAAATTAGTGCGGAAACCAAAAACAAAGCATACGTCTAATTATTATAGGGCTGGGTATAATGCTTAAAGTTTCCTAGTACATGATATATCCCAAATTTTTTTTGGATTGTGTCTGTGTGAATATACCAATGCATTGTAAATTTCCTGATCATTTCTTCCGGACCGAAAACAGCGTAGCATTGGTTGTTTTGTTCTTGGTCTTTTACGCATGTGTACTGTTGTTGCTTTTTCTATTCCTATAAGCAAAACAAAGGGAATACCATAGATTACACATATAAGACAATACACATACTTACAGACATTTGGACAGTGGTACAAAACCTTGTGTACTGTTGTTGTTTTTTAAGGACCGAAAATAGTGAAGAATTGTTTTTTTTTTTGTTCTTGGTTTTTTATGCACGTTACTTTTGTTGCTTTTTCTATGCTTATAAGCAAAGTAAAGGGAATACCATGGATTGCACATGCAAGCAAATCTGTATCGTAATCGATATGTATTGGATATGTATAGACCTCTAGCGGCTACATCGGTGGCAATTAAGATCCATATATATTTAGATTAAAACTATTTAAAGTGGCCACGTGGTTTTTTTTTTGCCGCATAAAACCATGCAAACAAAAATTTTCCAAACCCATACTGTTAAGGGTCATGGATAACAATTGGCAATATCTATAACAGTTAAAAATTAAAATAAAAAGTATAATTAATGCTCTAAAAAAAAAGTTAGGGATAGAAAAGGTCCTTTTTTGTATAGGTAAATATCATTACATTGGCATTTTCATTTCCTCGCGATATTTTCGCAGCGCCTCAATTAAAACTATATCACAATCATAGTCAGCCCACAACAGGTATCGTTGATCTAAAGTATCTACAGTAGCCACTATAGACTCTTCAAACCATTCAAAGCACTATTTTCCAAAATTATTTATTATGTAAACCTTAACAACCAAAAGTGTATGTAACTCACATTTTTTGCTATGGGAAATATTGTTTAATAAAATCTTTCATAGGAGCGGAGAAGAAAACATTTTGTCTTTGGTTAGGCAAGCAACGTTCGATTATGGCAAGACTTTCATCAAAGTCTCCTTTTAACATGTGATCTTCTTCATCTACTACTAGAAATTTTAAATTATCAAACGAAAACGTATCACAACCAGTTAAATGATCATCCAAACGTCCCGGCATTGCTACAACAATATGAGGTCTTCGCATTAGATTTTGTGCTTCGATAATTTGATCTGTACCACCCGAAATAACACATACCCTAACATCCAACGGCTGACCTGCCACTAAAAATTGCTCCGATATCTTAAGTAAAATTCAGGACTCTTAATGATTACATTTTTAACATATTGAACTCTTATTACCTGGTAAGCCCACTCATGAGTAGGGGTTAATGTTAAAGCAAAGTAGCTGACAGGCTCTTCGCTGTTTCTGTTGGATAGGCAAAGCAAAAGCAAATGTTTTTCCTGATCCCGTCTTAGCCGCTCCTAAGCAATCATTACCTTCCAGAATGGCTGTTATACAATTTTGCTGTATAGGAGTTATTTGTTTGAGAACTGTTGAACTGATCAATTATTGTTTAACATTAATTTTTAGTTATTATACACGTACCTAATTTTTGCAATTGTTTAACCAGTCAAGTTTTAAGACCCAAATTGTTAAAAGGATCCATATTTCTTTTTGTGTGCAATAACTAACCGAATTAATAATGCTGCACGATTTAATTATTTCGTTATGGCAAAGGATAACACATGTTAATTAAAAAGTGAAAAACGGCGATGTTAAATAGTTATAAATAGAATACAGAAAGTTGGCAACTCTGATTGTAGATGCAAGTTTCCAACTTTGATGACTGAGGGAAGTTGGATTGATCTGAGTGAATCCATCTTATTGACCTATGATCTTGTGTACTAAATCTTCTATTTTATGAAGCTTCTACGTATGGTAAAATAGATGTCTCAATTATGATCGGATATATTTCAGAGTCTCCCGATTTTGGACGCATGCCCAAATATATTGTACTTTATATTGGGATGTCTTTTAAAAATCTCTGATAGTTCACAAATCACATCAATAGTGTGCATACCACACAACTACAGAGTTAGATCCTTTTAAATGTCCAAGTTTGACTTGATTGCTTCAATGATTATACATATATTATTTATTTAAAAAACGGCATAATTTATTTCTAAAGATATTAAAACGATATCGGAATAATCTGCCACCTCTGGCTAAAGTGGATTACTTCTTAGCACTTTGACCAATTTTAGCTTTGGCTGTACCTCGAACTTTTTTCATTCTGTTCTTACGTTCTTTACGTTGTTTGCGTGTTTGTTTCTTAATCTCTAATAAACCGTGGCGGGCCAAATGATATTTAGGTTCAAACTTTTTCGCATAATCCAATGTATCATAAATTAGGGCAAATCCTGTGGATCGACCACCACCAAAATTAGTGCGGAAACCAAAAACAAAGCATACGTCTGGAGTAACTTTGTACATAGCAGCTAATTTTTCGCGTATTTCAGTTTTGCTTACTGATGACAAATCTGGATGTATCACATCACACACCATTTGTTTGCGGCACAACAAGCGATTTGTCATAAATTTCTGTGTTCGCAGGGTAGCTGTATTCCCGGACATCTGGAATGTACAAATATTGCTTTAGTTATTATGCGTTCAAGTTCCAAATTTCAGACGCATAGCATAACTTAAGGTTGACCAAACACTACCACGTGCTAGCACTTTTAATTCAATCTTAACACTATTTTACTTCAAATCTTTTAAACCTTTTTATCAAAATATGTTTAAAAAAATTAAATTACGTATTATTATTAATATTATTACGTATTATGGCTGCTAACACAGTTGCAAATAAAATTCTTAAACAGAGATGTAGTTATTTTAATATTATAATTACCGTTTCCATCAACCAATATAAAAGTTCATCATTCAGGCATAGTTCGCAACTCTACGAATTAAGTCTAGGAGTCCATATTGTTGTTTCAGTGCAAAAAATCATATTTTATTAATATTTTTATTCAACAGATATGGTTTGTAACTTTATTACATATACATATATATATATATATAATTTAATGTAATTAAAATATACAAAGCTTTGATTTAGTCAAAATCTTTTTATAAGGTCTATAAAATAGTTGAACAAACTTTTTCAATCTAACGTAAGCTGACAATGTGACGACAATCAGACATTTTATCTATATCTATACTAATATTATAAAGAGGAAAGATTTGTATTTTTGTATTTTTGTATGTACCGAGTAAACTCAAAAACTACTGGACCGATTTCATAAATATTTTCGCTATTAGAAAGCTACATTATCACTGAGTAACATAGGCTATATTTATTGCCAAAAAATGTCGGGGATCCCTGGACATTCCTACTATTACTAACCCAAGGTGTAAAAAACTTAGTCATAATATATCTTTCATCGTATACGCTACTGAAAGTATTGATGTTAAAACAAAAAAATGTTCTACAATATTATAGAACATATCAATATCTACAAAAAACTTCCCGAGACCATATGTCCAACTATTGCACTTATGTCACTATAACCCTTTATTATACCCACTATTGATAGTAATATTGCCATACAAACATTGCACACACGTGTACACAGGCAATGGACCAAAACCACACCCACAGTCAACAAAAATCTATTTATCTACCACAAAATATGAGCTATAAACTTGAAATTTGGTATGAACATCTATGAATATTAGCTTCATTGATATGCTAAAAATGAGCGTATTCGGATTACAGACACGCCCACAATTAATAAAAATCTTTATATCTGCCACAAAAGATGACTTAGAAACTTGAAATTTGGTACGCATATACATAGTTATCTCATCTACCGATGTGCCAAAATGGGCGCGGTCGGAAAACAGACATGCCCACAATTAAAAAAAACCATATTTAACGTAAAAGTAGATTTGTATGCTGAAGAAGGCGCAATATATATACACATATATATATTTACCACGCCCATTCTTGTAGAGGTGGAGGGTATTTAAGATTTGGTTTAAGCCAAATTTAGTTTTCTTACTTGTTTTTATCTTAATAAATTTCGTAAATTTATTTAATTTAATATATAATATAAATCATGCATAATTTATATAAAAAAAGAAATAAATTTTTCTCTTTTTAAATAATTTATTAGTTTCACTTTGTGTTTCGTTTTATAAACACTGAACACCAAACATTGAAGCGACATTGAATATTTTGATTATTTTCAGAGCGCAATTTTATGTTACAGCTGAAAAGTTCTTCTCAGAGCTACTCATAAATTATTTTATTCAATCTTGACTTATAATCTCAGTTTATTCTTATTTTCTCAAATTTAAAAAATAAACTTTAAAAAAGAAACAATATGCCTAGAAAAAGATCGCAATTATCTAAACGTAGTTCCCAAGCAAGAATAGCAAAACTATGTCGTATTGAGGAATCTTCGTCTGAAAATTCAGATCGTCTCGCAAATATGAGAGAATACGTGTCGCAATCGCGGGCCAGAGAATCTAGCGCCGAACGTTCTGTTCGTCTTGCAGAACAAAATGCGAGATCGTCGCACCTATACGAAAGACAGTCGAGCGTCGAGCGCTCCCAGCGTCTTGCTGAAAATAGAGCTAGAAACTCGCAAACACTGACAAGAGAAAACAGCGCCGAAAGTTCTATTCGTCTTGAAGAACAAAATGTGAGATCGTCGCAGCTATACGTAAGACAGTCGGGCGCCGAGCGCTCGCAGCGTCTTGCTGAAAATAGAGCTAGGAACTCGCGAACGCGTGCACGAGAATCCAGCGCTGAACACTCGCAGCGGCTTATGGCACAGAGAGATAGACAACGGTCATTAACAACTAGGGCGCGCAATAGCATTTTAGCTCATAGTAATAGATCGGCATTCAGTTACGATCCTCAAATTGATTACGCTAATCAAAACAGCATCCAAGTCGGAGCAATGAATAAGATTTGTCCCAAATGCTTTGCTAAAAAATGATTGATGAAGCGAAAGGTATGTGCTGCGCGTCTGGAAAAGTTATGCTTCCAAACATTAAAGAGCCACCAGAACCAATAAAAAGACGTTTGACAAATAATCATACATTATCTGCGCATTTTTTGAATTACGTACATAGGTACGATAGTCTTTTTCAGATGACTTCCTTCGGTGCGAAAGAAATTAGAGAAGGAAATTTTATGCCCACTAAGGTAGAGGGACAAGTTGAGTCAATATGATCATCTCATAGGTAGCCTTCTACCGCCATCAGGACAAAGCCCACAATTTTTGCAGATATATTTTGTTTCAGATCAACTATCATTACGATCAAACATGGCCTCCAGCTTAAAACTAATATCGAACATAATCTCCGATGTGTTGTGTTCACATCGGAGAGTTTAAAATTAATTATATACTCCGATCGCACACCTCAGACAGAGCGCAGGGGAAGATATAACGCTCCTTCTAAATGAAGTAGCCATTCTCTTGGTCGATGAAGATAAAGGGCCCAGAGATATAGTACTGCACGGTGGAGATGGGCAGCTGAAACGAGTGTCGGAATTACACCGCGAATATGATCCGCTACAATATCCGCTTAGGTTTGTATCAGGAGACGATGGATATTATTTAACTATCCCTCAACATAATTCCTTAGGAAATAAGACTGTGTCATGTATGCAATATTATGCATACCGTTTAATGATTAGAGCCAACTGTTTTAATACACTGCATTATTACAAAGATTTGTTTAATCAATATTGTGTGGATATGATGGAGAAGATGATTTCCGAAAGGTTAAACTTTATTTCCCGAAATCAACAAAAACTTAGAGCTGACGACTATAATCATTTGAGGGATGCTTTGAACCAAGATGCATGCGTAAATGCTGCCAATATCGGACAGCATGTCATCTTGCCGTCATCATTTACTGGTTCTCCGAGGTATCTCCACGAAAAAACTCAAGACGCTATGACATATGTGCGCAATTATGGGAGGCCAAATCTTTTCGTTACTTTCACCTGTAATCCAGAATGGGAAGAAATAAAGCAAGAACTTTTTCTCGATCAACGGTCTTTCGACCGGCATGACATAATCGCACGAGTTTTTCACTTAAAAATGAAAAAAATGATAAAAATATTCACAAAAGACGAAATTTTTGGGTCAATTAAATGTTATATGCTTACTGTTGAGTGGCAAAAAAGGGGATTGCCGCATTGTCATATGTTATTTTGGCTGGACTCGAAAATACAGCCCGATGAAATTGATGAAATAATAGTTGCTGAATTGCCTAACAAGGAGGAAGACCCAGTATTGTTTGAAATGGTCATAAAAAATATGGTACATGGGCCATGTGGGGAAGAATATTCGACTTCACCGTGCATGAAAAATGGCATATGTTCGAAAAAATATCCACGACATTTCGTAACTGAAAACCAGACCGGTAAGGATGGGTATCCCGTTTATCGACGACGCGACATCAACAACGGAGGGCAGATCGCTACATTAAATGTCCGAGGTCGAACAATTAACATAGACAACAGATGGATCGTTCCATATTCCCCAATACTGTGTCGATCTTTCAACGCTCACATAAACGTTGAATACTTTCATTCCGTACAAGCCATAAAATACATACATATGTAAATATATTAACAAAGGATCGGATTAAGTAACTTTCAGTATCAAAAATGCTCACAACGAAGTTGAAAATTATTTAAACGGCCGATACATCAGTACATCTGAGACGGTGTGGAGGTTGTTAGAGTTTTCTGTACATGACAGATACCCTACTGTAGTACACTTAGCGGTACACTTAGAGAATGGCCAAAGAGTATACTTCTCAGCTGAAAATATGCATCATATAGCGCAAAATCCACCAAAAATATTCAACGAAGTGATCAATATGCTAAAACATTACTCTATCATGAAGTCCCTCATTATTATACATGGGCTAAGAATAAATTCTCAAGAAGGAAACGTGGCCAAGAAGTAGTTGGACATCCCGGTATAAAAAAAGATGCGGCATTAGGAAGAGTATATAGCGTTCATCCTTCCCAGTCAGAGTGTTTTTATCTCAGGATACTTCTTCGTCATGTACTTGGCCCAACATCGTTCCAAGACTTAAAAAAATGTTGACAGAATTATTAAAGAAACTTACCAAGCCGCTTGCCGAGATAGGGGTTTGCTAGAAAATGATAGCCAATAGGAAATCACTTTGAGAGAAGCTTCTATTTCCCAATGTCCGTTAAGGTTGCGAGAGTTGTTTATAGTGATATTATTATTTTGTTTCCCCTCGAAACCTTTCAAATTATGGGACACTTTTAAAGACGATTTGTGTCAAGACATCAGACATATAGCCCGACAACGAGGTCCGGACTATGATGTATATAACGAAGGCTTGATACAGATAGAAGACAAACTTTTAGAATTGAACGATAAAAATTTAAGAGACTTTGGATTACCTTCTCCGAATCGCTCACAAAATGTAGTTGATGCCATTCCGTGTCGTACATATGATGTTAACGAGTTGTCAGTATTTGTCAACACAAATGTAGCTAAGTTAGTGACAGATCAAAAAATAGCGTTCGGTGCTATAATTGAGAGTGTGGAAAATAACAGTGGTCGACTATTTTTCTTGGACGCGCCCGGTGGCACCGGTAAAACCTTTCTTGCGAATTTAGTATTAGCAAAAGTCCGACAATCTGAAAGAAAAGCTCTGGCAGTGGCGTCTTCTGGAATTGCTGCAAGTCTATTACATGGTGGAAAAACAGCTCACTCTACTTTTAAATTACCGTTGGCTGTGTCTTTAGAACAACAGTCTGTATGGTCAATCCGCAAAAATGGCCCGCTGGGAAATCTCTTACAGGAAACGTCGCTGTTTATTTGGGATGAGTGCACCATGAGCCATAGAGCTCATGTAGAAAGAGTGGACCGTACATTAAAAGACATCAAAAACTCAGGCAACATGATGGGGGGCGTTACCTTTATTTTTGTTGGAGACTTTCGCCAAACACTACTGGTTATAACAAAAGGTACACGTGCCGATGTTATTAAAGCGTGTCTCAAATCATCACCTTTGTGGCAATCAATTAAAACTTTCAATTTGCGCACGGAAATGAGAGCACATTTAAGTAATAATCACAGTGGCAATTTCTCACAAAAAATACTTAAATTAGAAGACGGAAAATTATCAACTTTAATTGCAAACAGCTCTCAAGTATTGTTGGATAATGAATTGGCTCAAACTGTTCACAGGCTAGAAATTCTTATAGATTCAATCTATCCCGACATCAAAAATCTTACAGAAAGAAATTTCCACTGGTTCTGTTCGAGGGCGATATTGTCACCAAGAAACGACTTAGTAAATGAAATAAACAAATTTTAAATGTTACAAATCTGTTGACACCGTGTGCAACATCAAAGATTCTGTTTTTAAGTTGACTCTCAGTATGTACTATCGGTTATTTATTAGTGAAAAAGCTTTAGTTATTTTTAAAAAAAGTGTATTGTATTGTATTATACTGCCTGCGTTTTTGTTCATATTGTCCTGACTGGCTATAGAGAAAAATTTCACTTTCGTTCCTATGCTTTGTTGGTATTGCCCTGATCGCTATGGAGAAGAATTTCATTCTCGTTCCTATGCTTTAATAATATTGCCTTGATTGCTATAGAGAGGAATTTCACTCTCGTTCCTATGCTTTATTAATATTGCCTTGATTGCTATAGAGAGGAATTTCACTCTCGTTCCTATGCTTTGTAGATATTGCCTTGATTGCTATGGAGATGAATTTCACTCTCGTACCTATGCTTTGTTGGTATTGCCCTGATCGCTATGGAGAAGAATTTCACTCTCGTTCCTATGCTTTAATAATATTGCCTTGATTGCTATAGAGAGGAATTTCACTCTCGTTCCTATGCTTTATTAATATTGCCTTGATTGCTATAGAGAGGAATTTCACTCTAGTTCCTATGCTTTGTAGATATTGCCTTGATTGCTATGGTGAGGAATTTCACTCTCGTACCTATGATAGATATTGCCCTGATTGCTATGGAGAGGAATTTCACTCTCGTACCTATGATAGATATTGCCCTGATTGCTATAGAGAGGAATTTCACTCTCGTACCTATGATAGATATTGCCCTGATTGCTATAGAGAGGAATTTCACTCTCGTTCCTATGCTTTGTAGATATTGTCTTGATTGCTGTGGAGAGGAATTTCACTCTCGTTTCTATGCTTTATAGATATTGCTTTGATTGCTATGGAGAGGAATTTCACTCTCGTTCCTATGCTCTATTAATATTGCCTTGATTGCTATGGAGAGGAATTTCACTCTCGTACCTATGATAGATATTGCCCTGATTGCTATGGAGAGGAATTTCACTCTCGTACCTATGATAGATATTGCCCTGATTGCTATAGAGAGGAATTTCACTCTCGTACCTATGATAGATATTGCCCTGATTGCTATAGAGAGGAATTTCACTCTCGTTCCTATGCTTTGTAGATATTGTCTTGATTGCTGTGGAGAGGAAAATCACTCTCGTTCCTATGCTTTGTAGATATTGCCCTGATTGCTATAGAGAGGAATTTCACTCTCGTTCCTATGCTTTGTAGATATTGCCTTGATTGCTATGGAGAGGAATTTCACTCTCGTACCTATGATAGATATTGCCCTGATTGCTATAGAGAGGAATTTCACTCTCGTTCCTATGCTTTATAAATATTGCCCTGATTGCTATGGAGAGGAATTTCACTCTCGTTCCTATGCTTTGTTAATATTGCTCTGATTGCTATAGAGAGGAATTTCACTCTCGCACCTATGATAGATATTGCCCTGATTGCTATAGAGAGGAATTTCACTCCCGTACCTATGCTTTATAGATATTGCCCTGATTGCTATAGAGAGGAATTTCACTCTCGTTCCTATGCTTTGTAGATATTGCCTTGATTGCTATGGAGAGGAATTTCACTCTCGTACCTATGATAGATATTGCCCTGATTGCTATAGAGAGGAATTTCACTTTCGTACCTATGATAGATATTGCCCTGATTGCTATAGAGAGGAATTTCACTCTCGTTCCTATGCTTTATAAATATTGCCCTGATTGCTATGGAGAGGAATTTTACTCTCGTTCCTATGCTTTGTAGATATTGCCTTGATTGCTATGGAGAGGAATTTCACTCCCGTACCTATGCTTTATAGATATTGTCTTGATTGCTGTGGAGAGGAATTTCACTCTCGTACATATGATAGATATTGCCCTGATTGCTATGGAGAGGAATTTCACTCTCGTTCCTATGCTTTGTAGATATTGCCTTGATTGCTATGGAGAGGAATTTCACTCTCGTTCCTAAGCTTTGTAGATATTGCCTTGATTGCTTGGAGAGGAATTTCACTCTCGTACCTATGCTTTATAGATATTGCCTTGATTGCTATGGAGAGGAATTTCACTCTCGTACCTATGATAGATATTGCCCTGATTGCTATAGAGGGGAATTTCACTCTCATATCTATGCTTTATAAATATTGCCCTGATTGCTATAGAGAGGAATTTCACTCTCGTTTCTATGCTTTATAGATATTGCCTTGATTGCTGTGGAGAGGAATTTCACTCTCGTTTCTATGCTTTATAGATATTGCCTTGATTGCTATGGAGAGGAATTTCACTCCCGTACCTATGCTTTATAGATATTGTCTTGATTGCTGTGGAGAGGAATTTCACTCTCGTACCTATGATAGATATTGCCCTGATTGCTATAGAGAGGAATTTCACTCTCGTTCCTATGCTTTGTAGATATTGCCTTGATTGCTATGGAGAGGAATTTCACTCTCGTACCTATGATAGATATTGCCCTGATTGCTATAGAGAGGAATTTCACTCTCGTACCTATGCTTTATAAATATTGCCCTGATTGCTATGGAGAGGAATTTCACTCTCGTTCCTATGCTTTGTTAATATTGCCCTGATTGCTATAGAGAGGAATTTCACTCTCGTTCCTATGCTTTGTAGATATTGCTTTGATTGCTATGGAGAGGAATTTCACTCTCGTACCTATGATAGATATTGCCCTGATTGCTATGGAGAGGAATTTCACTCTCGTACATATGATAGATATTGCCCTGATTGCTATGGAGAGGAATTTCACTCTCGCACCTATGATAGATATTGCCCTGATTGCTATAGAGAGGAATTTCACTCTCGTTCCTATGCTTTGTAGATATTGCCTTGATTGCTATGGAGAGGAATTTCACTCTCGTACCTATGATAGATATTGCCCTGATTGCTATAGAGAGGAATTTCACTTTCGTACCTATGATAGATATTGCCCTGATTGCTATAGAGAGGAATTTCACTCTCGTTCCTATGCTTTATAAATATTGCCCTGATTGCTATGGAGAGGAATTTTACTCTCGTTCCTATGCTTTGTAGATATTGCCTTGATTGCTATGGAGAGGAATTTCACTCCCGTACCTATGCTTTATAGATATTGTCTTGATTGCTGTGGAGAGGAATTTCACTCTCGTACCTATGATAGATATTGCCCTGATTGCTATAGAGAGGAATTTCACTCTCGTTCCTATGCTTTGTAGATATTGCCTTGATTGCTATGGAGAGGAATTTCACTCTCGTTCCTAAGCTTTGTAGATATTGCCTTGATTGCTTGGAGAGGAATTTCACTCTCGTACCTATGCTTTATAGATATTGCCTTCATTGCTATGGAGAGGAATTTCACTCTCGTACCTATGATAGATATTGCCTGATTGCTATAGAGGGGAATTTCACTCTCGTATCTATGCTTTATAAATATTGCCCTGATTGCTATAGAGAGGAATTTCACTCCCGTACCTATGCTTTATAGATATTGTCTTGATTGCTGTGGAGAGGAATTTCACTCTCGTACCTATGATAGATATTGCTCTGATTGCTATAGAGAGGAATTTCACTCTCGTTTCTATGCTTTATAGATATTGCCTTGATTGCTTGGAGAGGAATTTCACTCTCGTACCTATGATAGATATTGCCCTGATTGCTATGGAGAGGAATTTCACTCTCGTACCTATGATAGATATTGCCCTGATTGCTATGGAGAGGAATTTCACTCTCGTACCTGATTGCTATGGAGGGGAATTTCACTCTCGTTCCTATGCTGCCCTGATTGCTATAGAGAGGAAAATCACTCTCGTACCTATGCTTTGTAGATATTACCCTGATTGCTATAGAGGAGAATTTCACCCTCGTATCTATGCTTTATAAATATTGCCCTGATTGCTATGGAGAGGAATTTCACTCTCGTTCCTATGCTTTGTAGATATTACCTTGATTGCTATGGAGAGGAATTTCACTCCCGTACCTATGCTTTATAGATATTGTCTTGATTGCTGTGGAGAGGAATTTCACTCTCGTACCTATGATAGATATTGCCCTGATTGCTATGGAGAGGAATTTCACTCTCGTACCTATGATAGATATTGCCCTGATTGATATAGAGAGGAATTTCACTTTCGTTCCTATGCTTTATAGATATTGCCTTGATTGCTATGGAGAGGAATTTCACTCTCGTACCTATGCTTTATAAATATTGCCCTGATTGCTATGGAGAGGAATTTCACTCTCGTTCCTATGCTTTGTTAATATTGCCTTGATTGCTATAGAGAGGAATTTCACTCTCGTTCCTATGCTTTGTAGATATTGCCTAGATTGCTATGGAGAGGAATTTCACTCTCGTACCTATGATAGATATTGCCCTGATTGCTATGGAGAGGAATTTCACTCTCGTACCTATGATAGATATTGCCCTGATTGCTATAGAGGAGAATTTCACCCTCGTATCTATGCTTTATAAATATTGCCCTGATTGCTATGGAGAGGAATTTCACTCTCGTTCCTATGCTTTGTAGATATTGCCTTGATTGCTATGGAGAGGAATTTCACTCCCGTACCTATGCTTTATAGATATTGTCTTGATTGCTGTGGAGAGGAATTTCACTCTCGTACCTATGATAGATATTGCTCTGATTGCTATAGAGAGGAATTTCACTCTCGTTTCTATGCTTTATAGATATTGCCTTGATTGCTTGGAGAGGAATTTCACTCTCTTACCTATGATAGATATTGCCCTGATTGCTATGGAGAGGAATTTCACTCTCGTACCTATGATAGATATTGACTGATTGCTATAGAGGGGAATTTCACTCTCGTATCTATGCTTTATAAATATTGCCCTGATTGCTATAGAGAGGAATTTCACTCTCGTTTCTATGCTTTATAGATTTTGCTTGATTGCTTGGAGAGGAATTTCACTCTCTTACCTATGATAGATATTGCCCTGATTGCTATGGAGAGGAATTTCACTCTCGTACCTATGATAGATATTGACTGACTGCTATAGTGGGGAATTTCACTCTCGTATCTATGCTTTATAAATATTGCCCAATTGCTATAGAGAGGAATTTCACTCTCGTTTCTATGCTTAATAGATATTGCCTTGATTGCTTGGAGAGGAATTTCACTCCCGTACCTATGCTTTATAGATATTGTCTTGATTGCTGTGGAGAGGAATTTCACTCTCGTTCCTATGCTTTATAAATATTGCCCTGATTGCTATAGAGAGGAATTTCACTCTCGTACCTATGATAGATATTGCCCTGATTGCTATAGAGAGGAATTTCACTCTCGTTACTGTGCTTTATAGATATTGCCTTGATTGCTATGGAGAGGAATTTCACTCCCGTACCTATGCTTTGTAGATATTGCCTTGATTGCTATGGAGAGGAATTTCACTCTCGTACCTATGATAGATATTGCCCTGATTGCTATGGAGAGGAATTTCACTCTCGTACCTATGATAGATATTGCCCTGATTGCTATAGAGGGGAATTTCACTCTCGTATCTATGCTTTATAAATATTGCCCTGATTGCTATGGAGAGGAATTTCACTCTCGTTTCTATGCTTTATAGATATTGCCTTGATTGCTTGGAGAGGAATTTCACTCTCTTACCTATGATAGATATTGCCCTGATTGCTATGGAGAGGAATTTCACTCTCGTACCTATGATAGATATTGACTGATTGCTATAGTGGGGAATTTCACTCTCGTATCTATGCTTTATAAATATTGCCCAATTGCTATAGAGAGGAATTTCACTCTCGTTTCTATGCTTAATAGATATTGCCTTGATTGCTTGGAGAGGAATTTCACTCCCGTACCTATGCTTTATAGATATTGTCTTGATTGCTGTGGAGAGGAATTTCACTCTCGTACCTATGATAGATATTGCTCTGATTGCTATAGAGAGGAATTTCACTCTCGTTTCTATGCTTTATAGATATTGCCTTGATTGCTTGGAGAGGAATTTCACTCTCTTACCTATGATAGATATTGCCCTGATTGCTATGGAGAGGAATTTCACTCTCGTACCTATGATAGATATTGACTGATTGCTATAGAGGGGAATTTCACTCTCGTATCTATGCTTTATAAATATTGCCCAATTGCTATAGAGAGGAATTTCACTCTCGTTTCTATGCTTAATAGATATTGCCTTGATTGTTATGGAGAGGAATTTCACTCTCGTACCTATGATAGATATTGCCCTGATTCCTATGGAGAGGAATTTCACTCTCGTTCCTATGCTTTGTAGATATTGCCTTGATTGCTATGGAGAGGAATTTCACTCCCGTACCTATGCTTTATAGATATTGTCTTGATTGCTGTGGAGAGGAATTTCACTCTCGTACCTATGATAGATATTGCTCTGATTGCTATAGAGAGGAATTTCACTCTCGTTCCTATGCTTTGTAGATATTGCTTTGATTGCTATGGAGAGGAATTTCACTCTCGTACCTATGATAGATATTGCCCTGATTGCTATGGAGAGGAATTTCACTCTGGTACCTATGATAGATATTGCCCTGATTGCTATGGAGAGGAATTTCACTCTCGCACCTATGATAGATATTGCCCTGATTGCTATAGAGAGGAATTTCACTCTCGTTCCTATGCTTTGTAGATATTGCCTTGATTGCTATGGAGAGGAATTTCACTCTCGTACCTATGATAGATATTGCCCTGATTGCTTGGAGAGGAATTTCACTCTCGTACCTATGATAGATATTGCCCTGATTGCTATAGAGAGGAATTTCACTCTCGTTTCTATGCTTTATAGATATTGCCCTGATTGCTATGGAGAGGAATTTTACTCTCGTTCCTATGCTTTGTAGATATTGCCTTGATTGCTATGGAGAGGAATTTCACTCCCGTACCTATGCTTTATAGATATTGTCTTGATTGCTGTGGAGAGGAATTTCACTCTCGTACCTATGAGAGATATTGCCCTGATTGCTATGGAGAGGAATTTCACTCTCGTTCCTATGCTTTGTAGATATTGCCTTGATTGCTATGGAGAGGAATTTCACTCTCGTTCCTAAGCTTTGTAGATATTGCCTTGATTGCTTGGAGAGGAATTTCACTCTCGTACCTATGCTTTATAGATATTGCCTTGATTGCTATGGAGAGGAATTTCACTCTCGTACCTATGATAGATATTGCCCTGATTGCTATAGAGGGGAATTTCACTCTCGTATCTATGCTTTATAAATATTGCCCTGATTGCTATAGAGAGGAATTTTACTCTCGTTTCTATGCTTTATAGATATTGCCTTGATTGCTGTGGAGAGGAATTTCACTCTCGTTTCTATGCTTTATAGATATTGCCTTGATTGCTATGGAGAGGAATTTCACTCCCGTACCTATGCTTTATAGATATTGTCTTGATTGCTGTGGAGAGGAATTTCACTCTCGTTTCTATGCTTTATAGATATTGCTTTGATTGCTTTGGAGAGGAATTTCACTCTCGTTCCTATGCTCTATTAATATTGCCTTGATTGCTATGGAGAGGAATTTCACTCTCGTACCTATGATAGATATTGCCCTGATTGCTATAGAGAGGAATTTCACTCTCATACCTATGCTTTATAAATATTGCCCTGATTGCTATGGAGAGGAATTTCACTCTCGTTCCTATGCTTTGTTAATATTGCTCTGATTGCTATAGAGAGGAATTTCACTCTCGTTCCTATGCTTTGTAGATATTGCTTTGATTGCTATGGAGAGGAATTTCACTCTCGCACCTATGATAGATATTGCCCTGATTGCTATGGAGAGGAATTTCACTCTCGTACCTATGATAGATATTGCCCTGATTGCTATGGAGAGGAATTTCACTCTCGCACCTATGATAGATATTGCCCTGATTGCTATAGAGAGGAATTTCACTCTCGTTCCTATGCTTTGTAGATATTGCCTTGATTGCTATGGAGAGGAATTTCACTCTCGTACCTATGATAGATATTGCCCTGATTGCTATAGAGAGGAATTTCACTTTCGTACCTATGATAGATATTGCCCTGATTGCTATAGAGAGGAATTTCACTCTCGTTCCTATGCTTTATAAATATTGCCCTGATTGCTATGGAGAGGAATTTCACTCTCGTTCCTATGCTTTGTAGATATTGCCTTGATTGCTATGGAGAGGAATTTCACTCCCGTACCTATGCTTTATAGATATTGTCTTGATTGCTGTGGAGAGGAATTTCACTCTCGTACCTATGATAGATATTGCCCTGATTGCTATAGAGAGGAATTTCACTCTCGTTCCTATGCTTTGTAGATATTGCCTTGATTGCTATGGAGAGGAATTTCACTCTCGTACCTATGATAGATATTGCCCTGATTGCTATAGAGAGGAATTTCACTCTCGTTCCTATGCTTTGTAGATATTGCCTTGATTGCTATAGAGAGGAATTTCACTCTCGTACCTATGATAGATATTGCCCTGGTTGCTATAGAGAGGAATTCACTCTCGTACCTATAATAGATATTGCCCTGATTGCTATAGAGAGGAATTTCACTCTCGTTCCTATGCTTTGTAGATATTGCCTTGATTGCTATAGAGAGAAATTTCACTTTCGTACCTATGATAGATATTGCCCTGATTGCTATGGAGAGGAATTTCACTCTCGTACCTATGATAGATATTGCCTTGATTGCTATGGAGAGGAATTTCACTCTCGTACCTATGATAGATATTGCCCTGATTGCTATGGAGAGGAATTTCACTCTCGTACCTATGATAGATATTGCCCTGATTGCTATAGAGAGGAATTTCACTCTCGTTCCTATGCTTTGTAGATATTGCCTTGATTGCTATAGAGAGGAATTTCACTCTCGTACCTATGATAGATATTGCCCTGGTTGCTATAGAGAGGAATTCACTCTCGTACCTATAATAGATATTGCCCTGATTGCTATAGAGAGGAATTTCACTCTCGTTCCTATGCTTTGTAGATATTGCCTTGATTGCTATAGAGAGGAATTTCACTTTCGTACCTATGATAGATATTGCCCTGATTGCTATGGAGAGGAATTTCACTCTCGTACCTATGATAGATATTGCCTTGATTGCTATGGAGAGGAATTTCACTCTCGTACCTATGATAGATATTGCCCTGATTGCTATGGAGAGGAATTTCACTCTCGTACCTATGATAGATATTGCCCTGATTGCTATAGAGAGGAATTTCACTCTCGTTCCTATGCTTTGTAGATATTGCCTTGATTGCTATAGAGAGGAATTTCACTCTCGTACCTATGATAGATATTGCCCTGATTGATATAGAGAGGAATTTCACTTTCGTTCCTATGCTTTATAGATATTGTCTTGATTGCTGTGGAGAGGAATTTCACTCTCGTACCTATGATAGATATTGCCCTGATTGCTATAGAGAGGAATTTCACTCTCGTTCCTATGCTTTGTAGATATTGCCTTGATTGCTATGGAGAGGAATTTCACTCTCGTACCTATGATAGATATTGCCCTGATTGCTATAGAGAGGAATTTCACTCTCGTTCCTATGCTTTGTAGATATTGCCTTGATTGCTATAGAGAGGAATTTCACTCTCGTACCTATGATAGATATTGCCCTGGTTGCTATAGAGAGGAATTCACTCTCGTACCTATAATAGATATTGCCCTGATTGCTATAGAGAGGAATTTCACTCTCGTTCCTATGCTTTGTAGATATTGCCTTGATTGCTATAGAGAGGAATTTCACTTTCGTACCTATGATAGATATTGCCCTGATTGCTATGGAGAGGAATTTCACTCTCGTACCTATGATAGATATTGCCTTGATTGCTATGGAGAGGAATTTCACTCTCGTACCTATGATAGATATTGCCCTGATTGCTATGGAGAGGAATTTCACTCTCGTACCTATGATAGATATTGCCCTGATTGCTATAGAGAGGAATTTCACTCTCGTTCCTATGCTTTGTAGATATTGCCTTGATTGCTATGGAGAGGAATTTCACTCTCGTACCTATGATAGATATTGCCCTGATTGCTATAGAGAGGAATTTCACTCTCGTTCCTATGCTTTATAAATATTGCCCTGATTGCTATGGAGAGGAATTTCACTCTCGTTCCTATGCTTTGTAGATATTGCCTTGATTGCTATGGAGAGGAATTTCACTCCCGTACCTATGCTTTATAGATATTGCCTTGATTGCTGTGGAGAGGAATTTCACTCTCGTACCTATGATAGATATTGCCCTGATTGCTATAGAGAGGAATTTCACTCTCGTTCCTATGCTTTGTAGATATTGCCTTGATTGCTATGGAGAGGAATTTCACTCTCGTACCTATGATAGATATTGCCCTGATTGCTATAGAGAGGAATTTCACTCTCGTTCCTATGCTTTGTAGATATTGCCTTGATTGCTATAGAGAGGAATTTCACTCTCGTACCTATGATAGATATTGCCCTGATTGATATAGAGAGGAATTTCACTTTCGTTCCTATGCTTTATAGATATTGCCTTGATTGCTATGGAGAGGAATTTCACTCTCGTACCTATGCTTTATAAATATTGCCCTGATTGCTATGGAGAGGAATTTCACTCTCGTTCCTATGCTTTGTTAATATTGCCTTGATTGCTATAGAGAGGAATTTCACTCTCGTTCCTATGCTTTGTAGATATTGCCTAGATTGCTATGGAGAGGAATTTCACTCTCGTACCTATGATAGATATTGCCCTGATTGCTATGGAGAGGAATTTCACTCTCGTACCTATGATAGATATTGCCCTGATTGCTATAGAGAGGAATTTCACTTTCGTACCTATGATAGATATTGCCCTGATTGCTATAGAGAGGAATTTCACTCTCGTTCCTATGCTTTATAAATATTGCCCTGATTGCTATGGAGAGGAATTTTACTCTCGTTCCTATGCTTTGTAGATATTGCCTTGATTGCTATGGAGAGGAATTTCACTCCCGTACCTATGCTTTATAGATATTGTCTTGATTGCTGTGGAGAGGAATTTCACTCTCGTACCTATGATAGATATTGCCCTGATTGCTATAGAGAGGAATTTCACTCTCGTTCCTATGCTTTGTAGATATTGCCTTGATTGCTATGGAGAGGAATTTCACTCTCGTTCCTAAGCTTTGTAGATATTGCCTTGATTGCTATAGAGAGGAATTTCACTCTCATACCTATGCTTTATAGATATTGCCTTCATTGCTATGGAGAGGAATTTCACTCTCGTACCTATGATAGATATTGCCTTGATTGCTATAGAGGAGAATTTCACCCTCGTATCTATGCTTTATAAATATTGCCCTGATTGCTATGGAGAGGAATTTCACCCTCGTTCCTATGCTTTGTAGATATTGCCTTGATTGCTATGGAGAGGAATTTCACTCTCGTACCTATGATAGATATTGCCCTGATTGCTATGGAGAGGAATTTCACTCTCGTACCTGATTGCTATGGAGGGGAATTTCACTCTCGTTCCTATGCTGCCCTGATTGCTATAGAGAGGAAAATCACTCTCGTACCTATGCTTTGTAGATATTACCCTGATTGCTATAGAGGAGAATTTCACCCTCGTATCTATGCTTTATAAATATTGCCCTGATTGCTATGGAGAGGAATTTCACTCTCGTTCCTATGCTTTGTAGATATTGCCTTGATTGCTATGGAGAGGAATTTCACTCCCGTACCTATGCTTTATAGATATTGTCTTGATTGCTGTGGAGAGGAATTTCACTCTCGTACCTATGATAGATATTGCCCTGATTGCTATGGAGAGGAATTTCACTCTCGTACCTATGATAGATATTGCCCTGATTGCTATAGAGAGGAATTTCACTTTCGTTCCTATGCTTTATAGATATTGCCTTGATTGCTATGGAGAGGAATTTCACTCTCGTACCTATGCTTTATAAATATTGCCCTGATTGCTATGGAGAGGAATTTCACTCTCGTTCCTATGCTTTGTTAATATTGCCTTGATTGCTATAGAGAGGAATTTCACTCTCGTTCCTATGCTTTGTAGATATTGCCTAGATTGCTATGGAGAGGAATTTCACTCTCGTACCTATGATAGATATTGCCCTGATTGCTATGGAGAGGAATTTCACTCTCGTACCTATGATAGATATTGCCCTGATTGCTATAGAGGAGAATTTCACCCTCGTATCTATGCTTTATAAATATTGCCCTGATTGCTATGGAGAGGAATTTCACTCTCGTTCCTATGCTTTGTAGATATTGCCTTGATTGCTATGGAGAGGAATTTCACTCCCGTACCTATGCTTTATAGATATTGTCTTGATTGCTGTGGAGAGGAATTTCACTCTCGTACCTATGATAGATATTGCTCTGATTGCTATAGAGAGGAATTTCACTCTCGTTTCTATGCTTTATAGATATTGCCTTGATTGCTTGGAGAGGAATTTCACTCTCTTACCTATGATAGATATTACCCTGATTGCTATGGAGAGGAATTTCACTCTCGTACCTATGATAGATATTGACTGATTGCTATAGAGGGGAATTTCACTCTCGTATCTATGCTTTATAAATATTGCCCTGATTGCTATAGAGAGGAATTTCACTCTCGTTTCTATGCTTTATAGATTTTGCTTGATTGCTTGGAGAGGAATTTCACTCTCGTATCTATGCTTTATAGATATTGTCTTGATTGCTGTGGAGAGGAATTTCACTCTCGTTTCTATGCTTTATAGATATTGCCTTGATTGCTATGGAAAGGAATTTCACTCCCGTACCTATGCTTTGTAGATATTGCCTTGATTGCTATGGAGAGGAATTTCACTCTCGTACCTATGATAGATATTGCCCTGATTGCTATGGAGAGGAATTTCACTTTCGTTCCTATGCTTTATAGATATTGCCTTGATTGCTATGGAGAGGAATTTCACTCTCGTACCTATGATAGATATTGCCCTGATTGCTATGGAGAGGAATTTCACTCTCGTACCTATGATAGATATTGCCCTGATTGCTATAGAGAGGAATTTCACTTTCGTACCTATGATAGATATTGCCCTGATTGCTATAGAGAGGAATTTCACTCTCGTTCCTATGCTTTATAAATATTGCCCTGATTGCTATGGAGAGGAATTTTACTCTCGTTCCTATGCTTTGTAGATATTGCCTTGATTGCTATGGAGAGGAATTTCACTCCCGTACCTATGCTTTATAGATATTGTCTTGATTGCTGTGGAGAGGAATTTCACTCTCGTATCTATGATAGATATTGCCCTGATTGCTATGGAGAGGAATTTCACTCTCGTTCCTATGCTTTGTAGATATTGCCTTGATTGCTATGGAGAGGAATTTCACTCTCGTACCTATGATAGATATTGCCCTGATTGCTATAGAGAGGAATTTCACTCTCGTTCCTATGCTTTGTAGATATTGCCTTGATTGCTATAGAGAGGAATTTCACTCTCGTACCTATGATAGATATTGCCCTGGTTGCTATAGAGAGGAATTCACTCTCGTACCTATAATAGATATTGCCCTGATTGCTATAGAGAGGAATTTCACTCTCGTTCCTATGCTTTGTAGATATTGCCTTGATTGCTATAGAGAGAAATTTCACTTTCGTACCTATGATAGATATTGCCCTGATTGCTATGGAGAGGAATTTCACTCTCGTACCTATGATAGATATTGCCTTGATTGCTATGGAGAGGAATTTCACTCTCGTACCTATGATAGATATTGCCCTGATTGCTATGGAGAGGAATTTCACTCTCGTACCTATGATAGATATTGCCCTGATTGCTATAGAGAGGAATTTCACTCTCGTTCCTATGCTTTGTAGATATTGCCTTGATTGCTATAGAGAGGAATTTCACTCTCGTACCTATGATAGATATTGCCCTGGTTGCTATAGAGAGGAATTCACTCTCGTACCTATAATAGATATTGCCCTGATTGCTATAGAGAGGAATTTCACTCTCGTTCCTATGCTTTGTAGATATTGCCTTGATTGCTATAGAGAGGAATTTCACTTTCGTACCTATGATAGATATTGCCCTGATTGCTATGGAGAGGAATTTCACTCTCGTACCTATGATAGATATTGCCTTGATTGCTATGGAGAGGAATTTCACTCTCGTACCTATGATAGATATTGCCCTGATTGCTATGGAGAGGAATTTCACTCTCGTACCTATGATAGATATTGCCCTGATTGCTATAGAGAGGAATTTCACTCTCGTTCCTATGCTTTGTAGATATTGCCTTGATTGCTATAGAGAGGAATTTCACTCTCGTACCTATGATAGATATTGCCCTGATTGATATAGAGAGGAATTTCACTTTCGTTCCTATGCTTTATAGATATTGTCTTGATTGCTGTGGAGAGGAATTTCACTCTCGTACCTATGATAGATATTGCCCTGATTGCTATAGAGAGGAATTTCACTCTCGTTCCTATGCTTTGTAGATATTGCCTTGATTGCTATGGAGAGGAATTTCACTCTCGTACCTATGATAGATATTGCCCTGATTGCTATAGAGAGGAATTTCACTCTCGTTCCTATGCTTTGTAGATATTGCCTTGATTGCTATAGAGAGGAATTTCACTCTCGTACCTATGATAGATATTGCCCTGGTTGCTATAGAGAGGAATTCACTCTCGTACCTATAATAGATATTGCCCTGATTGCTATAGAGAGGAATTTCACTCTCGTTCCTATGCTTTGTAGATATTGCCTTGATTGCTATAGAGAGGAATTTCACTTTCGTACCTATGATAGATATTGCCCTGATTGCTATGGAGAGGAATTTCACTCTCGTACCTATGATAGATATTGCCTTGATTGCTATGGAGAGGAATTTCACTCTCGTACCTATGATAGATATTGCCCTGATTGCTATGGAGAGGAATTTCACTCTCGTACCTATGATAGATATTGCCCTGATTGCTATAGAGAGGAATTTCACTCTCGTTCCTATGCTTTGTAGATATTGCCTTGATTGCTATGGAGAGGAATTTCACTCTCGTACCTATGATAGATATTGCCCTGATTGCTATAGAGAGGAATTTCACTCTCGTTCCTATGCTTTATAAATATTGCCCTGATTGCTATGGAGAGGAATTTTACTCTCGTTCCTATGCTTTGTAGATATTGCCTTGATTGCTATGGAGAGGAATTTCACTCCCGTACCTATGCTTTATAGATATTGTCTTGATTGCTGTGGAGAGGAATTTCACTCTCGTATCTATGATAGATATTGCCCTGATTGCTATGGAGAGGAATTTCACTCTCGTACCTATGATAGATATTGCACTGATTGCTATAGAGAGGAATTTCACTTTCGTTCCTATGCTTTATAGATAGATATTGCCTTGATTGCTATGGAGAGGAATTTCACTCTCGTACCTACGCTTTATAAATATTGCCCTGATTGCTATGGAGAGGAATTTCACTCTCGTTCCTATGCTTTGTTAATATTGCCTTGATTGCTATAGAGAGGAATTTCACTCTCGTTCCTATGCTTTGTTGGTATTGCCCTGATCGCTATGGAGAAGAATTTCACTCTCGTTCCTATGCTTTAATAATATTGCCTTGATTGCTATAGAGAGGAATTTCACTCTCGTTCCTATGCTTTATTAATATTGCCTTGATTGCTATAGAGAGGAATTTCACTCTAGTTCCTATGCTTTGTAGATATTGCCTTGATTGCTATGGTGAGGAATTTCACTCTCGTACCTATGATAGATATTGCCCTGATTGCTATGGAGAGGAATTTCACTCTCGTACCTATGATAGATATTGCCCTGATTGCTATGGAGAGGAATTTCACTCTCGCACCTATGCTTTGTAGATATTGCCTTGATTGCTATGGAGAGGAATTTCACTCTCGTATTTATGCTTTATAAATATTGCCCTGATTGCTATGGAGAGGAATTTCACTCTCGTTTCTATGCTTTATAGATATTGCCTTGATTGCTTGGAGAGGAATTTCACTCTCGTACCTATGCTTTATAGATATTGTCTTGATTGCTGTGGAGAGGAATTTCACTCTCGTTTCTATGCTTTGTAGATATTGCCTTGATTGCTATGGAGAGGAATTTCACTCCCGTACCTATGCTTTGTAGATATTGCCTTGATTGCTATGGAGAGGAATTTCACTCTCGTACCTATGATAGATATTGCCCTGATTGCGATAGAGAGGAATTTCACTTTCGTACCTATGATAGATATTGCCCTGATTGCTATAGAGAGGAATTTCACTCTCGTTCCTATGCTTTATAAATATTGCCCTGATTGCTATGGAGAGGAATTTTACTCTCGTTCCTATGCTTTGTAGATATTGCCTTGATTGCTATGGAGAGGAATTTCACTCCCGTACCTATGCTTTATAGATATTGTCTTGATTGCTGTGGAGAGTAATTTCACTCTCGTACCTATGATAGATATTGCCCTGATTGCTATAGAGAGGAATTTCACTCTCGTTCCTATGCTTTGTAGATATTGCCTTGATTGCTATGGAGAGGAATTTCACTCTCGTTCCTAAGCTTTGTAGATATTGCCTTGATTGCTATGGAGAGGAATTTCACTCTCGTACCTATGATAGATATTGCCCTGATTGCTATGGAGAGGAATTTCACTCTCGTACCTATGATAGATATTGCCCTGATTGCTATAGAGAGGAATTTCACTCTCGTTCCTATGCTTTGTAGATATTGCCTTGATTGCTATGGAGAGGAATTTCACTCTCGTACCTATGATAGATATTGCCCTGATTGCTATAGAGAGGAATTTCACTCTCGTTCCTATGCTTTATAAATATTGCCCTGATTGCTATGGAGAGGAATTTCACTCTCGTTCCTATGCTTTGTAGATATTGCCTTGATTGCTATGGAGAGGAATTTCACTCCCGTACCTATGCTTTATAGATATTGCCTTGATTGCTGTGGAGAGGAATTTCACTCTCGTACCTATGATAGATATTGCCCTGATTGCTATAGAGAGGAATTTCACTCTCGTTCCTATGCTTTGTAGATATTGCCTTGATTGCTATGGAGAGGAATTTCACTCTCGTACCTATGATAGATATTGCCCTGATTGCTATAGAGAGGAATTTCACTCTCGTTCCTATGCTTTGTAGATATTGCCTTGATTGCTATAGAGAGGAATTTCACTCTCGTACCTATGATAGATATTGCCCTGATTGATATAGAGAGGAATTTCACTTTCGTTCCTATGCTTTATAGATATTGCCTTGATTGCTATGGAGAGGAATTTCACTCTCGTACCTATGCTTTATAAATATTGCCCTGATTGCTATGGAGAGGAATTTCACTCTCGTTCCTATGCTTTGTTAATATTGCCTTGATTGCTATAGAGAGGAATTTCACTCTCGTTCCTATGCTTTGTAGATATTGCCTAGATTGCTATGGAGAGGAATTTCACTCTCGTACCTATGATAGATATTGCCCTGATTGCTATGGAGAGGAATTTCACTCTCGTACCTATGATAGATATTGCCCTGATTGCTATAGAGAGGAATTTCACTTTCGTACCTATGATAGATATTGCCCTGATTGCTATAGAGAGGAATTTCACTCTCGTTCCTATGCTTTATAAATATTGCCCTGATTGCTATGGAGAGGAATTTTACTCTCGTTCCTATGCTTTGTAGATATTGCCTTGATTGCTATGGAGAGGAATTTCACTCCCGTACCTATGCTTTATAGATATTGTCTTGATTGCTGTGGAGAGGAATTTCACTCTCGTACCTATGATAGATATTGCCCTGATTGCTATAGAGAGGAATTTCACTCTCGTTCCTATGCTTTGTAGATATTGCCTTGATTGCTATGGAGAGGAATTTCACTCTCGTTCCTAAGCTTTGTAGATATTGCCTTGATTGCTATAGAGAGGAATTTCACTCTCATACCTATGCTTTATAGATATTGCCTTCATTGCTATGGAGAGGAATTTCACTCTCGTACCTATGATAGATATTGCCTTGATTGCTATAGAGGAGAATTTCACCCTCGTATCTATGCTTTATAAATATTGCCCTGATTGCTATGGAGAGGAATTTCACCCTCGTTCCTATGCTTTGTAGATATTGCCTTGATTGCTATGGAGAGGAATTTCACTCTCGTACCTATGATAGATATTGCCCTGATTGCTATGGAGAGGAATTTCACTCTCGTACCTGATTGCTATGGAGGGGAATTTCACTCTCGTTCCTATGCTGCCCTGATTGCTATAGAGAGGAAAATCACTCTCGTACCTATGCTTTGTAGATATTACCCTGATTGCTATAGAGGAGAATTTCACCCTCGTATCTATGCTTTATAAATATTGCCCTGATTGCTATGGAGAGGAATTTCACTCTCGTTCCTATGCTTTGTAGATATTGCCTTGATTGCTATGGAGAGGAATTTCACTCCCGTACCTATGCTTTATAGATATTGTCTTGATTGCTGTGGAGAGGAATTTCACTCTCGTACCTATGATAGATATTGCCCTGATTGCTATGGAGAGGAATTTCACTCTCGTACCTATGATAGATATTGCCCTGATTGCTATAGAGAGGAATTTCACTTTCGTTCCTATGCTTTATAGATATTGCCTTGATTGCTATGGAGAGGAATTTCACTCTCGTACCTATGCTTTATAAATATTGCCCTGATTGCTATGGAGAGGAATTTCACTCTCGTTCCTATGCTTTGTTAATATTGCCTTGATTGCTATAGAGAGGAATTTCACTCTCGTTCCTATGCTTTGTAGATATTGCCTAGATTGCTATGGAGAGGAATTTCACTCTCGTACCTATGATAGATATTGCCCTGATTGCTATGGAGAGGAATTTCACTCTCGTACCTATGATAGATATTGCCCTGATTGCTATAGAGGAGAATTTCACCCTCGTATCTATGCTTTATAAATATTGCCCTGATTGCTATGGAGAGGAATTTCACTCTCGTTCCTATGCTTTGTAGATATTGCCTTGATTGCTATGGAGAGGAATTTCACTCCCGTACCTATGCTTTATAGATATTGTCTTGATTGCTGTGGAGAGGAATTTCACTCTCGTACCTATGATAGATATTGCTCTGATTGCTATAGAGAGGAATTTCACTCTCGTTTCTATGCTTTATAGATATTGCCTTGATTGCTTGGAGAGGAATTTCACTCTCTTACCTATGATAGATATTACCCTGATTGCTATGGAGAGGAATTTCACTCTCGTACCTATGATAGATATTGACTGATTGCTATAGAGGGGAATTTCACTCTCGTATCTATGCTTTATAAATATTGCCCTGATTGCTATAGAGAGGAATTTCACTCTCGTTTCTATGCTTTATAGATTTTGCTTGATTGCTTGGAGAGGAATTTCACTCTCGTATCTATGCTTTATAGATATTGTCTTGATTGCTGTGGAGAGGAATTTCACTCTCGTTTCTATGCTTTATAGATATTGCCTTGATTGCTATGGAAAGGAATTTCACTCCCGTACCTATGCTTTGTAGATATTGCCTTGATTGCTATGGAGAGGAATTTCACTCTCGTACCTATGATAGATATTGCCCTGATTGCTATGGAGAGGAATTTCACTTTCGTTCCTATGCTTTATAGATATTGCCTTGATTGCTATGGAGAGGAATTTCACTCTCGTACCTATGATAGATATTGCCCTGATTGCTATGGAGAGGAATTTCACTCTCGTACCTATGATAGATATTGCCCTGATTGCTATAGAGAGGAATTTCACTTTCGTACCTATGATAGATATTGCCCTGATTGCTATAGAGAGGAATTTCACTCTCGTTCCTATGCTTTATAAATATTGCCCTGATTGCTATGGAGAGGAATTTTACTCTCGTTCCTATGCTTTGTAGATATTGCCTTGATTGCTATGGAGAGGAATTTCACTCCCGTACCTATGCTTTATAGATATTGTCTTGATTGCTGTGGAGAGGAATTTCACTCTCGTATCTATGATAGATATTGCCCTGATTGCTATGGAGAGGAATTTCACTCTCGTACCTATGATAGATATTGCACTGATTGCTATAGAGAGGAATTTCACTATCGTTCCTATGCTTTATAGATAGATATTGCCTTGATTGCTATGGAGAGGAATTTCACTCTCGTACCTACGCTTTATAAATATTGCCCTGATTGCTATGGAGAGGAATTTCACTCTCGTTCCTATGCTTTGTTAATATTGCCTTGATTGCTATAGAGAGGAATTTCACTCTCGTTCCTATGCTTTGTTGGTATTGCCCTGATCGCTATGGAGAAGAATTTCACTCTCGTTCCTATGCTTTAATAATATTGCCTTGATTGCTATAGAGAGGAATTTCACTCTCGTTCCTATGCTTTATTAATATTGCCTTGATTGCTATAGAGAGGAATTTCACTCTAGTTCCTATGCTTTGTAGATATTGCCTTGATTGCTATGGTGAGGAATTTCACTCTCGTACCTATGATAGATATTGCCCTGATTGCTATGGAGAGGAATTTCACTCTCGTACCTATGATAGATATTGCCCTGATTGCTATGGAGAGGAATTTCACTCTCGCACCTATGCTTTGTAGATATTGCCTTGATTGCTATGGAGAGGAATTTCACTCTCGTATTTATGCTTTATAAATATTGCCCTGATTGCTATGGAGAGGAATTTCACTCTCGTTTCTATGCTTTATAGATATTGCCTTGATTGCTTGGAGAGGAATTTCACTCTCGTACCTATGCTTTATAGATATTGTCTTGATTGCTGTGGAGAGGAATTTCACTCTCGTTTCTATGCTTTGTAGATATTGCCTTGATTGCTATGGAGAGGAATTTCACTCCCGTACCTATGCTTTGTAGATATTGCCTTGATTGCTATGGAGAGGAATTTCACTCTCGTACCTATGATAGATATTGCCCTGATTGCGATAGAGAGGAATTTCACTTTCGTACCTATGATAGATATTGCCCTGATTGCTATAGAGAGGAATTTCACTCTCGTTCCTATGCTTTATAAATATTGCCCTGATTGCTATGGAGAGGAATTTTACTCTCGTTCCTATGCTTTGTAGATATTGCCTTGATTGCTATGGAGAGGAATTTCACTCCCGTACCTATGCTTTATAGATATTGTCTTGATTGCTGTGGAGAGTAATTTCACTCTCGTACCTATGATAGATATTGCCCTGATTGCTATAGAGAGGAATTTCACTCTCGTTCCTATGCTTTGTAGATATTGCCTTGATTGCTATGGAGAGGAATTTCACTCTCGTTCCTAAGCTTTGTAGATATTGCCTTGATTGCTATGGAGAGGAATTTCACTCTCGTACCTATGATAGATATTGCCCTGATTGCTATGGAGAGGAATTTCACTCTCGTACCTATGATAGATATTGCCTTGATTGCTATGGAGAGGAATTTTACTCTCGTACCTATGATAGATATTGCCCTGATTGCTTTGGAGAGGAATTTCACTCTCGTACCTATGATAGATATTGCCCTGATTGCTATAGAGAGGAATTTCACTTTCGTACCTATGATAGATATTGCCCTGATTGCTATAGAGAGGAATTTCACTCTCGTTCCTATGCTTTATAAATATTGCCCTGATTGCTATAGAGAGGAATTTCACTCTCGTACCTATGATAGATATTGCCCTGATTGCTATAGAGAGGAATTTCACTCTCGTTCCTATGCTTTGTAGATATTGCCTTGATTGCTATAGAGAGGAATTTCACTCTCGTACCTATGATAGATATTGCACTGATTGCTATAGAGAGGAATTTCACTTTCGTTCCTATGCTTTATAGATAGATATTGCCTTGATTGCTATGGAGAGGAATTTCACTCTCGTACCTACGCTTTATAAATATTGCCCTGATTGCTATGGAGAGGAATTTCACTCTCGTTCCTATGCTTTGTTAATATTGCCTTGATTGCTATAGAGAGGAATTTCACTCTCGTTCCTATGCTTTGTTGGTATTGCCCTGATCGCTATGGAGAAGAATTTCACTCTCGTTCCTATGCTTTAATAATATTGCCTTGATTGCTATAGAGAGGAATTTCACTCTCGTTCCTATGATAGATATTGCCCTGATTGCTATAGAGGAGAATTTCACCCTCGTATCTATGCTTTATAAATATTGCCCTGATTGCTATGGAGAGGAATTTCACTCTCGTTCCTATGCTTTGTAGATATTGCCTTGATTGCTATGGAGAGGAATTTCACTCCCGTACCTATGCTTTATAGATATTGTCTTGATTGCTGTGGAGAGGAATTTCACTCTCGTACCTATGATAGATATTGCTCTGATTGCTATAGAGAGGAATTTCACTCTCGTTTCTATGCTTTATAGATATTGCCTTGATTGCTTGGAGAGGAATTTCACTCTCTTACCTATGATAGATATTACCCTGATTGCTATGGAGAGGAATTTCACTCTCGTACCTATGATAGATATTGACTGATTGCTATAGAGGGGAATTTCACTCTCGTATCTATGCTTTATAAATATTGCCCTGATTGCTATAGAGAGGAATTTCACTCTCGTTTCTATGCTTTATAGATATTGCCTTGATTGCTATGGAAAGGAATTTCACTCCCGTACCTATGCTTTGTAGATATTGCCTTGATTGCTATGGAGAGGAATTTCACTCTCGTACCTATGATAGATATTGCCCTGATTGCTATGGAGAGGAATTTCACTTTCGTTCCTATGCTTTATAGATATTGCCTTGATTGCTATGGAGAGGAATTTCACTCTCGTACCTATGATAGATATTGCCCTGATTGCTATGGAGAGGAATTTCACTCTCGTACCTATGATAGATATTGCCCTGATTGCTATAGAGAGGAATTTCACTTTCGTACCTATGATAGATATTGCCCTGATTGCTATAGAGAGGAATTTCACTCTCGTTCCTATGCTTTATAAATATTGCCCTGATTGCTATGGAGAGGAATTTTACTCTCGTTCCTATGCTTTGTAGATATTGCCTTGATTGCTATGGAGAGGAATTTCACTCCCGTACCTATGCTTTATAGATATTGTCTTGATTGCTGTGGAGAGGAATTTCACTCTCGTATCTATGATAGATATTGCCCTGATTGCTATGGAGAGGAATTTCACTCTCGTACCTATGATAGATATTGCACTGATTGCTATAGAGAGGAATTTCACTTTCGTTCCTATGCTTTATAGATAGATATTGCCTTGATTGCTATGGAGAGGAATTTCACTCTCGTACCTACGCTTTATAAATATTGCCCTGATTGCTATGGAGAGGAATTTCACTCTCGTTCCTATGCTTTGTTAATATTGCCTTGATTGCTATAGAGAGGAATTTCACTCTCGTTCCTATGCTTTGTTGGTATTGCCCTGATCGCTATGGAGAAGAATTTCACTCTCGTTCCTATGCTTTAATAATATTGCCTTGATTGCTATAGAGAGGAATTTCACTCTCGTTCCTATGCTTTATTAATATTGCCTTGATTGCTATAGAGAGGAATTTCACTCTAGTTCCTATGCTTTGTAGATATTGCCTTGATTGCTATGGTGAGGAATTTCACTCTCGTACCTATGATAGATATTGCCCTGATTGCTATGGAGAGGAATTTCACTCTCGTACCTATGATAGATATTGCCCTGATTGCTATGGAGAGGAATTTCACTCTCGCACCTATGCTTTGTAGATATTGCCTTGATTGCTATGGAGAGGAATTTCACTCTCGTATTTATGCTTTATAAATATTGCCCTGATTGCTATGGAGAGGAATTTCACTCTCGTTTCTATGCTTTATAGATATTGCCTTGATTGCTTGGAGAGGAATTTCACTCTCGTACCTATGCTTTATAGATATTGTCTTGATTGCTGTGGAGAGGAATTTCACTCTCGTTTCTATGCTTTGTAGATATTGCCTTGATTGCTATGGAGAGGAATTTCACTCCCGTACCTATGCTTTGTAGATATTGCCTTGATTGCTATGGAGAGGAATTTCACTCTCGTACCTATGATAGATATTGCCCTGATTGCGATAGAGAGGAATTTCACTTTCGTACCTATGATAGATATTGCCCTGATTGCTATAGAGAGGAATTTCACTCTCGTTCCTATGCTTTATAAATATTGCCCTGATTGCTATGGAGAGGAATTTTACTCTCGTTCCTATGCTTTGTAGATATTGCCTTGATTGCTATGGAGAGGAATTTCACTCCCGTACCTATGCTTTATAGATATTGTCTTGATTGCTGTGGAGAGTAATTTCACTCTCGTACCTATGATAGATATTGCCCTGATTGCTATAGAGAGGAATTTCACTCTCGTTCCTATGCTTTGTAGATATTGCCTTGATTGCTATGGAGAGGAATTTCACTCTCGTTCCTAAGCTTTGTAGATATTGCCTTGATTGCTATGGAGAGGAATTTCACTCTCGTACCTATGATAGATATTGCCCTGATTGCTATGGAGAGGAATTTCACTCTCGTACCTATGATAGATATTGCCTTGATTGCTATGGAGAGGAATTTTACTCTCGTACCTATGATAGATATTGCCCTGATTGCTTTGGAGAGGAATTTCACTCTCGTACCTATGATAGATATTGCCCTGATTGCTATAGAGAGGAATTTCACTTTCGTACCTATGATAGATATTGCCCTGATTGCTATAGAGAGGAATTTCACTCTCGTTCCTATGCTTTATAAATATTGCCCTGATTGCTATAGAGAGGAATTTCACTCTCGTACCTATGATAGATATTGCCCTGATTGCTATAGAGAGGAATTTCACTCTCGTTCCTATGCTTTGTAGATATTGCCTTGATTGCTATGGAGAGGAATTTCACTCTCGTACCTATGATAGATATTGCCCTGATTGCTATGGAGAGGAATTTCACTCTCGTACCTGATTGCTATGGAGGGGAATTTCACTCTCGTTCCTATGCTGCCCTGATTGCTATAGAGAGGAAAATCACTCTCGTACCTATGCTTTGTAGATATTACCCTGATTGCTATAGAGGAGAATTTCACCCTCGTATCTATGCTTTATAAATATTGCCCTGATTGCTATGGAGAGGAATTTCACTCTCGTTCCTATGCTTTGTAGATATTGCCTTGATTGCTATGGAGAGGAATTTCACTCCCGTACCTATGCTTTATAGATATTGTCTTGATTGCTGTGGAGAGGAATTTCACTCTCGTACCTATGATAGATATTGCCCTGATTGCTATGGAGAGGAATTTCACTCTCGTACCTATGATAGATATTGCCCTGATTGCTATAGAGAGGAATTTCACTTTCGTTCCTATGCTTTATAGATATTGCCTTGATTGCTATGGAGAGGAATTTCACTCTCGTACCTATGCTTTATAAATATTGCCCTGATTGCTATGGAGAGGAATTTCACTCTCGTTCCTATGCTTTGTTAATATTGCCTTGATTGCTATAGAGAGGAATTTCACTCTCGTTCCTATGCTTTGTAGATATTGCCTAGATTGCTATGGAGAGGAATTTCACTCTCGTACCTATGATAGATATTGCCCTGATTGCTATGGAGAGGAATTTCACTCTCGTACCTATGATAGATATTGCCCTGATTGCTATAGAGGAGAATTTCACCCTCGTATCTATGCTTTATAAATATTGCCCTGATTGCTATGGAGAGGAATTTCACTCTCGTTCCTATGCTTTGTAGATATTGCCTTGATTGCTATGGAGAGGAATTTCACTCCCGTACCTATGCTTTATAGATATTGTCTTGATTGCTGTGGAGAGGAATTTCACTCTCGTACCTATGATAGATATTGCTCTGATTGCTATAGAGAGGAATTTCACTCTCGTTTCTATGCTTTATAGATATTGCCTTGATTGCTTGGAGAGGAATTTCACTCTCTTACCTATGATAGATATTACCCTGATTGCTATGGAGAGGAATTTCACTCTCGTACCTATGATAGATATTGACTGATTGCTATAGAGGGGAATTTCACTCTCGTATCTATGCTTTATAAATATTGCCCTGATTGCTATAGAGAGGAATTTCACTCTCGTTTCTATGCTTTATAGATTTTGCTTGATTGCTTGGAGAGGAATTTCACTCTCGTATCTATGCTTTATAGATATTGTCTTGATTGCTGTGGAGAGGAATTTCACTCTCGTTTCTATGCTTTATAGATATTGCCTTGATTGCTATGGAAAGGAATTTCACTCCCGTACCTATGCTTTGTAGATATTGCCTTGATTGCTATGGAGAGGAATTTCACTCTCGTACCTATGATAGATATTGCCCTGATTGCTATGGAGAGGAATTTCACTTTCGTTCCTATGCTTTATAGATATTGCCTTGATTGCTATGGAGAGGAATTTCACTCTCGTACCTATGATAGATATTGCCCTGATTGCTATGGAGAGGAATTTCACTCTCGTACCTATGATAGATATTGCCCTGATTGCTATAGAGAGGAATTTCACTTTCGTACCTATGATAGATATTGCCCTGATTGCTATAGAGAGGAATTTCACTCTCGTTCCTATGCTTTATAAATATTGCCCTGATTGCTATGGAGAGGAATTTTACTCTCGTTCCTATGCTTTGTAGATATTGCCTTGATTGCTATGGAGAGGAATTTCACTCCCGTACCTATGCTTTATAGATATTGTCTTGATTGCTGTGGAGAGGAATTTCACTCTCGTATCTATGATAGATATTGCCCTGATTGCTATGGAGAGGAATTTCACTCTCGTACCTATGATAGATATTGCACTGATTGCTATAGAGAGGAATTTCACTTTCGTTCCTATGCTTTATAGATAGATATTGCCTTGATTGCTATGGAGAGGAATTTCACTCTCGTACCTACGCTTTATAAATATTGCCCTGATTGCTATGGAGAGGAATTTCACTCTCGTTCCTATGCTTTGTTAATATTGCCTTGATTGCTATAGAGAGGAATTTCACTCTCGTTCCTATGCTTTGTTGGTATTGCCCTGATCGCTATGGAGAAGAATTTCACTCTCGTTCCTATGCTTTAATAATATTGCCTTGATTGCTATAGAGAGGAATTTCACTCTCGTTCCTATGCTTTATTAATATTGCCTTGATTGCTATAGAGAGGAATTTCACTCTAGTTCCTATGCTTTGTAGATATTGCCTTGATTGCTATGGTGAGGAATTTCACTCTCGTACCTATGATAGATATTGCCCTGATTGCTATGGAGAGGAATTTCACTCTCGTACCTATGATAGATATTGCCCTGATTGCTATGGAGAGGAATTTCACTCTCGCACCTATGCTTTGTAGATATTGCCTTGATTGCTATGGAGAGGAATTTCACTCTCGTATTTATGCTTTATAAATATTGCCCTGATTGCTATGGAGAGGAATTTCACTCTCGTTTCTATGCTTTATAGATATTGCCTTGATTGCTTGGAGAGGAATTTCACTCTCGTACCTATGCTTTATAGATATTGTCTTGATTGCTGTGGAGAGGAATTTCACTCTCGTTTCTATGCTTTGTAGATATTGCCTTGATTGCTATGGAGAGGAATTTCACTCCCGTACCTATGCTTTGTAGATATTGCCTTGATTGCTATGGAGAGGAATTTCACTCTCGTACCTATGATAGATATTGCCCTGATTGCGATAGAGAGGAATTTCACTTTCGTACCTATGATAGATATTGCCCTGATTGCTATAGAGAGGAATTTCACTCTCGTTCCTATGCTTTATAAATATTGCCCTGATTGCTATGGAGAGGAATTTTACTCTCGTTCCTATGCTTTGTAGATATTGCCTTGATTGCTATGGAGAGGAATTTCACTCCCGTACCTATGCTTTATAGATATTGTCTTGATTGCTGTGGAGAGTAATTTCACTCTCGTACCTATGATAGATATTGCCCTGATTGCTATAGAGAGGAATTTCACTCTCGTTCCTATGCTTTGTAGATATTGCCTTGATTGCTATGGAGAGGAATTTCACTCTCGTTCCTAAGCTTTGTAGATATTGCCTTGATTGCTATGGAGAGGAATTTCACTCTCGTACCTATGATAGATATTGCCCTGATTGCTATGGAGAGGAATTTCACTCTCGTACCTATGATAGATATTGCCTTGATTGCTATGGAGAGGAATTTTACTCTCGTACCTATGATAGATATTGCCCTGATTGCTTTGGAGAGGAATTTCACTCTCGTACCTATGATAGATATTGCCCTGATTGCTATAGAGAGGAATTTCACTTTCGTACCTATGATAGATATTGCCCTGATTGCTATAGAGAGGAATTTCACTCTCGTTCCTATGCTTTATAAATATTGCCCTGATTGCTATAGAGAGGAATTTCACTCTCGTACCTATGATAGATATTGCCCTGATTGCTATAGAGAGGAATTTCACTCTCGTTCCTATGCTTTGTAGATATTGCCTTGATTGCTATAGAGAGGAATTTCACTCTCGTACCTATGATAGATATTGCCCTGATTGCTATAGAGAGGAATTTCACTCTCGTTCCTATGCTGCCCTGATTGCTATAGAGAGGAAAATCACTCTCGCACCTATGATAGATATTGCCCTGATTGCTATAGAGAGGAATTTCACTCTCGTTCCTATGCTTTGTAGATATTGCCTTGATTGCTATAGAGAGGAATTTCACTCTCGCACCTATGATAGATATCGCCCTGATTGCTATAGAGAGGAATTTCACTCTCGTACCTATGATAGATATTGCCCTGATTGCTATAGAGAGGAATTTCACTCTCGTTCCTATGCTTTGTAGATATTGCCTTGATTGCTATAGAGAGGAATTTCACTCTCGTACCTATGATAGATATTGCCCTGATTGCTATGGAGAGGAATTTCACTCTCGTTCCTATGCTTTGTTAATATTTCCTTGATTGCTATGGAGAGGAATTTCACTCTCGTTCCTATGCTTTGTGGATATTGCCTTGATTGCTATGGAGAGGAATTTCACTCTCGTACCTATGATAGATATTGCCCTGATTGCTATGGAGAGGAATTTCACTCTCGTACCTATGATAGATATTGCCCTGATTGCTATAGAGGAGAATTTCACCCTCGTATCTATGCTTTATAAATATTGCCCTGATTGCTATGGAGAGGAATTTCACTCTCGTTCCTATGCTTTGTAGATATTGCCTTGATTGCTATGGAGAGGAATTTCACTCCCGTACCTATGCTTTATAGATATTGTCTTGATTGCTGTGGAGAGGAATTTCACTCTCGTTTCTATGCTTTATAGATATTGCTTTGATTGCTATGGAGAGGAATTTTTCTCTCGTTCCTATGCTTTGTAGATATTGCCTTGATTGCTATGGAGAGGAATTTCACTCTCGTACCTATGATAGATATTGCCCTGATTGCTATGGAGAGGAATTTCACTCTCGTACCTATGATAGATATTGCCCTGATTGCTATGGAGAGGAATTTCACTCTCGTACCTATGATAGATATTGCCCTGATTGCTATAGAGAGGAATTTCACTCTCGTACTTATGCTTTATAAATATTGCCCTGATTGCTATGGAGAGGAATTTCACTCTCGTTCCTATGCTTTGTTAATATTGCCCTGATTGCTATAGAGAGGAATTTCACTCTTGTTCCTATGCTTTGTAGATATTGCCCTGATTCCTATGGAGAGGAATTTCACTCTCGTTCCTATGCTTTGTAGATATTGCCTTGATTGCTATGGAGAGGAATTTCACTCCCGTACCTATGCTTTATAGATATTGTCTTGATTGCTGTGGAGAGGAATTTCACTCTCGTTTCTATGCTTTATAGATATTGCTTTGATTGCTATGGAGAGGAATTTCTCTCTCGTTCCTATGCTTTGTAGATATTGCCTTGATTGCTATAGAGAGGAATTTCACTCTCGTACCTATGATAGATATTGCCCTGATTGCTATAGAGAGGAATTTCACTCTCGTTCCTATGCTTTGTAGATATTGCCCTGATTGCTATAGAGAGGAATTTCACTTCCGTACCTATGCTTTATAAATATTGTCTTGATTGCTGTGGAGAGGAAAATCACTCTCGTTCCTATGCTTTGTAGATATTGCCCTGATTGCTATAGAGAGGAATTTCACTCTCGTTCCTATGCTTTGTAGATATTGCCTTGATTGCTATGGAGAGGAATTTCACTCTCGTACCTATGATAGATATTGCCCTGATTGCTATAGAGAGGAATTTCACTCTCGTTCCTATGCTTGGTAGATATTGCCTTGATTGCTATAGAGAGGAATTTCACTCTCGTACCTATGATAGATATTGCCCTGATTGCTATAGAGAGGAATTTCACTCTCGTTACTGTGCTTTGTTAATATTTCCTTGATTGCTATAGAGAGGAATTTCACTCTCGTACCTATGCTTTATAAATATTGCCCTGATTGCTATGGAGAGGAATTTCACTCTCGTTCCTATGCTTTGTTAATATTGCCCTGATTGCTATAGAGAGGAATTTCACTCTCGTTCCTATGCTTTGTAGATATTGCTTTGATTGCTATGGAGAGGAATTTCACTCTCGTACCTATGATAGATATTGCCCTGATTGCTATGGAGAGGAATTTCACTCTCGTACCTATGATAGATATTGCCCTGATTGCTATGGAGAGGAATTTCACTCTCGTACCTATGATAGATATTGCCCTGATTGCTATAGAGAGGAATTTCACTCTCGTACCTATGATAGATATTGCCCTGATTGCTATAGAGAGGAATTTCACTCTCGTTCCTATGCTTTGTAGATATTGCCTTGATTGCTATGGAGAGGAATTTCACTCTCGTACCTATGATAGATATTGCCCTGATTGCTATAGAGAGGAATTTCACTCTCGTTCCTATGCTTTGTAGATATTGCCTTGATTGCTATGGAGAGGAATTTCACTCTCGTACCTATGATAGATATTGCTCTGATTGCTATAGAGAGGAATTTCACTCTCGTTTCTATGCTTTATAGATATTGCCTTGATTGCTTGGAGATGAATTTCACTCTCGTACCTATGATAGATATTGCCCTGATTGCTATGGAGAGGAATTTCACTCTCGTACCTATGATAGATATTGCCTGATTGCTATAGAGGGGAATTTCACTCTCGTATCTATGCTTTATAAATATTGCCCTGATTGCTATGGAGAGGAATTTCACTCTCGTTCCTATGCTTTGTAGATATTGCCTTGATTGCTATGGAGAGGAATTTCACTTCCGTACCTATGCTTTATAGATATTGTCTTGATTGCTGTGGAGAGGAATTTCACTCTCGTTTCTATGCTTTATAGATATTGCTTTGATTGCTATGGAGAGGAATTTCTCTCTCGTTCCTATGCTTTGTGGATATTGCCTTGATTGCTATAGATAGGAATTTCACTCTCGTACCTATGATAGATATTGCCCTGGTTGCTATAGAGAGGAATTCACTCTCGTACCTATAATAGATATTGCCCTGATTGCTATAGAGAGGAATTTCACTCTCGTTCCTATGCTTTGTAGATATTGCCTTGATTGCTATAGAGAGGAATTTCACTCTCGTACCTATGCTTTATAAATATTGCCCTGATTGCTATGGAGAGGAATTTCACTCTCGTACCTATGATAGATATTGCCCTGATTGCTATAGAGAGGAATTTCACTCTCGTACTTATGCTTTATAAATATTGCCCTGATTGCTATGGAGAGGAATTTCACTCTCGTTCCTATGCTTTGTTAATATTGCCCTGATTGCTATAGAGAGGAATTTCACTCTTGTTCCTATGCTTTGTAGATATTGCCCTGATTCCTATGGAGAGGAATTTCACTCTCGTTCCTATGCTTTGTAGATATTGCCTTGATTGCTATGGAGAGGAATTTCACTCCCGTACCTATGCTTTATAGATATTGTCTTGATTGCTGTGGAGAGGAATTTCACTCTCGTTTCTATGCTTTATAGATATTGCTTTGATTGCTATGGAGAGGAATTTCTCTCTCGTTCCTATGCTTTGTAGATATTGCCTTGATTGCTATAGAGAGGAATTTCACTCTCGTACCTATGATAGATATTGCCCTGATTGCTATAGAGAGGAATTTCACTCTCGTTCCTATGCTTTGTAGATATTGCCCTGATTGCTATAGAGAGGAATTTCACTTCCGTACCTATGCTTTATAAATATTGTCTTGATTGCTGTGGAGAGGAAAATCACTCTCGTTCCTATGCTTTGTAGATATTGCCCTGATTGCTATAGAGAGGAATTTCACTCTCGTTCCTATGCTTTGTAGATATTGCCTTGATTGCTATGGAGAGGAATTTCACTCTCGTACCTATGATAGATATTGCCCTGATTGCTATAGAGAGGAATTTCACTCTCGTTCCTATGCTTGGTAGATATTGCCTTGATTGCTATAGAGAGGAATTTCACTCTCGTACCTATGATAGATATTGCCCTGATTGCTATAGAGAGGAATTTCACTCTCGTTACTGTGCTTTGTTAATATTTCCTTGATTGCTATAGAGAGGAATTTCACTCTCGTACCTATGCTTTATAAATATTGCCCTGATTGCTATGGAGAGGAATTTCACTCTCGTTCCTATGCTTTGTTAATATTGCCCTGATTGCTATAGAGAGGAATTTCACTCTCGTTCCTATGCTTTGTAGATATTGCTTTGATTGCTATGGAGAGGAATTTCACTCTCGTACCTATGATAGATATTGCCCTGATTGCTATGGAGAGGAATTTCACTCTCGTACCTATGATAGATATTGCCCTGATTGCTATGGAGAGGAATTTCACTCTCGTACCTATGATAGATATTGCCCTGATTGCTATAGAGAGGAATTTCACTCTCGTACCTATGATAGATATTGCCCTGATTGCTATAGAGAGGAATTTCACTCTCGTTCCTATGCTTTGTAGATATTGCCTTGATTGCTATGGAGAGGAATTTCACTCTCGTACCTATGATAGATATTGCCCTGATTGCTATAGAGAGGAATTTCACTCTCGTTCCTATGCTTTGTAGATATTGCCTTGATTGCTATGGAGAGGAATTTCACTCTCGTACCTATGATAGATATTGCTCTGATTGATATAGAGAGGAATTTCACTCTCGTTTCTATGCTTTATAGATATTGCCTTGATTGCTTGGAGATGAATTTCACTCTCGTACCTATGATAGATATTGCCCTGATTGCTATGGAGAGGAATTTCACTCTCGTACCTATGATAGATATTGCCTGATTGCTATAGAGGGGAATTTCACTCTCGTATCTATGCTTTATAAATATTGCCCTGATTGCTATGGAGAGGAATTTCACTCTCGTTCCTATGCTTTGTAGATATTGCCTTGATTGCTATGGAGAGGAATTTCACTTCCGTACCTATGCTTTATAGATATTGTCTTGATTGCTGTGGAGAGGAATTTCACTCTCGTTTCTATGCTTTATAGATATTGCTTTGATTGCTATGGAGAGGAATTTCTCTCTCGTTCCTATGCTTTGTGGATATTGCCTTGATTGCTATAGATAGGAATTTCACTCTCGTACCTATGATAGATATTGCCCTGGTTGCTATAGAGAGGAATTCACTCTCGTACCTATAATAGATATTGCCCTGATTGCTATAGAGAGGAATTTCACTCTCGTTCCTATGCTTTGTAGATATTGCCTTGATTGCTATAGAGAGGAATTTCACTCTCGTACCTATGCTTTATAAATATTGCCCTGATTGCTGTAGAGAGGAATTCCACTCTCGTTACTGTGCTTTGTTAATATTTCCTTGATTGCTATGGAGAGGAATTTCACTCTCGTTCCTATGCTTTGTAGATATTGCCTTGATTGCTATGGAGAGGAATTTCACTCCCGTACCTATGCTTTATAGATATTGTCTTGATTGCTGTGGAGAGGAATTTCACTCTCGTTTCTATGCTTTATAGATATTGCTTTGATTGCTATGGAGAGGAATTTCTCTCTCGTTCCTATGCTTTGTAGATATTGCCTTGATTGCTATGGAGAGGAATTTCACTCTCGTACCTATGATAGATATTGCCCTGATTGCTATGGAGAGGAATTTCACTCTCGTTCCTATGCTTTGCAGATATTGCCTTGATTGCTATGGAGAGGAATTTCACTCTCGTTCCTATGCTTTGTAGATATTCCTTGATGCTATAGAGAGGAATTTCACTCTCGTTCCTGTGCTTTGTTAATATTGCCTTGATTGCTATGGAGAGGAATTTCACTCTCGTACCTATGATAGATATTGCCCTGATTGCTATGGAGAGGAATTTCACTCTCGTACCTATGATAGATATTGCCCTGGTTGCTATAGAGAGGAATTTCACTCTCGTTACTGTGCTTTGTTAATATTTCCTTGATTGCTATAGAGAGGAATTTCACTCTCGTACCTATGCTTTATAAATATTGCCCTGATTGCTATGGAGAGGAATTTCACTCTCGTTCCTATGCTTTGTTAATATTGCCCTGATTGCTATAGAGAGGAATTTCACTCTCGTTCCTATGCTTTGTAGATATTGCTTTGATTGCTATGGAGAGGAATTTCACTCTCGTACCTATGATAGATATTGCCCTGATTGCTATGGAGAGGAATTTCACTCTCGTACCTATGATAGATATTGCCCTGATTGCTATGGAGAGGAATTTCACTTTCGTTCCTATGCTTTATAGATATTGCCTTGATTGCTATGGAGAGGAATTTCACTCTCGTACCTATGATAGATATTGCCCTGATTGCTATGGAGAGGAATTTCACTCTCGTACCTATGATAGATATTGCCCTGATTGCTATAGAGAGGAATTTCACTTTCGTACCTATGATAGATATTGCCCTGATTGCTATAGAGAGGAATTTCACTCTCGTTCCTATGCTTTATAAATATTGCCCTGATTGCTATGGAGAGGAATTTTACTCTCGTTCCTATGCTTTGTAGATATTGCCTTGATTGCTATGGAGAGGAATTTCACTCCCGTACCTATGCTTTATAGATATTGTCTTGATTGCTGTGGAGAGGAATTTCACTCTCGTATCTATGATAGATATTGCCCTGATTGCTATGGAGAGGAATTTCACTCTCGTACCTATGATAGATATTGCACTGATTGCTATAGAGAGGAATTTCACTTTCGTTCCTATGCTTTATAGATAGATATTGCCTTGATTGCTATGGAGAGGAATTTCACTCTCGTACCTACGCTTTATAAATATTGCCCTGATTGCTATGGAGAGGAATTTCACTCTCGTTCCTATGCTTTGTTAATATTGCCTTGATTGCTATAGAGAGGAATTTCACTCTCGTTCCTATGCTTTGTTGGTATTGCCCTGATCGCTATGGAGAAGAATTTCACTCTCGTTCCTATGCTTTAATAATATTGCCTTGATTGCTATAGAGAGGAATTTCACTCTCGTTCCTATGCTTTATTAATATTGCCTTGATTGCTATAGAGAGGAATTTCACTCTAGTTCCTATGCTTTGTAGATATTGCCTTGATTGCTATGGTGAGGAATTTCACTCTCGTACCTATGATAGATATTGCCCTGATTGCTATGGAGAGGAATTTCACTCTCGTACCTATGATAGATATTGCCCTGATTGCTATGGAGAGGAATTTCACTCTCGCACCTATGCTTTGTAGATATTGCCTTGATTGCTATGGAGAGGAATTTCACTCTCGTATTTATGCTTTATAAATATTGCCCTGATTGCTATGGAGAGGAATTTCACTCTCGTTTCTATGCTTTATAGATATTGCCTTGATTGCTTGGAGAGGAATTTCACTCTCGTACCTATGCTTTATAGATATTGTCTTGATTGCTGTGGAGAGGAATTTCACTCTCGTTTCTATGCTTTGTAGATATTGCCTTGATTGCTATGGAGAGGAATTTCACTCCCGTACCTATGCTTTGTAGATATTGCCTTGATTGCTATGGAGAGGAATTTCACTCTCGTACCTATGATAGATATTGCCCTGATTGCGATAGAGAGGAATTTCACTTTCGTACCTATGATAGATATTGCCCTGATTGCTATAGAGAGGAATTTCACTCTCGTTCCTATGCTTTATAAATATTGCCCTGATTGCTATGGAGAGGAATTTTACTCTCGTTCCTATGCTTTGTAGATATTGCCTTGATTGCTATGGAGAGGAATTTCACTCCCGTACCTATGCTTTATAGATATTGTCTTGATTGCTGTGGAGAGTAATTTCACTCTCGTACCTATGATAGATATTGCCCTGATTGCTATAGAGAGGAATTTCACTCTCGTTCCTATGCTTTGTAGATATTGCCTTGATTGCTATGGAGAGGAATTTCACTCTCGTTCCTAAGCTTTGTAGATATTGCCTTGATTGCTATGGAGAGGAATTTCACTCTCGTACCTATGATAGATATTGCCCTGATTGCTATGGAGAGGAATTTCACTCTCGTACCTATGATAGATATTGCCTTGATTGCTATGGAGAGGAATTTTACTCTCGTACCTATGATAGATATTGCCCTGATTGCTTTGGAGAGGAATTTCACTCTCGTACCTATGATAGATATTGCCCTGATTGCTATAGAGAGGAATTTCACTTTCGTACCTATGATAGATATTGCCCTGATTGCTATAGAGAGGAATTTCACTCTCGTTCCTATGCTTTATAAATATTGCCCTGATTGCTATAGAGAGGAATTTCACTCTCGTACCTATGATAGATATTGCCCTGATTGCTATAGAGAGGAATTTCACTCTCGTTCCTATGCTTTGTAGATATTGCCTTGATTGCTATAGAGAGGAATTTCACTCTCGTACCTATGATAGATATTGCCCTGATTGCTATAGAGAGGAATTTCACTCTCGTTCCTATGCTGCCCTGATTGCTATAGAGAGGAAAATCACTCTCGCACCTATGATAGATATTGCCCTGATTGCTATAGAGAGGAATTTCACTCTCGTTCCTATGCTTTGTAGATATTGCCTTGATTGCTATAGAGAGGAATTTCACTCTCGCACCTATGATAGATATCGCCCTGATTGCTATAGAGAGGAATTTCACTCTCGTACCTATGATAGATATTGCCCTGATTGCTATAGAGAGGAATTTCACTCTCGTTCCTATGCTTTGTAGATATTGCCTTGATTGCTATAGAGAGGAATTTCACTCTCGTACCTATGATAGATATTGCCCTGATTGCTATGGAGAGGAATTTCACTCTCGTTCCTATGCTTTGTTAATATTTCCTTGATTGCTATGGAGAGGAATTTCACTCTCGTTCCTATGCTTTGTGGATATTGCCTTGATTGCTATGGAGAGGAATTTCACTCTCGTACCTATGATAGATATTGCCCTGATTGCTATGGAGAGGAATTTCACTCTCGTACCTATGATAGATATTGCCCTGATTGCTATAGAGGAGAATTTCACCCTCGTATCTATGCTTTATAAATATTGCCCTGATTGCTATGGAGAGGAATTTCACTCTCGTTCCTATGCTTTGTAGATATTGCCTTGATTGCTATGGAGAGGAATTTCACTCCCGTACCTATGCTTTATAGATATTGTCTTGATTGCTGTGGAGAGGAATTTCACTCTCGTTTCTATGCTTTATAGATATTGCTTTGATTGCTATGGAGAGGAATTTTTCTCTCGTTCCTATGCTTTGTAGATATTGCCTTGATTGCTATGGAGAGGAATTTCACTCTCGTACCTATGATAGATATTGCCCTGATTGCTATGGAGAGGAATTTCACTCTCGTACCTATGATAGATATTGCCCTGATTGCTATGGAGAGGAATTTCACTCTCGTACCTATGATAGATATTGCCCTGATTGCTATAGAGAGGAATTTCACTCTCGTACTTATGCTTTATAAATATTGCCCTGATTGCTATGGAGAGGAATTTCACTCTCGTTCCTATGCTTTGTTAATATTGCCCTGATTGCTATAGAGAGGAATTTCACTCTTGTTCCTATGCTTTGTAGATATTGCCCTGATTGCTATAGAGGGGAATTTCACTCTCGTATCTATGCTTTATAAATATTGCCCTGATTGCTATGGAGAGGAATTTCACTCTCGTTCCTATGCTTTGTAGATATTGCCTTGATTGCTATGGAGAGGAATTTCACTTCCGTACCTATGCTTTATAGATATTGTCTTGATTGCTGTGGAGAGGAATTTCACTCTCGTTTCTATGCTTTATAGATATTGCTTTGATTGCTATGGAGAGGAATTTTTCTCTCGTTCCTATGCTTTGTAGATATTGCCTTGATTGCTATGGAGAGGAATTTCACTCTCGTACCTATGATAGATATTGCCCTGATTGCTATGGAGAGGAATTTCACTCTCGTTCCTATGCTTTGTAGATATTGCCTTGATTGCTATGGAGAGGAATTTCACTCCCGTACCTATGCTTTATAGATATTGTCTTGATTGCTGTGGAGAGGAATTTCACTCTCGTTTCTATGCTTTATAGATATTGCTTTGATTGCTATGGAGAGGAATTTTTCTCTCGTTCCTATGCTTTGTAGATATTGCCTTGATTGCTATGGAGAGGAATTTCACTCTCGTACCTATGATAGATATTGCCCTGATTGCTATGGAGAGGAATTTCACTCTCGTACCTATGATAGATATTGCCCTGATTGCTATGGAGAGGAATTTCACTCTCGTACCTATGATAGATATTGCCCTGATTGCTATAGAGAGGAATTTCACTCTCGTACTTATGCTTTATAAATATTGCCCTGATTGCTATGGAGAGGAATTTCACTCTCGTTCCTATGCTTTGTTAATATTGCCCTGATTGCTATAGAGAGGAATTTCACTCTTGTTCCTATGCTTTGTAGATATTGCCCTGATTGCTATAGAGGAGAATTTCACCCTCGTATCTATGCTTTATAAATATTGCCCTGATTGCTATGGAGAGGAATTTCACTCTCGTTCCTATGCTTTGTAGATATTGCCTTGATTGCTATGGAGAGGAATTTCACTCCCGTACCTATGCTTTATAGATATTGTCTTGATTGCTGTGGAGAGGAATTTCACTCTCGTTTCTATGCTTTATAGATATTGCTTTGATTGCTATGGAGAGGAATTTTTCTCTCGTTCCTATGCTTTGTAGATATTGCCTTGATTGCTATGGAGAGGAATTTCACTCTCGTACCTATGATAGATATTGCCCTGATTGCTATGGAGAGGAATTTCACTCTCGTACCTATGATAGATATTGCCCTGATTGCTATGGAGAGGAATTTCACTCTCGTACCTATGATAGATATTGCCCTGATTGCTATAGAGAGGAATTTCACTCTCGTACTTATGCTTTATAAATATTGCCCTGATTGCTATGGAGAGGAATTTCACTCTCGTTCCTATGCTTTGTTAATATTGCCCTGATTGCTATAGAGAGGAATTTCACTCTTGTTCCTATGCTTTGTAGATATTGCCCTGATTCCTATGGAGAGGAATTTCACTCTCGTTCCTATGCTTTGTAGATATTGCCTTGATTGCTATGGAGAGGAATTTCACTCCCGTACCTATGCTTTATAGATATTGTCTTGATTGCTGTGGAGAGGAATTTCACTCTCGTTTCTATGCTTTATAGATATTGCTTTGATTGCTATGGAGAGGAATTTCTCTCTCGTTCCTATGCTTTGTAGATATTGCCTTGATTGCTATAGAGAGGAATTTCACTCTCGTACCTATGATAGATATTGCCCTGATTGCTATAGAGAGGAATTTCACTCTCGTTCCTATGCTTTGTAGATATTGCCCTGATTGCTATAGAGAGGAATTTCACTTCCGTACCTATGCTTTATAAATATTGTCTTGATTGCTGTGGAGAGGAAAATCACTCTCGTTCCTATGCTTTGTAGATATTGCCCTGATTGCTATAGAGAGGAATTTCACTCTCGTTCCTATGCTTTGTAGATATTGCCTTGATTGCTATGGAGAGGAATTTCACTCTCGTACCTATGATAGATATTGCCCTGATTGCTATAGAGAGGAATTTCACTCTCGTTCCTATGCTTGGTAGATATTGCCTTGATTGCTATAGAGAGGAATTTCACTCTCGTACCTATGATAGATATTGCCCTGATTGCTATAGAGAGGAATTTCACTCTCGTTACTGTGCTTTGTTAATATTTCCTTGATTGCTATAGAGAGGAATTTCACTCTCGTACCTATGCTTTATAAATATTGCCCTGATTGCTATGGAGAGGAATTTCACTCTCGTTCCTATGCTTTGTTAATATTGCCCTGATTGCTATAGAGAGGAATTTCACTCTCGTTCCTATGCTTTGTAGATATTGCTTTGATTGCTATGGAGAGGAATTTCACTCTCGTACCTATGATAGATATTGCCCTGATTGCTATGGAGAGGAATTTCACTCTCGTACCTATGATAGATATTGCCCTGATTGCTATGGAGAGGAATTTCACTCTCGTACCTATGATAGATATTGCCCTGATTGCTATAGAGAGGAATTTCACTCTCGTACCTATGATAGATATTGCCCTGATTGCTATAGAGAGGAATTTCACTCTCGTTCCTATGCTTTGTAGATATTGCCTTGATTGCTATGGAGAGGAATTTCACTCTCGTACCTATGATAGATATTGCCCTGATTGCTATAGAGAGGAATTTCACTCTCGTTCCTATGCTTTGTAGATATTGCCTTGATTGCTATGGAGAGGAATTTCACTCTCGTACCTATGATAGATATTGCTCTGATTGCTATAGAGAGGAATTTCACTCTCGTTTCTATGCTTTATAGATATTGCCTTGATTGCTTGGAGATGAATTTCACTCTCGTACCTATGATAGATATTGCCCTGATTGCTATGGAGAGGAATTTCACTCTCGTACCTATGATAGATATTGCCTGATTGCTATAGAGGGGAATTTCACTCTCGTATCTATGCTTTATAAATATTGCCCTGATTGCTATGGAGAGGAATTTCACTCTCGTTCCTATGCTTTGTAGATATTGCCTTGATTGCTATGGAGAGGAATTTCACTTCCGTACCTATGCTTTATAGATATTGTCTTGATTGCTGTGGAGAGGAATTTCACTCTCGTTTCTATGCTTTATAGATATTGCTTTGATTGCTATGGAGAGGAATTTCTCTCTCGTTCCTATGCTTTGTGGATATTGCCTTGATTGCTATAGATAGGAATTTCACTCTCGTACCTATGATAGATATTGCCCTGGTTGCTATAGAGAGGAATTCACTCTCGTACCTATAATAGATATTGCCCTGATTGCTATAGAGAGGAATTTCACTCTCGTTCCTATGCTTTGTAGATATTGCCTTGATTGCTATAGAGAGGAATTTCACTCTCGTACCTATGCTTTATAAATATTGCCCTGATTGCTGTAGAGAGGAATTCCACTCTCGTTACTGTGCTTTGTTAATATTTCCTTGATTGCTATGGAGAGGAATTTCACTCTCGTTCCTATGCTTTGTAGATATTGCCTTGATTGCTATGGAGAGGAATTTCACACCCGTACCTATGCTTTATAGATATTGTCTTGATTGCTGTGGAGAGGAATTTCACTCTCGTTTCTATGCTTTATAGATATTGCTTTGATTGCTATGGAGAGGAATTTCTCTCTCGTTCCTATGCTTTGTAGATATTGCCTTGATTGCTATGGAGAGGAATTTCACTCTCGTACCTATGATAGATATTGCCCTGATTGCTATGGAGAGGAATTTCACTCTCGTTCCTATGCTTTGCAGATATTGCCTTGATTGCTATGGAGAGGAATTTCACTCTCGTTCCTATGCTTTGTAGATATTCCTTGATGCTATAGAGAGGAATTTCACTCTCGTTCCTGTGCTTTGTTAATATTGCCTTGATTGCTATGGAGAGGAATTTCACTCTCGTACCTATGATAGATATTGCCCTGATTGCTATGGAGAGGAATTTCACTCTCGTACCTATGATAGATATTGCCCTGGTTGCTATAGAGAGGAATTCACTCTCGTACCTATGCTTTGTAGATATTGCCTTAATTGCTATGGAGAGGAATTTCACTCTCGTACCTATGATAGATATTGCCCTGATTGCTATGGAGAGGAATTTCACTCTCGTACCTATGATAGATATTGCCCTGATTGCTATAGAGAGGAATTTCACTCTCGTACCTATGATAGATATTGCCTTGATTGCTTGGAGAGGAATTTCACTCTCGTTCCTATGCTTTGTAGATATTGCCTTGATTGCTATGGAGAGGAATTTCACTCTCGTACCTATGATAGATATTGCCCTGATTGCTATAGAGAGGAATTTCACTCTCGTTCCTATGCTTTGTAGATATTGCCTTGATTGCTATGGAGAGGAATTTCACTCTCGTACCTATGATAGATATTGCTCTGATTGCTATAGAGAGGAATTTCACTCTCGTTTCTATGCTTTATAGATATTGCCTTGATTGCTTGGAGATGAATTTCACTCTCGTACCTATGATAGATATTGCCCTGATTGCTATGGAGAGGAATTTCACTCTCGTACCTATGATAGATATTGCCTGATTGCTATAGAGGGGAATTTCACTCTCGTATCTATGCTTTATAAATATTGCCCTGATTGCTATGGAGAGGAATTTCACTCTCGTTCCTATGCTTTGTAGATATTGCCTTGATTGCTATGGAGAGGAATTTCACTTCCGTACCTATGCTTTATAGATATTGCTTTGATTGCTATGGAGAGGAATTTCACTCTCGTTCCTATGCTTTGTAGATATTGCCCTGATTGCTATAGAGAGGAATTTCACTCTCGTTCCTATGCTTTGTAGATATTGCCTTGATTGCTATGGAGAGGAATTTCACTCTCGTACCTATGATAGATATTGCCCTGATTGCTATAGAGAGGAATTTCACTCTCGTTCCTATGCTTTGTAGATATTGCCTTGATTGCTATAGAGAGGAATTTCACTCTCGTACCTATGATAGATATTGCCCTGGTTGCTATAGAGAGGAATTCACTCTCGTACCTATAATAGATATTGCCCTGATTGCTATAGAGAGGAATTTCACTCTCGTTCCTATGCTTTGTAGATATTGCCTTGATTGCTGTGGAGAGGAATTTCACTCTCGTACCTATGCTTTATAAATATTGCCCTGATTGCTGTAGAGAGGAATTTCACTCTCGTTACTGTGCTTTGTTAATATTTCCTTGATTGCTATGGAGAGGAATTTCACTCTCGTACCTATGATAGATATTGCCTTGATTGCTATGGAGAGGAATTTTACTCTCGTACCTATGATAGATATTGCCCTGATTGCTTTGGAGAGGAATTTCACTCTCGTTTCTATGCTTTATAGATATTGCTTTGATTGCTATGGAGAGGAATTTCTCTCTCGTTCCTATGCTTTGTAGATATTGCCTTGATTGCTATGGAGAGGAATTTCACTCTCGTACCTATGATAGATATTGCCCTGATTGCTATGGAGAGGAATTTCACTCTCGTACCTATGATAGATATTGCCCTGATTGCTATGGAGAGGAATTTCACTCTCGTACCTATGATAGATATTGCCCTGATTGCTATAGAGAGGAATTTCACTCTCGTACTTATGCTTTATAAATATTGCCCTGATTGCTATGGAGAGGAATTTCACTCTCGTTCCTATGCTTTGTTAATATTGCCCTGATTGCTATAGAGAGGAATTTCACTCTTGTTCCTATGCTTTGTAGATATTGCTTTGATTGCTATGGAGAGGAATTTCACTCTCGTTCCTATGCTTTGTAGATATTGCCTTGATTGCTATGGAGAGGAATTTCACTCCCGTACCTATGCTTTATAGATATTGTCTTGATTGCTGTGGAGAGGAATTTCACTCTCCTTTCTATGCTTTATAGATATTGCTTTGATTGCTATGGAGAGGAATTTCTCTCTCGTTCCTATGCTTTGTAGATATTGCCTTGATTGCTATAGAGAGGAATTTCACTCTCGTACCTATGATAGATATTGCCCTGATTGCTATAGAGAGGAATTTCACTCTCGTTCCTATGCTTTGTAAATATTGCCCTGATTGCTATAGAGAGGAATTTCACTTCCGTACCTATGCTTTATAAATATTGTCTTGATTGCTGTGGAGAGGAAAATCACTCTCGTTCCTATGCTTTGTAGATATTGCCCTGATTGCTATAGAGAGGAATTTCACTCTCGTTCCTATGCTTTGTAGATATTGCCTTAATTGCTATGGAGAGGAATTTCACTCTCGTACCTATGATAGATATTGCCCTGATTGCTATAGAGAGGAATTTCACTCTCGTTCCTATGCTTTGTAGATATTGCCTTGATTGCTATAGAGAGGAATTTCACTCTCGTACCTATGATAGATATTGCCCTGATTGCTATAGAGAGGAATTTCACTCTCGTTACTGTGCTTTGTTAATATTTCCTTGATTGCTATAGAGAGGAATTTCACTCTCGTACCTATGCTTTATAAATATTGCCCTGATTGCTATGGAGAGGAATTTCACTCTCGTTCCTATGCTTTGTTAATATTGCCCTGATTGCTATAGAGAGGAATTTCACTCTCGTTCCTATGCTTTGTAGATATTGCTTTGATTGCTATGGAGAGGAATTTCACTCTCGTACCTATGATAGATATTGCCCTGATTGCTATGGAGAGGAATTTCACTCTCGTACCTATGATAGATATTGCCCTGATTGCTATGGAGAGGAATTTCACTCTCGTACCTATGATAGATATTGCCCTGATTGCTATAGAGAGGAATTTCACTCTCGTACCTATGATAGATATTGCCCTGATTGCTATAGAGAGGAATTTCACTCTCGTTCCTATGCTTTGTAGATATTGCCTTGATTGCTATGGAGAGGAATTTCACTCTCGTACCTATGATAGATATTGCCCTGATTGCTATAGAGAGGAATTTCACTCTCGTTCCTATGCTTTGTAGATATTGCCTTGATTGCTATGGAGAGGAATTTCACTCTCGTACCTATGATAGATATTGCTCTGATTGCTATAGAGAGGAATTTCACTCTCGTTTCTATGCTTTATAGATATTGCCTTGATTGCTTGGAGATGAATTTCACTCTCGTACCTATGATAGATATTGCCCTGATTGCTATGGAGAGGAATTTCACTCTCGTACCTATGATAGATATTGCCTGATTGCTATAGAGGGGAATTTCACTCTCGTATCTATGCTTTATAAATATTGCCCTGATTGCTATGGAGAGGAATTTCACTCTCGTTCCTATGCTTTGTAGATATTGCCTTGATTGCTATGGAGAGGAATTTCACTTCCGTACCTATGCTTTATAGATATTGTCTTGATTGCTGTGGAGAGGAATTTCACTCTCGTTTCTATGCTTTATAGATATTGCTTTGATTGCTATGGAGAGGAATTTCTCTCTCGTTCCTATGCTTTGTGGATATTGCTTGATTGCTATAGATAGGAATTTCACTCTCGTACCTATGATAGATATTGCCCTGATTGCTATAGAGAGGAATTTCACTCTCGTTCCTATGCTTTGTAGATATTGCCCTGATTGCTATAGAGAGGAATTTCACTTCCGTACCTATGCTTTATAGATATTGTCTTGATTGCTGTGGAGAGGAAAATCACTCTCGTTCCTATGCTTTGTAGATATTGCCCTGATTGCTATAGAGAGGAATTTCACTCTCGTTCCTATGCTTTGTAGATATTGCCTTGATTGCTATGGAGAGGAATTTCACTCTCGTACCTATGATAGATATTGCTCTGATTGCTATAGAGAGGAATTTCACTCTCGTTTCTATGCTTTATAGATATTGCCTTGATTGCTTCTAGATGAATTTCACTCTCGTACCTATGATAGATATTGCCCTGATTGCTATGGAGAGGAATTTCACTCTCGTACCTATGATAGATATTGCCTGATTGCTATAGAGGGGAATTTCACTCTCGTATCTATGCTTTATAAATATTGCCCTGATTGCTATGGAGAGGAATTTCACTCTCGTTCCTATGCTTTGTAGATATTGCCTTGATTGCTATGGAGAGGAATTTCACTTCCGTACCTATGCTTTATAGATATTGCTTTGATTGCTATGGAGAGGAATTTCACTCTCGTTCCTATGCTTTGTAGATATTGCCCTGATTGCTATAGAGAGGAATTTCACTCTCGTTCCTATGCTTTGTAGATATTGCCTTGATTGCTATGGAGAGGAATTTCACTCTCGTACCTATGATAGATATTGCCCTGATTGCTATAGAGAGGAATTTCACTCTCGTTCCTATGCTTTGTAGATATTGCCTTGATTGCTATAGAGAGGAATTTCACTCTCGTACCTATGATAGATATTGCCCTGGTTGCTATAGAGAGGAATTCACTCTCGTACCTATAATAGATATTGCCCTGATTGCTATAGAGAGGAATTTCACTCTCGTTCCTATGCTTTGTAGATATTGCCTTGATTGCTGTGGAGAGGAATTTCACTCTCGTACCTATGCTTTATAAATATTGCCCTGATTGCTGTAGAGAGGAATTTCACTCTCGTTACTGTGCTTTGTTAATATTTCCTTGATTGCTATGGAGAGGAATTTCACTCTCGTTCCTATGCTTTGTAGATATTGCCTTGATTGCTATGGAGAGGAATTTCACTCCCGTACCTATGCTTTATAGATATTGTCTTGATTGCTGTGGAGAGGAATTTCACTCTCGTTTCTATGCTTTATAGATATTGCTTTGATTGCTATGGAGAGGAATTTCTCTCTCGTTCCTATGCTTTGTAGATATTGCCTTGATTGCTATGGAGAGGAATTTCACTCTCGTACCTATAATAGATATTGCCCTGATTGCTATGGAGAGGAATTTCACTCTCGTACCTATGATAGATATTGCCCTGATTGCTATGGAGAGGAATTTCACTCTCGTACCTATGATAGATATTGCCCTGATTGCTATAGAGAGGAATTTCACTCTCGTACTTATGCTTTATAAATATTGCCCTGATTGCTATGGAGAGGAATTTCACTCTCGTTCCTATGCTTTGTTAATATTGCCCTGATTGCTATAGAGAGGAATTTCACTCTTGTTCCTATGCTTTGTAGATATTGCTTTGATTGCTATGGAGAGGAATTTCACTCTCGTTCCTATGCTTTGTAGATATTGCCTTGATTGCTATGGAGAGGAATTTCACTCCCGTACCTATGCTTTATAGATATTGTCTTGATTGCTGTGGAGAGGAATTTCACTCTCGTTTCTATGCTTTATAGATATTGCTTTGATTGCTATGGAGAGGAATTTCTCTCTCGTTCCTATGCTTTGTAGATATTGCCTTGATTGCTATAGAGAGGAATTTCACTCTCGTACCTATGATAGATATTGCCCTGATTGCTATAGAGAGGAATTTCACTCTCGTTCCTATGCTTTGTAGATATTGCCCTGATTGCTATAGAGAGGAATTTCACTTCCGTACCTATGCTTTATAAATATTGTCTTGATTGCTGTGGAGAGGAAAATCACTCTCGTTCCTATGCTTTGTAGATATTGCCCTGATTGCTATAGAGAGGAATTTCACTCTCGTTCCTATGCTTTGTAGATATTGCCTTGATTGCTATGGAGAGGAATTTCACTCCCGTACCTATGCTTTATAGATATTGTCTTGATTGCTGTGGAGAGGAATTTCACTCTCGTTTCTATGCTTTATAGATATTGCTTTGATTGCTATGGAGAGGAATTTCTCTCTCGTTCCTATGCTTTGTAGATATTGCCTTGATTGCTATAGAGAGGAATTTCACTCTCGTACCTATGATAGATATTGCCCTGATTGCTATAGAGAGGAATTTCACTCTCGTTCCTATGCTTTGTAGATATTGCCCTGATTGCTATAGAGAGGAATTTCACTTCCGTACCTATGCTTTATAAATATTGTCTTGATTGCTGTGGAGAGGAAAATCACTCTCGTTCCTATGCTTTGTAGATATTGCCTTGATTGCTATGGAGAGGAATTTCACTCCCGTACCTATGCTTTATAGATATTGTCTTGATTGCTGTGGAGAGGAATTTCACTCTCGTTTCTATGCTTTATAGATATTGCTTTGATTGCTATGGAGAGGAATTTCTCTCTCGTTCCTATGCTTTGTAGATATTGCCTTGATTGCTATAGAGAGGAATTTCACTCTCGTACCTATGATAGATATTGCCCTGATTGCTATAGAGAGGAATTTCACTCTCGTTCCTATGCTTTGTAGATATTGCCCTGATTGCTATAGAGAGGAATTTCACTTCCGTACCTATGCTTTATAAATATTGTCTTGATTGCTATGGAGAGGAATTTCACTCTCGTACCTATGATAGATATTGCCCTGATTGCTATAGAGAGGAATTTCACTCTCGTTCCTATGCTTTGTAGATATTGCCTTGATTGCTATGGAGAGGAATTTCACTCTCGTACCTATGATAGATATTGCTCTGATTGCTATAGAGAGGAATTTCACTCTCGTTTCTATGCTTTATAGATATTGCCTTGATTGCTTGGAGATGAATTTCACTCTCGTACCTATGATAGATATTGCCCTGATTGCTATGGAGAGGAATTTCACTCTCGTACCTATGATAGATATTGCCTGATTGCTATAGAGGGGAATTTCACTCTCGTATCTATGCTTTATAAATATTGCCCTGATTGCTATGGAGAGGAATTTCACTCTCGTTCCTATGCTTTGTAGATATTGCCTTGATTGCTATGGAGAGGAATTTCACTTCCGTACCTATGCTTTATAGATATTGTCTTGATTGCTGTGGAGAGGAATTTCACTCTCGTTTCTATGCTTTATAGATATTGCTTTGATTGCTATGGAGAGGAATTTCTCTCTCGTTCCTATGCTTTGTGGATATTGCTTGATTGCTATAGATAGGAATTTCACTCTCGTACCTATGATAGATATTGCCCTGATTGCTATAGAGAGGAATTTCACTCTCGTTCCTATGCTTTGTAGATATTGCCCTGATTGCTATAGAGAGGAATTTCACTTCCGTACCTATGCTTTATAGATATTGTCTTGATTGCTGTGGAGAGGAAAATCACTCTCGTTCCTATGCTTTGTAGATATTGCCCTGATTGCTATAGAGAGGAATTTCACTCTCGTTCCTATGCTTTGTAGATATTGCCTTGATTGCTATGGAGAGGAATTTCACTCTCGTACCTATGATAGATATTGCTCTGATTGCTATAGAGAGGAATTTCACTCTCGTTTCTATGCTTTATAGATATTGCCTTGATTGCTTGGAGATGAATTTCACTCTCGTACCTATGATAGATATTGCCCTGATTGCTATGGAGAGGAATTTCACTCTCGTACCTATGATAGATATTGCCTGATTGCTATAGAGGGGAATTTCACTCTCGTATCTATGCTTTATAAATATTGCCCTGATTGCTATGGAGAGGAATTTCACTCTCGTTCCTATGCTTTGTAGATATTGCCTTGATTGCTATGGAGAGGAATTTCACTTCCGTACCTATGCTTTATAGATATTGCTTTGATTGCTATGGAGAGGAATTTCACTCTCGTTCCTATGCTTTGTAGATATTGCCCTGATTGCTATAGAGAGGAATTTCACTCTCGTTCCTATGCTTTGTAGATATTGCCTTGATTGCTATGGAGAGGAATTTCACTCTCGTACCTATGATAGATATTGCCCTGATTGCTATAGAGAGGAATTTCACTCTCGTTCCTATGCTTTGTAGATATTGCCTTGATTGCTATAGAGAGGAATTTCACTCTCGTACCTATGATAGATATTGCCCTGGTTGCTATAGAGAGGAATTCACTCTCGTACCTATAATAGATATTGCCCTGATTGCTATAGAGAGGAATTTCACTCTCGTTCCTATGCTTTGTAGATATTGCCTTGATTGCTGTGGAGAGGAATTTCACTCTCGTACCTATGCTTTATAAATATTGCCCTGATTGCTGTAGAGAGGAATTTCACTCTCGTTACTGTGCTTTGTTAATATTTCCTTGATTGCTATGGAGAGGAATTTCACTCTCGTTCCTATGCTTTGTAGATATTGCCTTGATTGCTATGGAGAGGAATTTCACTCCCGTACCTATGCTTTATAGATATTGTCTTGATTGCTGTGGAGAGGAATTTCACTCTCGTTTCTATGCTTTATAGATATTGCTTTGATTGCTATGGAGAGGAATTTCTCTCTCGTTCCTATGCTTTGTAGATATTGCCTTGATTGCTATGGAGAGGAATTTCACTCTCGTACCTATAATAGATATTGCCCTGATTGCTATGGAGAGGAATTTCACTCTCGTACCTATGATAGATATTGCCCTGATTGCTATGGAGAGGAATTTCACTCTCGTACCTATGATAGATATTGCCCTGATTGCTATAGAGAGGAATTTCACTCTCGTACTTATGCTTTATAAATATTGCCCTGATTGCTATGGAGAGGAATTTCACTCTCGTTCCTATGCTTTGTTAATATTGCCCTGATTGCTATAGAGAGGAATTTCACTCTTGTTCCTATGCTTTGTAGATATTGCTTTGATTGCTATGGAGAGGAATTTCACTCTCGTTCCTATGCTTTGTAGATATTGCCTTGATTGCTATGGAGAGGAATTTCACTCCCGTACCTATGCTTTATAGATATTGTCTTGATTGCTGTGGAGAGGAATTTCACTCTCGTTTCTATGCTTTATAGATATTGCTTTGATTGCTATGGAGAGGAATTTCTCTCTCGTTCCTATGCTTTGTAGATATTGCCTTGATTGCTATAGAGAGGAATTTCACTCTCGTACCTATGATAGATATTGCCCTGATTGCTATAGAGAGGAATTTCACTCTCGTTCCTATGCTTTGTAGATATTGCCCTGATTGCTATAGAGAGGAATTTCACTTCCGTACCTATGCTTTATAAATATTGTCTTGATTGCTGTGGAGAGGAAAATCACTCTCGTTCCTATGCTTTGTAGATATTGCCCTGATTGCTATAGAGAGGAATTTCACTCTCGTTCCTATGCTTTGTAGATATTGCCTTGATTGCTATGGAGAGGAATTTCACTCTCGTACCTATGATAGATATTGCCCTGATTGCTATAGAGAGGAATTTCACTCTCGTTCCTATGCTTTGTAGATATTGCCTTGATTGCTATAGAGAGGAATTTCACTCTCGTACCTATGATAGATATTGCCCTGATTGCTATAGAGAGGAATTTCACTCTCGTTACTGTGCTTTGTTAATATTTCCTTGATTGCTATAGAGAGGAATTTCACTCTCGTACCTATGCTTTATAAATATTGCCCTGATTGCTATGGAGAGGAATTTCACTCTCGTTCCTATGCTTTGTTAATATTGCCCTGATTGCTATAGAGAGGAATTTCACTCTCGTTCCTATGCTTTGTAGATATTGCTTTGATTGCTATGGAGAGGAATTTCACTCTCGTACCTATGATAGATATTGCCCTGATTGCTATGGAGAGGAATTTCACTTTCGTACCTATGATAGATATTGCCCTGATTGCTATGGAGAGGAATTTCACTCTCGTACCTATGATAGATATTGCCCTGATTGCTATAGAGAGGAATTTCACTCTCGTACCTATGATAGATATTGCCCTGATTGCTATAGAGAGGAATTTCACTCTCGTTCCTATGCTTTGTAGATATTGCCTTGATTGCTATGGAGAGGAATTTCACTCTCGTACCTATGATAGATATTGCCCTGATTGCTATAGAGAGGAATTTCACTCTCGTTCCTATGCTTTGTAGATATTGCCTTGATTGCTATGGAGAGGAATTTCACTCTCGTACCTATGATAGATATTGCTCTGATTGCTATAGAGAGGAATTTCACTCTCGTTTCTATGCTTTATAGATATTGCCTTGATTGCTTGGAGATGAATTTCACTCTCGTACCTATGATAGATATTGCCCTGATTGCTATGGAGAGGAATTTCACTCTCGTACCTATGATAGATATTGCCTGATTGCTATAGAGGGGAATTTCACTCTCGTATCTATGCTTTATAAATATTGCCCTGATTGCTATGGAGAGGAATTTCACTCTCGTTCCTATGCTTTGTAGATATTGCCTTGATTGCTATGGAGAGGAATTTCACTTCCGTACCTATGCTTTATAGATATTGTCTTGATTGCTGTGGAGAGGAATTTCACTCTCGTTTCTATGCTTTATAGATATTGCTTTGATTGCTATGGAGAGGAATTTCTCTCTCGTTCCTATGCTTTGTGGATATTGCCTTGATTGCTATAGATAGGAATTTCACTCTCGTACCTATGATAGACATTGCCCTGATTGCTATAGAGAGGAATTTCACTCTCGTTCCTATGCTTTGTAGATATTGCCCTGATTGCTATAGAGAGGAATTTCACTTCCGTACCTATGCTTTATAGATATTGTCTTGATTGCTGTGGAGAGGAAAATCACTCTCGTTCCTATGCTTTGTAGATATTGCCCTGATTGCTATAGAGAGGAATTTCACTCTCGTTCCTATGCTTTGTAGATATTGCCTTGATTGCTATGGAGAGGAATTTCACTCTCGTTCCTATGCTTTGTTAATATTGCCCTGATTGCTATAGAGAGGAATTTCACTCTCGTTCCTATGCTTTGTAGATATTGCTCTGATTGCTATAGAGAGGAATTTCACTCTCGTTTCTATGCTTTATAGATATTGCCTTGATTGCTTGGAGATGAATTTCACTCTCGTACCTATGATAGATATTGCCCTGATTGCTATGGAGAGGAATTTCACTCTCGTACCTATGATAGATATTGCCTGATTGCTATAGAGGGGAATTTCACTCTCGTATCTATGCTTTATAAATATTGCCCTGATTGCTATGGAGAGGAATTTCACTCTCGTTCCTATGCTTTGTAGATATTGCCTTGATTGCTATGGAGAGGAATTTCACTTCCGTACCTATGCTTTATAGATATTGTCTTGATTGCTGTGGAGAGGAATTTCACTCTCGTTTCTATGCTTTATAGATATTGCTTTGATTGCTATGGAGAGGAATTTCTCTCTCGTTCCTATGCTTTGTGGATATTGCCTTGATTGCTATAGATAGGAATTTCACTCTCGTACCTATGATAGATATTGCCCTGATTGCTATAGAGAGGAATTTCACTCTCGTTCCTATGCTTTGTAGATATTGCCCTGATTGCTATAGAGAGGAATTTCACTTCCGTACCTATGCTTTATAGATATTGTCTTGATTGCTGTGGAGAGGAAAATCACTCTCGTTCCTATGCTTTGTAGATATTGCCCTGATTGCTATAGAGAGGAATTTCACTCTCGTTCCTATGCTTTGTAGATATTGCCTTGATTGCTATGGAGAGGAATTTCACTCTCGTTCCTATGCTTTGTTAATATTGCCCTGATTGCTATAGAGAGGAATTTCACTCTCGTTCCTATGCTTTGTAGATATTGCTTTGATTGCTATGGAGAGGAATTTCACTCTCGTACCTATGATAGATATTGCTCTGATTGCTATAGAGAGGAATTTCACTCTCGTTTCTATGCTTTATAGATATTGCCTTGATTGCTTGGAGATGAATTTCACTCTCGTACCTATGATAGATATTGCCCTGATTGCTATGGAGAGGAATTTCACTCTCGTACCTATGATAGATATTGCCTGATTGCTATAGAGGGGAATTTCACTCTCGTATCTATGCTTTATAAATATTGCCCTGATTGCTATGGAGAGGAATTTCACTCTCGTTCCTATGCTTTGTAGATATTGCCTTGATTGCTATGGAGAGGAATTTCACTTCCGTACCTATGCTTTATAGATATTGCTTTGATTGCTATGGAGAGGAATTTCACTCTCGTTCCTATGCTTTGTAGATATTGCCCTGATTGCTATAGAGAGGAATTTCACTCTCGTTCCTATGCTTTGTAGATATTGCCTTGATTGCTATGGAGAGGAATTTCACTCTCGTACCTATGATAGATATTGCCCTGATTGCTATAGAGAGGAATTTCACTCTCGTTCCTATGATAGATATTGCCCTGATTGCTATAGAGAGGAATTTCACTCTCGTACCTATGATAGATATTGCCCTGGTTGCTATAGAGAGGAATTCACTCTCGTACCTATAATAGATATTGCCCTGATTGCTATAGAGAGGAATTTCACTCTCGTTCCTATGCTTTGTAGATATTGCCTTGATTGCTGTGGAGAGGAATTTCACTCTCGTACCTATGCTTTATAAATATTGCCCTGATTGCTGTAGAGAGGAATTTCACTCTCGTTACTGTGCTTTGTTAATATTTCCTTGATTGCTATGGAGAGGAATTTCACTCTCGTTCCTATGCTTTGTAGATATTGCCTTGATTGCTATGGAGAGGAATTTCACTCCCGTACCTATGCTTTATAGATATTGTCTTGATTGCTGTGGAGAGGAATTTCACTCTCGTTTCTATGCTTTATAGATATTGCTTTGATTGCTATGGAGAGGAATTTCTCTCTCGTTCCTATGCTTTGTAGATATTGCCTTGATTGCTATGGAGAGGAATTTCACTCTCGTACCTATGATAGATATTGCCCTGATTGCTATGGAGAGGAATTTCACTCTCGTACCTATGATAGATATTGCCCTGATTGCTATGGAGAGGAATTTCACTCTCGTACCTATGATAGATATTGCCCTGATTGCTATAGAGAGGAATTTCACTCTCGTACTTATGCTTTATAAATATTGCCCTGATTGCTATGGAGAGGAATTTCACTCTCGTTCCTATGCTTTGTTAATATTGCCCTGATTGCTATAGAGAGGAATTTCACTCTTGTTCCTATGCTTTGTAGATATTGCTTTGATTGCTATGGAGAGGAATTTCACTCTCGTTCCTATGCTTTGTAGATATTGCCTTGATTGCTATGGAGAGGAATTTCACTCCCGTACCTATGCTTTATAGATATTGTCTTGATTGCTGTGGAGAGGAATTTCACTCTCGTTTCTATGCTTTATAGATATTGCTTTGATTGCTATGGAGAGGAATTTCTCTCTCGTTCCTATGCTTTGTAGATATTGCCTTGATTGCTATAGAGAGGAATTTCACTCTCGTACCTATGATAGATATTGCCCTGATTGCTATAGAGAGGAATTTCACTCTCGTTCCTATGCTTTGTAGATATTGCCCTGATTGCTATAGAGAGGAATTTCACTTCCGTACCTATGCTTTATAAATATTGTCTTGATTGCTGTGGAGAGGAAAATCACTCTCGTTCCTATGCTTTGTAGATATTGCCCTGATTGCTATAGAGAGGAATTTCACTCTCGTTCCTATGCTTTGTAGATATTGCCTTGATTGCTATGGAGAGGAATTTCACTCTCGTACCTATGATAGATATTGCCCTGATTGCTATAGAGAGGAATTTCACTCTCGTTCCTATGCTTTGTAGATATTGCCTTGATTGCTATAGAGAGGAATTTCACTCTCGTACCTATGATAGATATTGCCCTGATTGCTATAGAGAGGAATTTCACTCTCGTTACTGTGCTTTGTTAATATTTCCTTGATTGCTATAGAGAGGAATTTCACTCTCGTACCTATGCTTTATAAATATTGCCCTGATTGCTATGGAGAGGAATTTCACTCTCGTTCCTATGCTTTGTTAATATTGCCTTGATTGCTATAGAGAGGAATTTCACTCTCGTTCCTATGCTTTGTAGATATTGCTTTGATTGCTATGGAGAGGAATTTCACTCTCGTACCTATGATAGATATTGCCCTGATTGCTATGGAGAGGAATTTCACTCTCGTACCTATGATAGATATTGCCCTGATTGCTATGGAGAGGAATTTCACTCTCGTACCTATGATAGATATTGCCCTGATTGCTATAGAGAGGAATTTCACTCTCGTACCTATGATAGATATTGCCCTGATTGCTATAGAGAGGAATTTCACTCTCGTTCCTATGCTTTGTAGATATTGCCTTGATTGCTATGGAGAGGAATTTCACTCTCGTACCTATGATAGATATTGCCCTGATTGCTATAGAGAGGAATTTCACTCTCGTTCCTATGCTTTGTAGATATTGCCTTGATTGCTATGGAGAGGAATTTCACTCTCGTACCTATGATAGATATTGCTCTGATTGCTATAGAGAGGAATTTCACTCTCGTTTCTATGCATTATAGATATTGCCTTGATTGCTTGGAGATGAATTTCACTCTCGTACCTATGATAGATATTGCCCTGATTGCTATGGAGAGGAATTTCACTCTCGTACCTATGATAGATATTGCCTGATTGCTATAGAGGGGAATTTCACTCTCGTATCTATGCTTTATAAATATTGCCCTGATTGCTATGGAGAGGAATTTCACTCTCGTTCCTATGCTTTGTAGATATTGCCTTGATTGCTATGGAGAGGAATTTCACTTCCGTACCTATGCTTTATAGATATTGTCTTGATTGCTGTGGAGAGGAATTTCACTCTCGTTTCTATGCTTTATAGATATTGCTTTGATTGCTATGGAGAGGAATTTCTCTCTCGTTCCTATGCTTTGTGGATATTGCCTTGATTGCTATAGATAGGAATTTCACTCTCGTACCTATGATAGATATTGCCCTGATTGCTATAGAGAGGAATTTCACTCTCGTTCCTATGCTTTGTAGATATTGCCCTGATTGCTATAGAGAGGAATTTCACTTCCGTACCTATGCTTTATAGATATTGTCTTGATTGCTGTGGAGAGGAAAATCACTCTCGTTCCTATGCTTTGTAGATATTGCCCTGATTGCTATAGAGAGGAATTTCACTCTCGTTCCTATGCTTTGTAGATATTGCCTTGATTGCTATGGAGAGGAATTTCACTCTCGTTCCTATGCTTTGTTAATATTGCCCTGATTGCTATAGAGAGGAATTTCACTCTCGTTCCTATGCTTTGTAGATATTGCTTTGATTGCTATGGAGAGGAATTTCACTCTCGTACCTATGATAGATATTGCCCTGATTGCTATGGAGAGGAATTTCACTCTCGTACCTATGATAGATATTGCCCTGATTGCTATGGAGAGGAATTTCCCTCTCGTACCTATGATAGATATTGCCCTGATTGCTATAGAGAGGAATTTCACTCTCGTACCTATGATAGATATTGCCCTGATTGCTATAGAGAGGAATTTCACTCTCGTTCCTATGCTTTGTAGATATTGCCTTGATTGCTATGGAGAGGAATTTCACTCTCGTACCTATGATAGATATTGCCCTGATTGCTATAGAGAGGAATTTCACTCTCGTTCCTATGCTTTGTAGATATTGCCTTGATTGCTATAGAGAGGAATTTCACTCTCGTACCTATGATAGATATTGCCCTGATTGCTATAGAGAGGAATTTCACTCTCGTACCTATGATAGATATTGCCCTGATTGCTATGGAGAGGAATTTCACTCTCGTACCTATGATAGATATTGCCCTGATTGCTATAGAGAGGAATTTCACTCTCGTACCTATGATAGATATTGCCCTGATTGCTATGGAGAGGAATTTCACTCTCGTACTTATGATAGATATTGCCCTGATTGCTATGGAGAGGAATTTCACTCTCGTTCCTATGCTTTGTAGATATTGCCCTGATTGCTATAGAGAGGAAAATTACTCTCGTTCCTATGCTTTGTAGATATTGCCTTGATTGCTATGGAGAGGAATTTCACTTCCGTACCTATGCTTTATAGATATTGTCTTGATTGCTGTGGAGAGGAATTTCACTCTCGTTTCTATGCTTTATAGATATTGCTTTGATTGCTATGGAGAGGAATTTCTCTCTCGTTCCTATGCTTTGTAGATATTGCCTTGATTGCTATAGAGAGGAATTTCACTCTCGTACCTATGATAGATATTGCCCTGATTGCTATAGAGAGGAATTTCACTCTCGTTCCTATGCTTTGTAGATATTGCCCTGATTGCTATAGAGAGGAATTTCACTTCCGTACCTATGCTTTATAGATATTGTCTTGATTGCTGTGGAGAGGAAAATCACTCTCGTTCCTATGCTTTGTAGATATTGCCCTGATTGCTATAGAGAGGAATTTCACTCTCGTTCCTATGCTTTGTAGATATTGCCTTGATTGCTATGGAGAGGAATTTCACTCTCGTACCTATGATAGATATTGCCCTGATTGCTATAGAGAGGAATTTCACTCTCGTTCCTATGCTTTGTAGATATTGCCTTGATTGCTATAGAGAGGAATTTCACTCTCGTACCTATGATAGATATTGCCCTGATTGCTGTAGAGAGGAATTTCACTCTCGTTACTGTGCTTTGTTAATATTTCCTTGATTGCTATAGAGAGGAATTTCACTCTCGTACCTATGCTTTATAAATATTGCCCTGATTGCTATGGAGAGGAATTTCACTCTCGTTCCTATGCTTTGTTAATATTGCCCTGATTGCTATAGAGAGGAATTTCACTCTCGTTACTGTGCTTTGTTAATATTTCCTTGATTGCTATAGAGAGGAATTTCACTCTCGTACCTATGCTTTATAAATATTGCCCTGATTGCTATGGAGAGGAATTTCACTCTCGTTCCTATGCTTTGTTAATATTGCCCTGATTGCTATAGAGAGGAATTTCACTCTCGTTCCTATGCTTTGTAGATATTGCTTTGATTGCTATGGAGAGGAATTTCACTCTCGTACCTATGATAGATATTGCCCTGATTGCTATAGAGAGGAATTTCACTCTCGTTCCTATGCTTTGTAGATATTGCCTTGATTGCTATAGAGAGGAATTTCACTCTCGTACCTATGATAGATATTGCCCTGATTGCTATAGAGAGGAATTTCACTCTCGTACCTATGATAGATATTGCCCTGATTGCTATAGAGAGGAATTTCACTCTCGTTCCTATGCTTTATAGATATTGCTTTGATTGCTATGGAGAGGAATTTCACTCTCGTTCCTATGCTTTGTAGATATATCCTAGATTGCTATGGAGAGGAATTTCGCTCTCGTACCTATGATAGATATTGCCCTGGTTGCTATAGAGAGGAATTCACTCTCGTACCTATGATAGATATTGCCCTGATTGCTATAGAGAGGAATTTCACTCTCGTTCCTATGCTTTGTAGATATTGCTTTGATTGCTATGGAGAGGAATTTCACTCTCGTACCTATGATAGATATTGCCCTGATTGCTATGGAGAGGAATTTCACTCTCGTTCCTATGCTTTGTAGATATTGCTTTGATTGCTATGGAGAGGAATTTCACTCTCGTACCTATGATAGATATTGCCCTGGTTGCTATAGAGAGGAATTCACTCTCGTACCTATGATAGATATTGCCCTGATTGCTATAGAGAGGAATTTCACTCTCGTTCCTATGCTTTGTAGATATTGCCTTGATTGCTATGGAGAGGAATTTCACTCTCGTACCTATGATAGATATTGCCCTGATTGCTATAGAGAGGAATTTCACTCTCGTTCCTATGCTTTGTAGATATTGCCTTGATTGCTATGGAGAGGAATTTCACTCTCGTACCTATGATAGATATTGCCCTGATTGCTATAGAGAGGAATTTCACTCTCGTACCTATGATAGATATTGCCCTGATTGCTATAGAGAGGAATTTCACTCTCGTTCCTATGCTTTGTAGATATTGCCTTGATTGCTATGGAGAGGAATTTCACTCTCGTACCTATGATAGATATTGCCCTGATTGCTATAGAGAGGAATTTCACTCTCGTACCTATGATAGATATTGCCCTGATTGCTATAGAGAGGAATTTCACTCTCGTTCCTATGCTTTATAGATATTGCTTTGATTGCTATGGAGAGGAATTTCACTCTCGTTCCTATGCTTTGTAGATATATCCTAGATTGCTATGGAGAGGAATTTCGCTCTCGTACCTATGATAGATATTGCCCTGGTTGCTATAGAGAAGAATTCACTCTCGTACCTATGATAGATATTGCCCTGATTGCTATAGAGAGGAATTTCACTCTCGTTCCTATGCTTTGTAGATATTGCTTTGATTGCTATGGAGAGGAATTTCACTCTCGTACCTATGATAGATATTGCCCTGATTGCTATGGAGAGGAATTTCACTCTCGTACCTATGATAGATATTGCCCTGATTGCTATGGAGAGGAATTTCACTTTCGCACCTATGATAGATATTGCCCTGATTGCTATAGAGAGGAATTTCACTCTCGTTCCTATGCTTTGTAGATATTGCCCTGATTGCTATAGAGAGGAAAATTACTCTCGTTCCTATGCTTTGTAGATATTGCCTTGATTGCTATAGAGAGGAATTTCACTTCCGTACCTATGCTTTATAGATATTGTCTTGATTGCTGTGGAGAGGAATTTCACTCTCGTTTCTATGCTTTATAGATATTGCTTTGATTGCTATGGAGAGGAATTTCTCTCTCGTTCCTATGCTTTGTAGATATTGCCTTGATTGCTATAGAGAGGAATTTCACTCTCGTACCTATGATAGATATTGCCCTGATTGCTATAGAGAGGAATTTCACTCTCGTTCCTATGCTTTGTAGATATTGCCCTGATTGCTATAGAGAGGAATTTCACTTCCGTACCTATGCTTTATAGATATTGTCTTGATTGCTGTGGAGAGGAAAATCACTCTCGTTCCTATGCTTTGTAGATATTGCCCTGATTGCTATAGAGAGGAATTTCACTCTCGTTCCTATGCTTTGTAGATATTGCCTTGATTGCTATGGAGAGGAATTTCACTCTCGTACCTATGATAGATATTGCCCTGATTGCTATAGAGAGGAATTTCACTCTCGTTCCTATGCTTTGTAGATATTGCCTTGATTGCTATGGAGAGGAATTTCACTCTCGTACCTATGATAGATATTGCCCTGATTGCTATAGAGAGGAATTTCACTCTCGTTCCTATGCTTTGTAGATATTGCCTTGATTGCTATAGAGAGGAATTTCACTCTCGTACCTATGATAGATATTGCCCTGATTGCTGTAGAGAGGAATTTCACTCTCGTTACTGTGCTTTGTTAATATTTCCTTGATTGCTATAGAGAGGAATTTCACTCTCGTACCTATGCTTTATAAATATTGCCCTGATTGCTATGGAGAGGAATTTCACTCTCGTTCCTATGCTTTGTTAATATTGCCCTGATTGCTATAGAGAGGAATTTCACTCTCGTTACTGTGCTTTGTTAATATTTCCTTGATTGCTATAGAGAGGAATTTCACTCTCGTACCTATGCTTTATAAATATTGCCCTGATTGCTATGGAGAGGAATTTCACTCTCGTTCCTATGCTTTGTTAATATTGCCCTGATTGCTATAGAGAGGAATTTCACTCTCGTTCCTATGCTTTGTAGATATTGCTTTGATTGCTATGGAGAGGAATTTCACTCTCGTACCTATGATAGATATTGCCCTGATTGCTATGGAGAGGAATTTCACTCTCGTACCTATGATAGATATTGCCCTGATTGCTATAGAGAGGAATTTCACTCTCGTTACTGTGCTTTGTTAATATTTCCTTGATTGCTATAGAGAGGAATTTCACTCTCGTACCTATGCTTTATAAATATTGCCCTGATTGCTATGGAGAGGAATTTCACTCTCGTTCCTATGCTTTGTAGATATTGCCTTGATTGCTATAGAGAGGAATTTCACTCTCGTACCTATGATAGATATTGCCCTGATTGCTATAGAGAGGAATTTCACTCTCGTTCCTATGCTTTGTGGATATTGCCTTGATTGCTATAGATAGGAATTTCACTCTCGTACCTATGATAGATATTGCCCTGATTGCTATAGAGAGGAATTTCACTCTCGTTCCTATGCTTTGCAGATATTGCCCTGATTGCTATAGAGAGGAATTTCACTTCCGTACCTATGCTTTATAGATATTGTCTTGATTGCTGTGGAGAGGAAAATCACTCTCGTTCCTATGCTTTGTAGATATTGCCCTGATTGCTATAGAGAGGAATTTCACTCTCGTTCCTATGCTTTGTAGATATTGCCTTGATTGCTATGGAGAGGAATTTCACTCTCGTACCTATGATAGATATTGCCCTGATTGCTATAGAGAGGAATTTCACTCTCGTTCCTATGCTTTGTAGATATTGCCTTGATTGCTATAGAGAGGAATTTCACTCTCGTACCTATGATAGATATTGCCCTGATTGCTATAGAGAGGAATTTCACTCTCGTTACTGTGCTTTGTTAATATTTCCTTGATTGCTATAGAGAGGAATTTCACTCTCGTACCTATGCTTTATAAATATTGCCCTGATTGCTATGGAGAGGAATTTCACTCTCGTTCCTATGCTTTGTTAATATTGCCCTGATTGCTATAGAGAGGAATTTCACTCTCGTTCCTATGCTTTGTAGATATTGCTTTGATTGCTATGGAGAGGAATTTCACTCTCGTACCTATGATAGATATTGCCCTGATTGCTATGGAGAGGAATTTCACTCTCGTACCTATGATAGATATTGCCCTGATTGCTATGGAGAGGAATTTCACTCTCGTACCTATGATAGATATTGCCCTGATTGCTATAGAGAGGAATTTCACTCTCGTACCTATGATAGATATTGCCCTGATTGCTATAGAGAGGAATTTCACTCTCGTTCCTATGCTTTATAGATATTGCTTTGATTGCTATGGAGAGGAATTTCACTCTCGTTCCTATGCTTTGTAGATATATCCTAGATTGCTATGGAGAGGAATTTCGCTCTCGTACCTATGATAGATATTGCCCTGGTTGCTATAGAGAGGAATTCACTCTCGTACCTATGATAGATATTGCCCTGATTGCTATAGAGAGGAATTTCACTCTCGTTCCTATGCTTTGTAGATATTGCTTTGATTGCTATGGAGAGGAATTTCACTCTCGTACCTATGATAGATATTGCCCTGATTGCTATGGAGAGGAATTTCACTCTCGTACCTATGATAGATATTGCCCTGATTGCTATGGAGAGGAATTTCACTTTCGCACCTATGATAGATATTGCCCTGATTGCTATAGAGAGGAATTTCACTCTCGTTCCTATGCTTTGTAGATATTGCCCTGATTGCTATAGAGAGGAAAATTACTCTCGTTCCTATGCTTTGTAGATATTGCCTTGATTGCTATAGAGAGGAATTTCACTTCCGTACCTATGCTTTATAGATATTGTCTTGATTGCTGTGGAGAGGAATTTCACTCTCGTTTCTATGCTTTATAGATATTGCTTTGATTGCTATGGAGAGGAATTTCTCTCTCGTTCCTATGCTTTGTAGATATTGCCTTGATTGCTATAGAGAGGAATTTCACTCTCGTACCTATGATAGATATTGCCCTGATTGCTATAGAGAGGAATTTCACTCTCGTTCCTATGCTTTGTAGATATTGCCCTGATTGTTATAGAGAGGAATTTCACTTCCGTACCTATGCTTTATAGATATTGTCTTGATTGCTGTGGAGAGGAAAATCACTCTCGTTCCTATGCTTTGTAGATATTGCCCTGATTGCTATAGAGAGGAATTTCACTCTCGTTCCTATGCTTTGTAGATATTGCCTTGATTGCTATGGAGAGGAATTTCACTCTCGTACCTATGATAGATATTGCCCTGATTGCTATAGAGAGGAATTTCACTCTCGTTCCTATGCTTTGTAGATATTGCCTTGATTGCTATAGAGAGGAATTTCACTCTCGTACCTATGATAGATATTGCCCTGATTGCTGTAGAGAGGAATTTCACTCTCGTACCTATGATAGATATTGCCCTGATTGCTATAGAGAGGAATTTCACTCTCGTACCTATGATAGATATTGCCCTGATTGCTATGGAGAGGAATTTCACTCTCGTTCCTATGCTTTGTTAATATTGCCCTGATTGCTATAGAGAGGAATTTCACTCTCGTTCCTATGCTTTGTAGATATTGCTTTGATTGCTATGGAGAGGAATTTCACTCTCGTACCTATGATAGATATTGCCCTGATTGCTGTGGAGAGGAATTTCACTCTCGTACCTATGATAGATATTGCCCTGATTGCTATAGAGAGGAATTTCACTCTCGTTACTGTGCTTTGTTAATATTTCCTTGATTGCTATAGAGAGGAATTTCACTCTCGTACCTATGATAGATATTGCCCTGATTGCTATGGAGAGGAATTTCACTCTCGTACCTATGATAGATATTGCCCTGGTTGCTATAGAGAGGAATTTCACTCTCGTACCTATGATAGATATTGCCCTGATTGCTATAGAGAGGAATTTCACTCTCGTTACTGTGCTTTGTTAATATTTCCTTGATTGCTGTGGAGAGGAATTTCACTCTCGTACCTATGCTTTATAAATATTGCCCTGATTGCTATGGAGAGGAATTTCACTCTCGTACCTATGATAGATATTGCCCTGATTGTTATAGAGAGGAATTTCACTCTCGTTCCTATGCTTTGTAGATATTGCCTTGATTGCTATGGAGAGGAATTTCACTCTCGTACCTATGATAGATATTGCCCTGGTTGCTATAGAGAGGAATTTCACTCTCGTACCTATGATAGATATTGCCCTGATTGCTATAGAGAGGAATTTCACTCTCGTACCTATGCTTTATAAATATTGCCCTGATTGCTATGGAGAGGAATTTCACTTCCGTACCTATGCTTTGTAGATATTGTCTTGATTGCTATAGAGAGGAATTTCACTCTCGTACCTATGATAGATATTGCCCTGATTGCTATAGAGAGGAATTTCACTCTCGTTCCTATGCTTTGTAGATATTGCCCTGATTGCTATAGAGAGGAATTTCACTCTCGTTCCTATGCTTTGTAGATATTGCCTTGATTGCTATAGAGAGGAATTTCACTCTCGTTCCTGTGCTTTGTTAATATTGCCTTGATTGCTATAGAGAGGAATTTCACTCTCGTACCTATGATAGATATTGCCCTGATTGCTATGGAGAGGAATTTCACTCTCGTACCTATGATAGATATTGCCCTGGTTGCTATAGAGAGGAATTTCACTCTCGTACCTATGATAGATATTGCCCTGATTGCTATAGAGAGGAATTTCACTCTCGTTACTGTGCTTTGTTAATATTTCCTTGATTGCTGTGGAGAGGAATTTCACTCTCGTACCTATGCTTTATAAATATTGCCCTGATTGCTATGGAGAGGAATTTCACTCTCGTACCTATGATAGATATTGCCCTGATTGCTATAGAGAGGAATTTCACTCTCGTTCCTATGCTTTGTAGATATTGCCTTGATTGCTATGGAGAGGAATTTCACTCTCGTACCTATGATAGATATTGCCCTGATTGCTATGGAGAGGAATTTCACTCTCGTTCCTATGCTTTGTAGATATTGCCCTGATTGCTATAGAGAGGAATTTCACTCTCGTTCCTATGCTTTGTAGATATTGCTTTGATTGCTATGGAGAGGAATTTCACTCTCGTACCTATGATAGATATTGCCCTGATTACTATAAAGAGGAATTTCACTCTCGTACCTATGATAGATATTGCCCTGATTGCTATGGAGAGGAATTTCACTCTCGTACCTATGATAGATATTGCCCTGATTGCTATAGAGAGGAATTTCACTCTCGTACCTATGATAGATATTGCCCTGATTGCTATAGAGAGGAATTTCACTCTCGTTCCTATGCTTTGTAGATATTGCCTTGATTGCTATGGAGAGGAATTTCACTCTCGTACCTATGATAGATATTGCCCTGATTGCTATAGAGAGGAATTTCAATCTCGTACCTGATTGCTATAGAGGGGAATTTCACTCTCGTATCTATGCTTTATAAATATTGCCCTGATTGCTATGGAGAGGAATTTCACTCTCGTTCCTATGCTTTGTAGATATTGCTTTGATTGCTATGGAGAGGAATTTCACTTCCGTACCTATGCTTTATAGATATTGTCTTGATTGCTATAGAGAGGAATTTCACTCTCGTACCTATGATAGATATTGCCCTGATTGCTATAGAGAGGAATTTCACTCTCGTTCCTATGCTTTGTAGATATTGCCCTGATTGCTATAGAGAGGAATTTCACTCTCGTTCCTATGCTTTGTAGATATTGCCTTGATTGCTATAGAGAGGAATTTCACTCTCGTTCCTGTGCTTTGTTAATATTGCCTTGATTGCTATAGAGAGGAATTTCACTCTCGTACCTATGATAGATATTGCCCTGATTGCTATAGAGAGGAATTTCACTCTCGTTCCTATGCTTTGTAGATATTGCCTTGATTGCTATGGAGAGGAATTTCACTCTCGTACCTATGATAGATATTGCCCTGGTTGCTATAGAGAGGAATTTCACTCTCGTACCTATGCTTTGTAGATATTGCCCTGATTGCTATAGAGAGGAATTTCACTCTTGTTCCTGTGCTTTGTTAATATTGCCTTGATTGTTATAGAGAGGAATTTCACTCTCGTACCTATGATAGATATTGCCCTGATTGCTATAGAGAGGAATTTCACTCTCGTTACTGTGCTTTGTTAATATTTCCTTGATTGCTATAGAGAGGAGTTTCACTCTCGTACCTATGCTTTATAAATATTGCCCTGATTGCTATGGAGAGGAATTTCACTCTCGTATCATAGGATAGATATTGCCCTGATTGCTATAGAGAGGAATTTCACTCTCGTTCCTATGCTTTGTAGATATTGCCTTGATTGCTATGGAGAGGAATTTCACTCTCGTACCTATGATAGATATTGCCCTGATTGCTATGGAGAGGAATTTCACTCTCGTACCTATAATAGATATTGCCCTGATTGCTATGGAGAGGAATTTCACTCTCGTACTTATGATAGATATTGCCCTGATTGCTATGGAGAGGAATTTCACTCTCGTTCCTATGCTTTGTAGATATTGCCCTGATTGCTATAGAGAGGAAAATTACTCTCGTTCCTATGCTTTGTAGATATTGCCTTGATTGCTATAGAGAGGAATTTCACTCTCGTTCCTATGCTTTGTAGATATTGCTTTGATTGCTATGGAGAGGAATTTCACTCTCGTACCTATGATAGATATTGCCCTGATTGCTATGGAGAGGAATTTCACTCTCGTTCCTATGCTTTGTAGATATTGCTTTGATTGCTATGGAGAGGAATTTCACTCTCGTACCTATGATAGATATTGCCCTGATTGCTATGGAGAGGAATTTCACTCTCGTACCTATGATAGATATTGCCCTGATTGCTATAGAGAGGAATTTCACTCTCGTTCCTATGCTTTGTAGATATTGCCTTGATTGCTATGGAGAGGAATTTCACTCTCGTACCTATGATAGATATTGCCCTGATTGCTATAGAGAGGAATTTCACTCTCGTTCCTATGCTTTGTAGATATTGCCTTGATTGCTATGGAGAGGAATTTCACTCTCGTACCTATGATAGATATTGCCCTGATTGCTATGGAGAGGAATTTCACTCTCGTTCCTATGCTTTGTAGATATTGCCCTGATTGCTATAGAGAGGAATTTCACTCTCGTTCCTATGCTTTGTAGATATTGCTTTGATTGCTATGGAGAGGAATTTCACTCTCGTACCTATGATAGATATTGCCCTGATTGCTATAAAGAGGAATTTCACTCTCGTACCTATGATAGATATTGCCCTGATTGCTATGGAGAGGAATTTCACTCTCGTTACTGTGCTTTGTTAATATTTCCTTGATTGCTGTGGAGAGGAATTTCACTCTCGTACCTATGCTTTATAAATATTGCCCTGATTGCTATGGAGAGGAATTTCACTCTCGTACCTATGATAGATATTGCCCTGATTGCTATAGAGAGGAATTTCACTCTCGTTCCTATGCTTTGTAGATATTGCCTTGATTGCTATGGAGAGGAATTTCACTCTCGTACCTATGATAGATATTGCCCTGATTGCTATGGAGAGGAATTTCACTCTCGTTCCTATGCTTTGTAGATATTGCCCTGATTGCTATAGAGAGGAATTTCACTCTCGTTCCTATGCTTTGTAGATATTGCTTTGATTGCTATGGAGAGGAATTTCACTCTCGTACCTATGATAGATATTGCCCTGATTGCTATAAAGAGGAATTTCACTCTCGTACCTATGATAGATATTGCCCTGATTGCTATAAAGAGGAATTTCACTCTCGTACCTATGATAGATATTGCCCTGATTGCTATAGAGAGGAATTTCACTCTCGTTACTGTGCTTTGTTAATATTTCCTTGATTGCTGTGGAGAGGAATTTCACTCTCGTACCTATGCTTTATAAATATTGCCCTGATTGCTATGGAGAGGAATTTCACTCTCGTACCTATGATAGATATTGCCCTGATTGCTATAGAGAGGAATTTCACTCTCGTTCCTATGCTTTGTAGATATTGCCTTGATTGCTATGGAGAGGAATTTCACTCTCGTACCTATGATAGATATTGCCCTGATTGCTATGGAGAGGAATTTCACTCTCGTTCCTATGCTTTGTAGATATTGCCCTGATTGCTATAGAGAGGAATTTCACTCTCGTTCCTATGCTTTGTAGATATTGCTTTGATTGCTATGGAGAGGAATTTCACTCTCGTACCTATGATAGATATTGCCCTGATTGCTATAAAGAGGAATTTCACTCTCGTACCTATGATAGATATTGCCCTGATTGCTATGGAGAGGAATTTCACTCTCGTACCTATGATAGATATTGCCCTGATTGCTATAGAGAGGAATTTCACTCTCGTACCTATGATAGATATTGCCCTGATTGCTATAGAGAGGAATTTCACTCTCGTTCCTATGCTTTGTAGATATTGCCTTGATTGCTATGGAGAGGAATTTCACTCTCGTACCTATGATAGATATTGCCCTGATTGCTATAGAGAGGAATTTCAATCTCGTACCTGATTGCTATAGAGGGGAATTTCACTCTCGTATCTATGCTTTATAAATATTGCCCTGATTGCTATGGAGAGGAATTTCACTCTCGTTCCTATGCTTTGTAGATATTGCTTTGATTGCTATGGAGAGGAATTTCACTTCCGTACCTATGCTTTATAGATATTGTCTTGATTGCTATAGAGAGGAATTTCACTCTCGTACCTATGATAGATATTGCCCTGATTGCTATAGAGAGGAATTTCACTCTCGTTCCTATGCTTTGTAGATATTGCCCTGATTGCTATAGAGAGGAATTTCACTCTCGTTCCTATGCTTTGTAGATATTGCCTTGATTGCTATAGAGAGGAATTTCACTCTCGTTCCTGTGCTTTGTTAATATTGCCTTGATTGCTATAGAGAGGAATTTCACTCTCGTACCTATGATAGATATTGCCCTGATTGCTATAGAGAGGAATTTCACTCTCGTTCCTATGCTTTGTAGATATTGCCTTGATTGCTATGGAGAGGAATTTCACTCTCGTACCTATGATAGATATTGCCCTGATTGCTATAGAGAGGAATTTCACTCTCGTTCCTATGCTTTGTAGATATTGCCCTGATTGCTATAGAGAGGAATTTCACTCTTGTTCCTGTGCTTTGTTAATATTGCCTTGATTGCTATAGAGAGGAATTTCACTCTCGTACCTATGATAGATATTGCCCTGATTGCTATAGAGAGGAATTTCACTCTCGTTACTGTGCTTTGTTAATATTTCCTTGATTGCTATAGAGAGGAGTTTCACTCTCGTACCTATGCTTTATAAATATTGCCCTGATTGCTATGGAGAGGAATTTCACTCTCGTATCATAGGATAGATATTGCCCTGATTGCTATAGAGAGGAATTTCACTCTCGTTCCTATGCTTTGTAGATATTGCCTTGATTGCTATGGAGAGGAATTTCACTCTCGTACCTATGATAGATATTGCCCTGATTGCTATGGAGAGGAATTTCACTCTCGTACCTATAATAGATATTGCCCTGATTGCTATGGAGAGGAATTTCACTCTCGTACTTATGATAGATATTGCCCTGATTGCTATGGAGAGGAATTTCACTCTCGTTCCTATGCTTTGTAGATATTGCCCTGATTGCTATAGAGAGGAAAATTACTCTCGTTCCTATGCTTTGTAGATATTGCCTTGATTGCTATAGAGAGGAATTTCACTCTCGTTCCTATGCTTTGTAGATATTGCTTTGATTGCTATGGAGAGGAATTTCACTCTCGTACCTATGATAGATATTGCCCTGATTGCTATGGAGAGGAATTTCACTCTCGTTCCTATGCTTTGTAGATATTGCTTTGATTGCTATGGAGAGGAATTTCACTCTCGTACCTATGATAGATATTGCCCTGATTGCTATGGAGAGGAATTTCACTCTCGTATCATAGGATAGATATTGCCCTGATTGCTATAGAGAGGAATTTCACTCTCGTTCCTATGCTTTGTAGATATTGCCTTGATTGCTATGGAGAGGAATTTCACTCTCGTACCTATGATAGATATTACCCTGATTGCTATGGAGAGGAATTTCACTCTCGTACCTATAATAGATATTGCCCTGATTGCTATGGAGAGGAATTTCACTCTCGTACTTATGATAGATATTGCCCTGATTGCTATGGAGAGGAATTTCACTCTCGTTCCTATGCTTTGTAGATATTGCCCTGATTGCTATAGAGAGGAAAATTACTCTCGTTCCTATGCTTTGTAGATATTGCCTTGATTGCTATAGAGAGGAATTTCACTCTCGTTCCTATGCTTTGTAGATATTGCTTTGATTGCTATGGAGAGGAATTTCACTCTCGTACCTATGATAGATATTGCCCTGATTGCTATGGAGAGGAATTTCACTCTCGTTCCTATGCTTTGTAGATATTGCTTTGATTGCTATGGAGAGGAATTTCACTCTCGTACCTATGATAGATATTGCCCTGATTGCTATGGAGAGGAATTTCACTCTCGTACCTATGATAGATATTGCCCTGATTGCTATAGAGAGGAATTTCACTCTCGTTCCTATGCTTTGTAGATATTGCCTTGATTGCTATGGAGAGGAATTTCACTCTCGTACCTATGATAGATATTGCCCTGATTGCTATAGAGAGGAATTTCACTCTCGTTCCTATGCTTTGTAGATATTGCCTTGATTGCTATAGAGAGGAATTTCACTCTCGTACCTATGATAGATATTGCCCTGATTGCTATAGAGAGGAATTTCACTCTCGTTCCTATGCTTTGTAGATATTGCCCTGATTGCTATAGAGAGGAATTTCACTCTCGTTCCTATGCTTTGTAGATATTGCCTTGATTGCTATAGAGAGGAATTTCACTCTTGTTCCTGTGCTTTGTTAATATTGCCTTGATTGCTATAGAGAGGAATTTCACTCTCGTACCTATGATAGATATTGCCCTGATTGCTATAGAGAGGAATTTCACTCTCGTTCCTATGCTTTGTAGATATTGCCCTGATTGCTATAGAGAGGAATTTCACTCTCGTTCCTATGCTTTGTAGATATTGCCTTGATTGCTATAGAGAGGAATTTCACTCTTGTTCCTGTGCTTTGTTAATATTGCCTTGATTGCTATAGAGAGGGATTTCACTCTCGTACCTATGATAGATATTGCCCTGGTTGCTATAGAGAGGAATTTCACTCTCGTACCTATGATAGATATTGCCCTGATTGCTATAGAGAGGAATTTCAATCTCGTACCTGATTGCTATAGAGGGGAATTTCACTCTCGTATCTATGCTTTATAAATATTGCCCTGATTGCTATGGAGAGGAATTTCACTCTCGTTCCTATGCTTTGTAGATATTGCCCTGATTGCTATAGAGAGGAATTTCACTCTCGTTCCTATGCTTTGTAGATATTGCCTTGATTGCTATAGAGAGGAATTTCACTCTCGTACCTATGATAGATATTGCCCTGATTGCTATAGAGAGGAATTTCACTCTCGTTCCTATGCTTTGTAGATATTGCCCTGATTGCTATAGAGAGGAATTTCACTCTCGTTCCTATGCTTTGTAGATATTGCCTTGATTGCTATAGAGAGGAATTTCACTCTCGTTCCTGTGCTTTGTTAATATTGCCTTGATTGCTATAGAGAGGAATTTCACTCTCGTACCTATGATAGATATTGCCCTGATTGCTATAGAGAGGAATTTCACTCTCGTTCCTATGCTTTGTAGATATTGCCTTGATTGCTATGGAGAGGAATTTCACTCTCGTACCTATGATAGATATTGCCCTGGTTGCTATAGAGAGGAATTTCACTCTCGTATCTATGCTTTATAAATATTGCCCTGATTGCTATGGAGAGGAATTTCACTCTCGTTTCTATGCTTTGTAGATATTGCCCTGATTGCTATAGAGAGGAATTTCACTCTCGTTCCTATGCTTTGTAGATATTGCCTTGATTGCTATAGAGAGGAATTTCACTCTCGTTCCTATGCTTTGTAGATATTGCTTTGATTGCTATGGAGAGGAATTTCACTCTCGTTCCTATGCTTTGTAGATATTGCTTTGATTGCTATGGAGAGGAATTTCACTCTCGTACCTATGATAGATATTGCCCTGATTGCTATGGAGAGGAATTTCACTCTCGTATCTATGATAGATATTGCCCTGATTGCTATGGAGAGGAATTTCACTCTCGTTCCTATGCTTTGTAGATATTGCCTTGATTGCTATAGAGAGGAATTTCACTCTTGTTCCTGTGCTTTGTTAATATTGCCTTGATTGCTATAGAGAGGAATTTCACTCTTGTTCCTGTGCTTTGTTAATATTGCCTTGATTGCTATAGAGAGGAATTTCACTCTCGTTCCTATGACAGATATTGCCCTGATTGCTATAGAGAGGAATTTCACTCTCGTTCCTATGCTTTGTAGATATTGCCTTGATTGCTATGGAGAGGAATTTCACTCTCGTACCTATGATAGATATTGCCCTGGTTGCTATAGAGAGGAATTTCACTCTCGTACCTATGATAGATATTGCCCTGATTGCTATAGAGAGGAATTTCACTCTCGTTACTGTGCTTTGTTAATATTTCCTTGATTGCTGTGGAGAGGAATTTCACTCTCGTACCTATGCTTTGTAGATATTGCCTTGATTGCTATGGAGAGGAATTTCACTCTCGTACCTATGATAGATATTGCCCTGATTGCTATAGAGAGGAATTTCACTCTCGTTACTGTGCTTTGTTAATATTTCCTTGATTGCTGTGGAGAGGAATTTCACTCTCGTACCTATGCTTTGTAGATATTGCCTTGATTGCTATGGAGAGGAATTTCACTCTCGTACCTATGATAAATATTGCCCTGATTGCTATAGAGAGGAATTTCACTCTCGTTCCTATGCTTTGTAGATATTGCCTTGATTGCTATAGAGAGGAATTTCACTCTTGTTCCTGTGCTTTGTTAATATTGCCTTGATTGCTATAGAGAGGAATTTCACTCTCGTACCTATGATAGATATTGCCCTGATTGCTATAGAGAGGAATTTCACTCTCGTTCCTATGCTTTGTAGATATTGCCTTGATTGCTATGGAGAGGAATTTCACTCTCGTACCTATGATAGATATTGCCCTGGTTGCTATAGAGAGGAATTTCACTCTCGTACCTATGATAGATATTGCCCTGATTGCTATAGAGAGGAATTTCACTCTCGTTCCTATGCTTTGTAGATATTGCCTTGATTGCTATAGAGAGGAATTTCACTCTTGTTCCTGTGCTTTGTTAATATTGCCTTGATTGCTATAGAGAGGAATTTCACTCTCGTACCTATGATAGATATTGCCCTGATTGCTATAGAGAGGAATTTCACTCTCGTTCCTATGCTTTGTAGATATTGCCTTGATTGCTATGGAGAGGAATTTCACTCTCGTACCTATGATAGATATTGCCCTGATTGCTATAGAGAGGAATTTCACTCTCGTACCTATGATAGATATTGCCCTGATTGCTATAGAGAGGAATTTCACTCTCGTTACTGTGCTTTGTTAATATTTCCTTGATTGCTGTGGAGAGGAATTTCACTCTCGTACCTATGCTTTATAAATATTGCCCTGATTGCTATGGAGAGGAATTTCACTCTCGTACCTATGATAGATATTGCCCTGATTGCTATAGAGAGGAATTTCACTCTCGTTCCTATGCTTTGTAGATATTGCCTTGATTGCTATGGAGAGGAATTTCACTCTCGTACCTATGATAGATATTGCCCTGATTGCTATGGAGAGGAATTTCACTCTCGTACCTATGATAGATATTGCCCTGATTGCTATGGAGAGGAATTTCACTCTCGTACTTATGATAGATATTGCCCTGATTGCTATGGAGAGGAATTTCACTCTCGTTCCTATGCTTTGTAGATATTGCCCTGATTGCTATAGAGAGGAAAATTACTCTCGTTCCTATGCTTTGTAGATATTGCCTTGATTGCTATGGACAGGAATTTCACTCTCGTACCTATGATAGATATTGCCCTGATTGCTATAGAGAGGAATTTCACTCTCGTTCCTATGCTTTGTAGATATTGCCTTGATTGCTATGGAGAGGAATTTCACTCTCGTACCTATGATAGATATTGCCCTGATTGCTATGGAGAGGAATTTCACTCTCGTACCTATGATAGATGTTGCCCTGATTGCTATAGAGAGGAATTTCACTCTCGTACCTATGATAGATGTTGCCCTGATTGCTATAGAGAGGAATTTCACTCTCGTTCCTATGCTTTGTAGATATTGCCTTGATTGCTATAGAGAGGAATTTCACTCTCGTACCTATGATAGATATTGCCCTGATTGCTATGGAGAGGAATTTCACTCTCGTACCTATGATAGATATTGCCCTGATTGCTATAGAGAGGAATTTCACTCTCGTTCCTATGCTTTGTAGATGTTGCCCTGATTGCTATAGAGAGGAATTTCACTCTCGTAATTATGCTTTATAAATATTGCCTTGATTGCTATGGAGAGGAATTTCACTCCCGTACCTATGCTTTGTAGATATTGCCTTGATTGCTATGGAGAGGAATTTCACTCTCGTACCTATGATAGATATTGCCCTGATTGCTATGGAGAGGAATTTCACTCTCGTACCTATGATAGATGTTGCCCTGATTGCTATAGAGAGGAATTTCACTCTCGTACCTATGATAGATGTTGCCCTGATTGCTATAGAGAGGAATTTCACTCTCGTTCCTATGCTTTGTAGATATTGCCTTGATTGCTATAGAGAGGAATTTCACTCTCGTACCTATGATAGATATTGCCCTGATTGCTATAGAGAGGAATTTCCACCCCGTAATTATGCTTTATAAATATTGCCTTGATTGCTATGGAGAGGAATTTCACTCCCGTACCTATGCTTTGTAGATATTGCCCTGATTGCTATGGAGAGGAATTTCACTCTCGTACCTATGATAGATATTGCCCTGATTGCTATGGAGAGGAATTTCACTCTCGTACCTATGATAGATGTTGCCCTGATTGCTATAGAGAGGAATTTCACTCTCGTACCTATGATAGATATTGCCTTGATTGCTATGGAGAGGAATTTCACTCTCGTACCTATGATAGATATTGCCCTGATTGCTATAGAGAGGAATTTCACTCTCGTTCCTATGCTTTGTAGATATTGCCTTGATTGCTATGGAGAGGAATTTCACTCTCGTACCTATGATAGATATTGCCTTGATTGCTATAGAGAGGAATTTCACTCTCGTACCTATGATAGATATTGCCCTGATTGCTATAGAGAGGAATTTCACTCTCGTTCCTATGCTTTGTAGATATTGCCTTGATTGCTATGGAGAGGAATTTCACTCTCGTACCTATGATAGATATTGCCCTGATTGCTATAGAGAGGAATTTCACTCTCGTTCCTATGCTTTGTAGATATTGCCTTGATTGCTATGGAGAGGAATTTCACTCTCGTACCTATGATAGATATTGCCCTGATTGCTATGGAGAGGAATTTCACTCTCGTACCTATGATAGATGTTGCCCTGATTGCTATAGAGAGGAATTTCACTCTCGTACCTATGATAGATGTTGCCCTGATTGCTATAGAGAGGAATTTCACTCTCGTTCCTATGCTTTGTAGATATTGCCTTGATTGCTATAGAGAGGAATTTCACTCTCGTACCTATGATAGATATTGCCCTGATTGCTATGGAGAGGAATTTCACTCTCGTACCTATGATAGATATTGCCCTGATTGCTATAGAGAGGAATTTCACTCTCGTTCCTATGCTTTGTAGATGTTGCCCTGATTGCTATAGAGAGGAATTTCACTCTCGTAATTATGCTTTATAAATATTGCCTTGATTGCTATGGAGAGGAATTTCACTCCCGTACCTATGCTTTGTAGATATTGCCTTGATTGCTATGGAGAGGAATTTCACTCTCGTACCTATGATAGATATTGCCCTGATTGCTATGGAGAGGAATTTCACTCTCGTACCTATGATAGATGTTGCCCTGATTGCTATAGAGAGGAATTTCACTCTCGTACCTATGATAGATGTTGCCCTGATTGCTATAGAGAGGAATTTCACTCTCGTTCCTATGCTTTGTAGATATTGCCTTGATTGCTATAGAGAGGAATTTCACTCTCGTACCTATGATAGATATTGCCCTGATTGCTATAGAGAGGAATTTCCACCCCGTAATTATGCTTTATAAATATTGCCTTGATTGCTATGGAGAGGAATTTCACTCCCGTACCTATGCTTTGTAGATATTGCCCTGATTGCTATGGAGAGGAATTTCACTCTCGTACCTATGATAGATATTGCCCTGATTGCTATGGAGAGGAATTTCACTCTCGTACCTATGATAGATGTTGCCCTGATTGCTATAGAGAGGAATTTCACTCTCGTACCTATGATAGATATTGCCTTGATTGCTATGGAGAGGAATTTCACTCTCGTACCTATGATAGATATTGCCCTGATTGCTATAGAGAGGAATTTCACTCTCGTTCCTATGCTTTGTAGATATTGCCTTGATTGCTATGGAGAGGAATTTCACTCTCGTACCTATGATAGATATTGCCTTGATTGCTATAGAGAGGAATTTCACTCTCGTACCTATGATAGATATTGCCCTGATTGCTATAGAGAGGAATTTCCCCCCCGTAATTATGCTTTATAAATATTGCCTTGATTGCTATGGAGAGGAATTTCACTCCCGTACCTATGCTTTGTAGATATTGCCCTGATTGCTATGGAGAGGAATTTCACTCTCGTACCTATGATAGATATTGCCCTGATTGCTATGGAGAGGAATTTCACTCTCGTACCTATGATAGATGTTGCCCTGATTGCTATAGAGAGGAATTTCACTCTCGTACCTATGATAGATATTGCCTTGATTGCTATGGAGAGGAATTTCACTCTCGTACCTATGATAGATATTGCCCTGATTGCTATAGAGAGGAATTTCACTCTCGTTCCTATGCTTTGTAGATATTGCCTTGATTGCTATAGAGAGGAATTTCACTCTCGTACCTATGATAGATATTGCCCTGATTGCTATAGAGAGGAATTTCACTCTCGTTCCTATGCTTTGTAGATATTGCCCTGATTGCTATAGAGAGGAATTTCACTCTCGTTCCTATGCTTTGTAGATATTGCCTTGATTGCTATAGAGAGGAATTTCACTCTTGTTCCTGTGCTTTGTTAATATTGCCTTGATTGCTATAGAGAGGAATTTCACTCTCGTACCTATGATAAATATTGCCCTGATTGCTATAGAGAGGAATTTCACTCTCGTTCCTATGCTTTGTAGATATTGCCTTGATTGCTATGGAGAGGAATTTCACTCTCGTACCTATGATAGATATTGCCCTGGTTGCTATAGAGAGGAATTTCACTCTCGTTACTGTGCTTTGTTAATATTTCCTTGATTGCTATAGAGAGGAATTTCACTCTCGTACCTATGCTTTATAAATATTGCCCTGATTGCTATGGAGAGGAATTTCACTCTCGTTCCTATGCTTTGTAGATATTGCCTTGATTGCTATGGAGAGGAATTTCACTCTCGTACCTATGATAGATATTGCCCTGATTGCTATGGAGAGGAATTTCACTCTCGTTCCTATGCTTTGTGGATATTGCCTTGATTGCTATGGAGAGGAATTTCACTCTCGTACCTATGATAGATATTGCCCTGATTGCTATGGAGAGGAATTTCACTCTCGTTCCTATGCTTTGTAGATATTGCCCTGATTGCTATAGAGAGGAATTTCACTCTCGTTCCTATGCTTTGTAGATATTGCCCTGATTGCTATAGAGAGGAATTTCACTCTTGTTCCTGTGCTTTGTTAATATTGCCTTGATTGCTATAGAGAGGAATTTCACTCTCGTACCTATGCTTTGTAGATATTGCCTTGATTGCTATGGAGAGGAATTTCACTCTCGTACCTATGATAGATATTGCCCTGATTGCTATAGAGAGGAATTTCACTCTCGTTACTGTGCTTTGTTAATATTTCCTTGATTGCTGTGGAGAGGAATTTCACTCTCGTACCTATGCTTTATAAATATTGCCCTGATTGCTATGGAGAGGAATTTCACTCTCGTACCTATGATAGATATTGCCCTGATTGCAATAGAGAGGAATTTCACTCTCGTTCCTATGCTTTGTAGATATTGCCTTGATTGCTATGGAGAGGAATTTCACTCTCGTACCTATGATAGATATTGCCCTGATTGCTATAGAGAGGAATTTCACTCTCGTTCCTATGCTTTGTGGATATTGCCTTGATTGCTATGGAGAGGAATTTCACTCTCGTACCTATGATAGATATTGCCCTGATTGCTATGGAGAGGAATTTCACTCTCGTTCCTATGCTTTGTAGATATTGCCCTGATTGCTATAGAGAGGAATTTCACTCTCGTTCCTATGCTTTGTAGATATTGCCCTGATTGCTATAGAGAGGAATTTCACTCTTGTTCCTGTGCTTTGTTAATATTGCCTTGATTGCTATAGAGAGGAATTTCACTCTCGTACCTATGCTTTGTAGATATTGCCTTGATTGCTATGGAGAGGAATTTCACTCTCGTACCTATGATAGATATTGCCCTGATTGCTATAGAGAGGAATTTCACTCTCGTTCCTATGCTTTGTGGATATTGCCTTGATTGCTATGGAGAGGAATTTCACTCTCGTACCTATGATAGATATTGCCCTGATTGCTATGGAGAGGAATTTCACTCTCGTTCCTATGCTTTGTAGATATTGCCCTGATTGCTATAGAGAGGAATTTCACTCTCGTTCCTATGCTTTGTAGATATTGCCCTGATTGCTATAGAGAGGAATTTCACTCTTGTTCCTGTGCTTTGTTAATATTGCCTTGATTGCTATAGAGAGGAATTTCACTCTCGTACCTATGCTTTGTAGATATTGCCTTGATTGCTATGGAGAGGAATTTCACTCTCGTACCTATGATAGATATTGCCCTGATTGCTATAGAGAGGAATTTCACTCTCGTTACTGTGCTTTGTTAATATTTCCTTGATTGCTGTGGAGAGGAATTTCACTCTCGTACCTATGCTTTATAAATATTGCCCTGATTGCTATGGAGAGGAATTTCACTCTCGTACCTATGATAGATATTGCCCTGATTGCAATAGAGAGGAATTTCACTCTCGTTCCTATGCTTTGTAGATATTGCCTTGATTGCTATGGAGAGGAATTTCACTCTCGTACCTATGATAGATATTGCCCTGATTGCTATGGAGAGGAATTTCACTCTCGTTCCTATGCTTTGTAGATATTGCCCTGATTGCTATAGAGAGGAATTTCACTCTCGTTCCTATGCTTTGTAGATATTGCCCTGATTGCTATAGAGAGGAATTTCACTCTTGTTCCTGTGCTTTGTTAATATTGCCTTGATTGCTATAGAGAGGAATTTCACTCTCGTACCTATGATAGATATTGCCCTGATTGCTATAGAGAGGAATTTCACTCTCGTTCCTATGCTTTGTAGATATTGCCTTGATTGCTATGGAGAGGAATTTCACTCTCGTACCTATGATAGATATTGCCCTGGTTGCTATAGAGAGGAATTTCACTCTCGTTCCTATGCTTTGTAGATATTGCCTTGATTGCTATAGAGAGGAATTTCACTCTCGTACCTATGATAGATATTGCCCTGATTGCTATAGAGAGGAATTTCACTCTCGTTCCTATGCTTTGTAGATATTGCCCTGATTGCTATAGAGAGGAATTTCACTCTCGTTCCTATGCTTTGTAGATATTGCCTTGATTGCTATAGAGAGGAATTTCACTCTCGTTCCTGTGCTTTGTTAATATTGCCTTGATTGCTATAGAGAGGAATTTCACTCTCGTACCTATGATAGATATTGCCCTGATTGCTATAGAGAGGAATTTCACTCTCGTTCCTATGCTTTGTAGATATTGCCTTGATTGCTATGGAGAGGAATTTCACTCTCGTACCTATGATAGATATTGCCCTGGTTGCTATAGAGAGGAATTTCACTCTCGTTCCTATGCTTTGTAGATATTGCCTTGATTGCTATAGAGAGGAATTTCACTCTCGTACCTATGATAGATATTGCCCTGATTGCTATAGAGAGGAATTTCACTCTCGTTCCTATGCTTTGTAGATATTGCCTTGATTGCTATGGAGAGGAATTTCACTCTCGTACCTATGATAGATATTGCCCTGGTTGCTATAGAGAGGAATTTCACTCTCGTACCTATGATAGATATTGCCCTGATTGCTATAGAGAGGAATTTCACTCTCGTTACTGTGCTTTGTTAATATTTCCTTGATTGCTGTGGAGAGGAATTTCACTCTCGTACCTATGCTTTATAAATATTGCCCTGATTGCTATGGAGAGGAATTTCACTCTCGTACCTATGATAGATATTGCCCTGATTGCTATAGAGAGGAATTTCACTCTCGTTCCTATGCTTTGTAGATATTGCCTTGATTGCTATGGAGAGGAATTTCACTCTCGTACCTATGATAGATATTGCCCTGATTGCTATGGAGAGGAATTTCACTCTCGTACCTATGATAGATATTGCCCTGATTGCTATGGAGAGGAATTTCACTCTCGTACTTATGATAGATATTGCCCTGATTGCTATGGAGAGGAATTTCACTCTCGTTTCTATGCTTTGTAGATATTGCCCTGATTGCTATAGAGAGGAAAATTACTCTCGTTCCTATGCTTTGTAGATATTGCCTTGATTGCTATAGAGAGGAATTTCACTCTCGTTCCTATGCTTTGTAGATATTGCTTTGATTGCTATGGAGAGGAATTTCACTCTCGTACCTATGATAGATATTGCCCTGATTGCTATGGAGAGGAATTTCACTCTCGTTCCTATGCTTTGTAGATATTGCTTTGATTGCTATGGAGAGGAATTTCACTCTCGTACCTATGATAGATATTGCCCTGATTGCTATGGAGAGGAATTTCACTCTCGTTCCTATGCTTTGTAGATATTGCTTTGATTGCTATGGAGAGGAATTTCACTCTTGTACCTATGATAGATATTGCCCTGATTGCTATGGAGAGGAATTTCACTCTCGTACCTATGATAGATATTGCCCTGATTGCTATGGAGAGGAATTTCACTCTCGTTCCTATGCTTTGTAGATATTGCCTTGAGTGCTATAGAGAGGAATTTCACTCTCGTTACTGTGCTTTGTTAATATTTCCTTGATTGCTGTGGAGAGGAATTTCACTCTTGTTCCTGTGCTTTGTTAATATTGCCTTGATTGCTATAGAGAGGAATTTCACTCTCGTACCTATGATAGATATTGCCCTGATTGCTATAGAGAGGAATTTCACTCTCGTTCCTATGCTTTGTAGATATTGCCTTGATTGCTATGGAGAGGAATTTCACTCTCGTACCTATGATAGATATTGCCCTGGTTGCTATAGAGAGGAATTTCACTCTCGTACCTATGATAGATATTGCCCTGATTGCTATAGAGAGGAATTTCACTCTCGTTACTGTGCTTTGTTAATATTTCCTTGATTGCTGTGGAGAGGAATTTCACTCTCGTACCTATGCTTTATAAATATTGCCCTGATTGCTATGGAGAGGAATTTCACTCTCGTACCTATGATAAATATTGCCCTGATTGCTATAGAGAGGAATTTCACTCTCGTTCCTATGCTTTGTAGATATTGCCTTGATTGCTATAGAGAGGAATTTCACTCTTGTTCCTGTGCTTTGTTAATATTGCCTTGATTGCTATAGAGAGGAATTTCACTCTCGTACCTATGATAGATATTGCCCTGATTGCTATGGAGAGGAATTTCACTCTCATACCTATGCTTTGTTAATATTGCCCTGATTGCTATAGAGAGGAATTTCACTCTCGTTCCTATGCTTTGTAGATATTGCCTTGATTGCTATGGAGAGGAATTTCACTCTCGTACCTATAATAGATATTGCCCTGATTGCTATAGAGAGGAATTTCACTCTCGTACTTATGCTTTATAAATATTGCCCTGATTGCTATGGAGAGGAATTTCACTCTCGTTCCTATGCTTTGTTAATATTGCCCTGATTGCTATAGAGAGGAATTTCACTCTTGTTCCTGTGCTTTGTTAATATTGCCTTGATTGCTATAGAGAGGAATTTCACTCTCGTACCTATGCTTTGTAGATATTGCCTTGATTGCTATAGAGAGGAATTTCACTCTCGTACTTATGATAGATATTGCCCTGATTGCTATAGAGAGGAATTTCACTCTCGTTCCTATGCTTTGTAGATATTGCCCTGATTGCTATAGAGAGGAATTTCACTCTCGTTCCTATGCTTTGTAGATATTGCCTTGATTGCTATAGAGAGGAATTTCACTCTTGTTCCTGTGCTTTGTTAATATTGCCTTGATTGCTATAGAGAGGAATTTCACTCTCGTACCTATGATAGATATTGCCCTGATTGCTATAGAGAGGAATTTCACTCTCGTTCCTATGCTTTGTAGATATTGCCTTGATTGCTATGGAGAGGAATTTCACTCTCGTACCTATGCTTTATAAATATTGCCCTGATTGCTATGGAGAGGAATTTCACTCTCGTACCTATGATAGATATTGCCCTGGTTGCTATAGAGAGGAATTTCACTCTCGTACCTATGATAGATATTGCCCTGATTGCTATAGAGAGGAATTTCACTCTCGTTCCTATGCTTTGTAGATATTACCTTGATTGCTATAGAGAGGAATTTCACTCTTGTTCCTGTGCTTTGTTAATATTGCCTTGATTGCTATAGAGAGGAATTTCACTCTCGTACTTATGATAGATATTGCCCTGATTGCTATAGAGAGGAATTTCACTCTCGTTCCTATGCTTTGTAGATATTGCCCTGATTGCTATAGAGAGGAATTTCACTCTCGTTCCTATGCTTTGTAGATATTGCCCTGATTGCTATAGAGAGGAATTTCACTCTCGTTCCTATGCTTTGTAGATATTGCCTTGATTGCTATAGAGAGGAATTTCACTCTTGTTCCTGTGCTTTGTTAATATTGCCTTGATTGCTATAGAGAGGAATTTCACTCTCGTACCTATGATAGATATTGCCCTGATTGCTATAGAGAGGAATTTCACTCTCGTTCCTATGCTTTGTAGATATTGCCTTGATTGCTATGGAGAGGAATTTCACTCTCGTACCTATGCTTTATAAATATTGCCCTGATTGCTATGGAGAGGAATTTCACTCTCGTACCTATGATAGATATTGCCCTGGTTGCTATAGAGAGGAATTTCACTCTCGTACCTATGATAGATATTGCCCTGATTGCTATAGAGAGGAATTTCACTCTCGTTCCTATGCTTTGTAGATATTACCTTGATTGCTATAGAGAGGAATTTCACTCTTGTTCCTGTGCTTTGTTAATATTGCCTTGATTGCTATAGAGAGGAATTTCACTCTCGTACCTATGATAGATATTGCCCTGATTGCTATGGAGAGGAATTTCACTCTCGTTCCTATGCTTTGTAGATATTGCCTTGATTGCTATGGAGAGGAATTTCACTCTCGTACCTATGATAGATATTGCCCTGATTGCTATAGAGAGGAATTTCACTCTGGTACCTATGATAGATATTGCCCTGATTGCTATAGAGAGGAATTTCACTCTCGTTACTGTGCTTTGTTAATATTTCCTTGATTGCTGTGGAGAGGAATTTCACTCTCGTACCTATGCTTTATAAATATTGCCCTGATTGCTATGGAGAGGAATTTCACTCTCGTACCTATGCTTTGTAGATATTGCCTTAATTGCTATAGAGAGGAATTTCACTCTCGTTCCTATGCTTTGTAGATATTGCTTTGATTGCTATGGAGAGGAATTTCACTCTCGTACCTATGATAGATATTGCCCTGATTGCTATGGAGAGGAATTTCACTCTCGTTCCTATGCTTTGTAGATATTGCTTTGATTGCTATGGAGAGGAATTTCACTCTCGTACCTATGATAGATATTGCCCTGATTGCTATAGAGAGGAATTTCACTCTCGTTCCTATGCTTTGTAGATATTACCTTGATTGCTATAGAGAGGAATTTCACTCTCGTTCCTATGCTTTGTAGATATTACCTTGATTGCTATAGAGAGGAATTTCACTCTTGTTCCTGTGCTTTGTTAATATTGCCTTGATTGCTATAGAGAGGAATTTCACTCTCGTACCTATGATAGATATTGCCCTGATTGCTATAGAGAGGAATTTCACTCTCGTTCCTATGCTTTGTAGATATTGCCTTGATTGCTATGGAGAGGAATTTCACTCTCGTACCTATGATAGATATTGCCCTGATTGCTATAGAGAGGAATTTCACTCTCGTACCTATGATAGATATTGCCCTGATTGCTATAGAGAGGAATTTCACTCTCGTTACTGTGCTTTGTTAATATTTCCTTGATTGCTGTGGAGAGGAATTTCACTCTCGTACCTATGCTTTATAAATATTGCCCTGATTGCTATGGAGAGGAATTTCACTCTCGTACCTATGCTTTGTAGATATTGCCTTGAATGCTATAGAGAGGAATTTCACTCTCGTTCCTATGCTTTGTAGATATTGCTTTGATTGCTATGGAGAGGAATTTCACTCTCGTACCTATGATAGATATTGCCCTGATTGCTATGGAGAGGAATTTCACTCTCGTTCCTATGCTTTGTAGATATTGCTTTGATTGCTATGGAGAGGAATTTCACTCTCGTACCTATGATAGATATTGCCCTGATTGCTATGGAGAGGAATTTCACTCTCGTACCTATGATAGATATTGCCCTGATTGCTATGGAGAGGAATTTCACTCTCGTTCCTATGCTTTGTAGATATTGCCTTGATTGCTATAGAGAGGAATTTCACTCTTGTTCCTGTGCTTTGTTAATATTGCCTTGATTGCTATAGAGAGGAATTTCACTCTTGTTCCTGTGCTTTGTTAATATTGCCTTGATTGCTATAGAGAGGAATTTCACTCTCGTACCTATGATAGATATTGCCCTGATTGCTATAGAGAGGAATTTCACTCTCGTTCCTATGCTTTGTAGATATTGCCTTGATAGCTATGGAGAGGAATTTCACTCTCGTACCTATGATAGATATTGCCCTGGGTGCTATAGAGAGGAATTTCACTCTCGTACCTATGATAGATATTGCCCTGATTGCTATAGAGAGGAATTTCACTCTCGTTACTGTGCTTTGTTAATATTTCCTTGATTGCTGTGGAGAGGAATTTCACTCTCGTACCTATGCTTTATAAATATTGCCCTGATTGCTATGGAGAGGAATTTCACTCTCGTACCTATGATAAATATTGCCCTGATTGCTATAGAGAGGAATTTCACTCTCGTTCCTATGCTTTGTAGATATTGCCTTGATTGTTATAGAGAGGAATTTCACTCTTGTTCCTGTGCTTTGTTAATATTGCCTTGATTGCTATAGAGAGGAATTTCACTCTCGTACCTATGATAGATATTGCCCTGATTGCTATAGAGAGGAATTTCACTCTCGTTCCTATGCTTTGTAGATATTGCCTTGATTGCTATGGAGAGGAATTTCACTCTCGTACCTATGATAGATATTGCCCTGGTTGCTATAGAGAGGAATTTCACTCTCGTACCTATGATAGATATTGCCCTAATTGCTATAGAGAGGAATTTCACTCTTGTTCCTGTGCTTTGTTAATATTGCCTTGATTGCTATAGAGAGGAATTTCACTCTCGTACCTATGATAGATATTGCCCTGATTGCTATAGAGAGGAATTTCACTCTCGTTCCTATGCTTTGTAGATATTGCCTTGATTGCTATGGAGAGGAATTTCACTCTCGTACCTATGATAGATATTGCCCTGATTGCTATAGAGAGGAATTTCACTCTCGTACCTATGATAGATATTGCCCTGATTGCTATAGAGAGGAATTTCACTCTCGTTACTGTGCTTTGTTAATATTTCCTTGATTGCTGTGGAGAGGAATTTCACTCTCGTACCTATGCTTTATAAATATTGCCCTGATTGCTATGGAGAGGAATTTCACTCTCGTACCTATGATAGATATTGCCCTGATTGCTATAGAGAGGAATTTCACTCTCGTTCCTATGCTTTGTAGATATTGCCTTGATTGCTATGGAGAGGAATTTCACTCTCGTACCTATGATAGATATTGCCCTGATTGCTATGGAGAGGAATTTCACTCTCGTACCTATGATAGATATTGCCCTGATTGCTATGGAGAGGAATTTCACTCTCGTACTTATGATAGATATTGCCCTGATTGCTATGGAGAGGAATTTCACTCTCGTTCCTATGCTTTGTAGATATTGCCCTGATTGCTATAGAGAGGAAAATTACTCTCGTTCCTATGCTTTGTAGATATTGCCTTGATTGCTATGGAGAGGAATTTCACTCTCGTACCTATGATAGATATTGCCCTGATTGCTATAGAGAGGAATTTCACTCTCGTTCCTATGCTTTGTAGATATTGCCTTGATTGATATGGAGAGGAATTTCACTCTCGTACCTATGATAGATATTGCCCTGATTGCTATGGAGAGGAATTTCACTCTCGTACCTATGATAGATATTGCCCTGATTGCTATAGAGAGGAATTTCACTCTCGTTACTGTGCTTTGTTAATATTTCCTTGATTGTTGTGGAGAGGAATTTCACTCTCGTACCTATGCTTTATAAATATTGCCCTGATTGCTATAGAGAGGAATTTCACTCTCGTACCTATGATAGATATTGCCCTGATTGCTATAGAGAGAAATTTCACTCTCGTACCTATGATAGATATTGCCTTGATTGCTTGGAGAGGAATTTCACTCTCGTACCTATGATAGATATTGCCCTGATTGCTATAGAGAGGAATTTCACTCTCGTAATTATGCTTTATAAATATTGCCTTGATTGCTATGGAGAGGAATTTCACTCCCGTACCTATGCTTTGTAGATATTGCCTTGATTGCTATGGAGAGGAATTTCACTCTCGTACCTATGATAGATATTGCCCTGATTGCTATGGAGAGGAATTTCACTCTCGTACCTATGATAGATGTTGCCCTGATTGCTATAGAGAGGAATTTCACTCTCGTAATTATGCTTTATAAATATTGCCTTGATTGCTATGGAGAGGAATTTCACTCCCGTACCTATGCTTTGTAGATATTGCCTTGATTGCTATGGAGAGGAATTTCACTCTCGTACCTATGATAGATATTGCCCTGATTGCTATGGAGAGGAATTTCACTCTCGTACCTATGATAGATGTTGCCCTGATTGCTATAGAGAGGAATTTCACTCTCGTACCTATGATAGATGTTGCCCTGATTGCTATAGAGAGGAATTTCACTCTCGTACCTATGATAGATATTGCCTTGATTGCTATGGAGAGGAATTTCACTCTCGTACCTATGATAGATATTGCCCTGATTGCTATAGAGAGGAATTTCACTCTCGTTCCTATGCTTTGTAGATATTGCCTTGATTGCTATAGAGAGGAATTTCACTCTCGTACCTATGATAGATATTGCCCTGATTGCTTGGAGAGGAATTTCCCCCCCGTAATTATGCTTTATAAATATTGCCTTGATTGCTATGGAGAGGAATTTCACTCCCGTACCTATGCTTTGTAGATATTGCCTTGATTGCTATGGAGAGGAATTTCACTCTCGTACCTATGATAGATATTGCCCTGATTGCTATGGAGAGGAATTTCACTCTCGTACCTATGATAGATGTTGCCCTGATTGCTATAGAGAGGAATTTCACTCTCGTACCTATGATAGATATTGCCTTGATTGCTATGGAGAGGAATTTCACTCTCGTACCTATGATAGATATTGCCCTGATTGCTATAGAGAGGAATTTCACTCTCGTTCCTATGCTTTGTAGATATTGCCTTGATTGCTATAGAGAGGAATTTCACTCTCGTACCTATGATAGATATTGCCCTGATTGCTATAGAGAGGAATTTCACTCTCGTTCCTATGCTTTGTAGATATTGCCCTGATTGCTATAGAGAGGAATTTCACTCTCGTTCCTATGCTTTGTAGATATTGCCTTGATTGCTATAGAGAGGAATTTCACTCTTGTTCCTGTGCTTTGTTAATATTGCCTTGATTGCTATAGAGAGGAATTTCACTCTCGTACCTATGATAAATATTGCCCTGATTGCTATAGAGAGGAATTTCACTCCCGTTCCTATGCTTTGTAGATATTGCCTTGATTGCTATGGAGAGGAATTTCACTCTCGTACCTATGATAGATATTGCCCTGGTTGCTATAGAGAGGAATTTCACTCTCGTACCTATGATAGATATTGCCCTGATTGCTATAGAGAGGAATTTCACTCTCGTTACTGTGCTTTGTTAATATTTCCTTGATTGCTGTGGAGAGGAATTTCACTCTCGTACCTATGCTTTATAAATATTGCCCTGATTGCTATGGAGAGGAATTTCACTCTCGTACCTATGATAGATATTGCCCTGATTGCTATAGAGAGGAATTTCACTCTCGTTCCTATGCTTTGTAGATATTGCCTTGATTGCTATGGAGAGGAATTTCACTTTCGTACCTATGATAGATATTGCCCTGATTGCTATGGAGAGGAATTTTACTCTCGGTCCTATGCTTTGTAGATATTGCCCTGATTGCTATAGAGAGGAATTTCACTCTCGTTCCTATGCTTTGTAGATATTGCCTTGATTGCTATAGAGAGGAATTTCACTCTTGTTCCTGTGCTTTGTAGATATTGCCTTGATTGCTATGGAGAGGAATTTCACTCTCGTACCTATGATAGATATTGCCCTGATTGCTATAGAGAGGAATTTCACTCTCGTTCCTATGCTTTGTAGATATTGCCTTGATTGCTATGGAGAGGAATTTCACTCTCGTACCTATGATAGATATTGCCCTGGTTGCTATAGAGAGGAATTTCACTCTCGTACCTATGATAGGTATTGCCCTGATTGCTATAGAGAGGAATTTCACTCTCGTTACTGTGCTTTGTTAATATTTCTTTGATTGCTGTGGAGAGGAATTTCACTCTCGTACCTATGCTTTATAAATATTGCCCTGATTGCTATGGAGAGGAATTTCACTCTCGTACCTATGATAGATATTGCCCTGATTGCTATAGAGAGGAATTTCACTCTCGTTCCTATGCTTTGTAGATATTGCCTTGATTGCTATGGAGAGGAATTTCACTCTCGTACCTATGATAGATATTGCCCTGGTTGCTATAGAGAGGAATTTCACTCTCGTACCTATGATAGATATTGCCCTGATTGCTATAGAGAGGAATTTCACTCTCGTTACTGTGCTTTGTTAATATTTCCTTGATTGCTGTGGAGAGGAATTTCACTCTCGTACCTATGCTTTATAAATATTGCCCTGATTGCTATGGAGAGGAATTTCACTCTCGTACCTATGATAGATATTGCCCTGATTGCTATAGAGAGGAATTTCACTCTCGTTCCTATGCTTTGTAGATATTGCCTTGATTGCTATGGAGAGGAATTTCACTCTCGTACCTATGATAGATATTGCCCTGATTGCTATGGAGAGGAATTTCACTCTCGTACCTATGATAGATATTGCCCTGATTGCTATAGAGAGGAATTTCACTCTCGTACTTATGATAGATATTGCCCTGATTGCTATGGAGAGGAATTTCACTCTCGTACCTATGATAGATATTGCCCTGATTGCTATAGAGTGGAAAATTACTCTCGTTCCTATGCTTTGTAGATATTGCCTTGATTGCTATAGAGAGGAATGTCACTCTCGTTCCTATGCTTTGTAGATATTGCCCTGATTGCTATAGAGAGGAATTTCACTCTCGTAATTATGCTTTATAAATATTGCCTTGATTGCTATGGAGAGGAATTTCACTCCCGTACCTATGCTTTGTAGATATTGCCTTGATTGCTATGGAGAGGAATTTCACTCTCGTACCTATGATAGATATTGCCCTGATTGCTATGGAGAGGAATTTCACTCTCGTACCTATGCTTTGTAGATATTGCCCTGATTGCTATAGAGAGGAATTTCACTCTCGTACCTATGATAGATATTGCCTTGATTGCTTGGAGAGGAATTTCACTCTCGTACCTATGATAGATATTGCCCTGATTGCTATAGAGAGGAATTTCAATCTCGTACCTGATTGCTATAGAGGGGAATTTCACTCTCGTATCTATGCTTTATAAATATTGCCCTGATTGCTATGGAGAGGAATTTCACTCTCGTTCCTATGCTTTGTAGATATTGCCTTGATTGCTATGGAGAGGAATTTCACTTCCGTACCTATGCTTTATAGATATTGCCTTGATTGCTGTGGAGAGGAATTTCACTCTCGTTTCTATGCTTTATAGATATTGCTTTGATTGCTATGGAGAGGAATTTCACTCTCGTTCCTATGCTTTGTAGATATATCCTAGATTGCTATGGAGAGGAATTTCGCTCTCGTACCTATGATAGATATTGCCCTGGTTGCTATAGAGAGGAATTCACTCTCGTACCTATGATAGATATTGCCCTGATTGCTATAGAGAGGAATTTCACTCTCGTTCCTATGCTTTGTAGATATTGCTTTGATTGCTATGGAGAGGAATTTCACTCTCGTACCTATGATAGATATTGCCCTGATTGCTATGGAGAGGAATTTCACTCTCGTACCTATGATAGATATTGCCCTGACTGCTATGGAGAGGAATTTCACTCTCGCACCTATGATAGATATTGCCCTGATTGCTATAGAGAGGAATTTCACTCTCGTACCTATAATAGATATTGCCCTGATTGCTATAGAGAGGAATTTCACTCTCGTTCCTATGCTTTGTAGATATTGCCTTGATTGCTATGGAGAGGAATTTCACTCTCGTACCTATGATAGATATTGCCCTGGTTGCTATAGAGAGGAATTTCACTCTCGTACCTATGATAGATATTGCCCTGATTGCTATAGAGAGGAATTTCACTCTCGTTACTGTGCTTTGTTAATATTTCCTTGATTGCTGTGGAGAGGAATTTCACTCTCGTACCTATGCTTTATAAATATTGCCCTGATTGCTATGGAGAGGAATTTCACTCTCGTACCTATGATAGATATTGCCCTGATTGCTATAGAGAGGAATTTCACTCTCGTTCCTATGCTTTGTAGATATTGCCTTGATTGCTATGGAGAGGAATTTCACTCTCGTACCTATGATAGATATTGCCCTGATTGCTATGGAGAGGAATTTCACTCTCGTTCCTATGCTTTGTAGATATTGCCCTGATTGCTATAGAGAGGAATTTCACTCTCGTTCCTATGCTTTGTAGATATTGCCTTGATTGCTATAGAGAGGAATTTCACTCTTGTTCCTGTGCTTTGTTAATATTGCCTTGATTGCTATAGAGAGGAATTTCACTCTCGTACCTATGATAGATATTGCCCTGATTGCTATAGAGAGAAATTTCACTCTCGTTCCTATGCTTTGTAGATATTGCCTTGATTGCTATGGAGAGGAATTTCACTCTCGTACCTATGATAGATATTGCCCTGGTTGCTATAGAGAGGAATTTCACTCTCGTTACTGTGCTTTGTTAATATTTCCTTGATTGCTGTGGAGAGGAATTTCACTCTCGTACCTATGCTTTATAAATATTGCCCTGATTGCTATGGAGAGGAATTTCACTCTCGTACCTATGCTTTATAAATATTGCCCTGATTGCTATAGAGAGGAATTTCACTCTCGTACCTATGATAGATATTGCCCTGATTGCTATAGAGAGAAATTTCACTCTCGTTCCTATGCTTTGTAGATATTGCCCTGATTGCTATGTAGAGGAATTTCACTCTCGTACCTATGATAGATATTGCCCTGATTGCTATAGAGAGGAATTTCACTCTCGTTCCTATGCTTTGTAGATATTGCCTTGATTGCTATGGAGAGGAATTTCACTCTCGTACCTATGATAGATATTGCCCTGGTTGCTATAGAGAGGAATTTCACTCTCGTACCTATGATAGATATTGCCCTGATTGCTATAGAGAGGAATTTCACTCTCGTTACTGTGCTTTGTTAATATTTCCTTGATTGCTGTGGAGAGGAATTTCACTCTCGTACCTATGCTTTATAAATATTGCCCTGATTGCTATGGAGAGGAATTTCACTCTCGTACCTATGCTTTATAAATATTGCCCTGATTGCTATGGAGAGGAATTTCACTCTCGTACCTATGATAGATATTGCCCTGATTGCTATAGAGAGGAATTTCACTCTCGTTCCTATGCTTTGTTGATATTGCCTTGATTGCTATGGAGAGGAATTTCACTCTCGTACCTATGATAGATATTGCCCTGATTGCTATGGAGAGGAATTTCACTCTCGTTCCTATGCTTTGTAGATATTGCCCTGATTGCTATAGAGAGGAATTTCACTCTCGTTCCTATGCTTTGTAGATATTGCCTTGATTGCTATGGAGAGGAATTTCACTCTCGTACCTATGATAGATATTGCCCTGGTTGCTATAGAGAGGAATTTCACTCTCGTACCTATGATAGATATTGCCCTGATTGCTATGGAGAGGAATTTCACTCTCGTTCCTATGCTTTGTAGATATTGCCTTGATTGCTATAGAGAGGAATTTCACTCTTGTTCCTGTGCTTTGTTAATATTGCCTTGATTGCTATAGAGAGGAATTTCACTCTCGTACCTATGATAGATATTGCCCTGATTGCTATAGAGAGGAATTTCACTCTCGTACCTATGATAGATATTGCCCTGATTGCTATGGAGAGGAATTTCACTCTCGTACCTATGATAGATATTGCCCTGATTGCTATGGAGAGGAATTTCACTCTCGTACCTATGATAGATATTGCCCTGATTGCTATAGAGAGGAATTTCACTCTCGTTCCTATGCTTTGTTAATATTGCCTTGATTGCTGTGGAGAGGAATTTCACTCTCGTACCTATGATAGATATTGCCCTGATTGCTATAGAGAGGAATTTCACTCTCGTTCCTATGCTTTGTAGATATTGCCTTGATTGCTATGGAGAGGAATTTCACTCTCGTACCTATGATAGATATTGCCCTGATTGCTATGGAGAGGAATTTCACTCTCGGACCTATGATAGATATTGCCCTGACTGCTATAGAGAGGAATTTCACTCTCGTTCCTATGCTTTGTAGATATTGCCTTGATTGCTATGGAGAGGAATTTCACTCTCGTACCTATGATAGATATTGCCCTGATTGCTATGGAGAGGAATTTCACTCTCGTACCTATGATAGATATTGCCCTGATTGCTATAGAGAGGAATTTCACTCTCGTACTTATGATAGATATTGCCCTGATTGCTATGGAGAGGAATTTCACTCTCGTTCCTATGCTTTGTAGATATTGCCCTGATTGCTATAGAGAGGAAAATTACTCTCGTTCCTATGCTTTGTAGATATTGCCTTGATTGCTATAGAGAGGAATGTCACTCTCGTTCCTATGCTTTGTAGATATTGCCCTGATTGCTATAGAGAGGAATTTCACTCTCGTAATTATGCTTTATAAATATTGCCTTGATTGCTATGGAGAGGAATTTCACTCCCGTACCTATGCTTTGTAGATATTGCCTTGATTGCTATGGAGAGGAATTTCACTCTCGTACCTATGATAGATATTGCCCTGATTGCTATGGAGAGGAATTTCACTCTCGTACCTATGATAGATGTTGCCCTGATTGCTATAGAGAGGAATTTCACTCTCGTACCTATGATAGATATTGCCTTGATTGCTTGGAGAGGAATTTCACTCTCGTTCCTATGCTTTGCAGATATTGCCTTGATTGCTATGGAGAGGAATTTCACTCTCGTACCTATGATAGATATTGCCCTGATTGCTATAGAGAGGAATTTCAATCTCGTACCTGATTGCTATAGAGGGGAATTTCACTCTCGTATCTATGCTTTATAAATATTGCCCTGATTGCTATGGAGAGGAATTTCACTCTCGTTCCTATGCTTTGTAGATATTGCCTTGATTGCTATGGAGAGGAATTTCACTTCCGTACCTATGCTTTATAGATATTGCCTTGATTGCTGTGGAGAGGAATTTCACTCTCGTTTCTATGCTTTATAGATATTGCTTTGATTGCTATGGAGAGGAATTTCACTCTCGTTCCTATGCTTTGTAGATATATCCTAGATTGCTATGGAGAGGAATTTCGCTCTCGTACCTATGATAGATATTGCCCTGGTTGCTATAGAGAGGAATTCACTCTCGTACCTATGATAGATATTGCCCTGATTGCTATAGAGAGGAATTTCACTCTCGTTCCTATGCTTTGTAGATATTGCTTTGATTGCTATGGAGAGGAATTTCACTCTCGTACCTATGATAGATATTGCCCTGATTGCTATGGAGAGGAATTTCACTCTCGTACCTATGATAGATATTGCCCTGATTGCTATGGAGAGAAATTTCACTCTCGCACCTATGATAGATATTGCCCTGATTGCTATAGAGAGGAATTTCACTCTCGTACCTATGATAGATATTGCCCTGATTGCTATAGAGAGGAATTTCACTCTCGTAATTATGCTTTATAAATATTGCCTTGATTGCTATGGAGAGGAATTTCACTCCCGTACCTATGCTTTGTAGATATTGCCTTGATTGCTACGGAGAGGAATTTCACTCTCGTTCCTATGCTTTGTAGATATATCCTAGATTGCTATGGAGAGGAATTTCGCTCTCGTACCTATGATAGATATTGCCCTGATTGCTATGGAGAGGAATTTCACTTCCGTACCTATGCTTTATAGATATTGCCTTGATTGCTGTGGAGAGGAATTTCACTCTCGTTTCTATGCTTTATAGATATTGCTTTGATTGCTATGGAGAGGAATTTCACTCTCGTTCCTATGCTTTGTAGATATATCCTAGATTGCTATGGAGAGGAATTTCGCTCTCGTACCTATGATAGATATTGCCCTGATTGCTATGGAGAGGAATTTCACTCTCGTACCTATGATAGATGTTGCCCTGATTGCTATAGAGGGGAATTTCACTCTCGTATCTATGCTTTATAAATATTGCCCTGATTGCTATGGAGAGGAATTTCACTCTCGTTCCTATGCTTTGTAGATATTGCCTTGATTGCTATGGAGAGGAATTTCACTTCCGTACCTATGCTTTATAGATATTGCCTTGATTGCTGTGGAGAGGAATTTCACTCTCGTTTCTATGCTTTATAGATATTGCTTTGATTGCTATGGAGAGGAATTTCACTCTCGTTCCTATGCTTTGTAGATATATCCTAGATTGCTATGGAGAGGAATTTCGCTCTCGTACCTATGATAGATATTGCCCTGGTTGCTATAGAGAGGAATTCACTCTCGTACCTATGATAGATATTGCCCTGATTGCTATAGAGAGGAATTTCACTCTTGTTCCTATGCTTTGTAGATATTGCCCTGATTGCTATGGAGAGGAATTTCACTCTCGTACCTATGATAGATATTGCCCTGATTGCTATGGAGAGGAATTTCACTCTCGTTCCTATGCTTTGTAGATATTGCCTTGATTGCTATAGAGAGGAATTTCACTCTTGTTCCTGTGCTTTGTTAATATTGCCTTGATTGCTATAGAGAGGAATTTCACTCTTGTTCCTGTGCTTTGTTGATATTGCCTTGATTGCTATAGAGAGGAATTTCACTCTCGTTCCTATGCTTTGTAGATATTGCCTTGATTGCTATGGAGAGGAATTTCACTCTCGTACCTATGATAGATATTGCCCTGGTTGCTATAGAGAGGAATTTCACTCTCGTACCTATGATAGATATTGCCCTGATTGCTATAGAGAGGAATTTCACTCTCGTTACTGTGCTTTGTTAATATTTCCTTGATTGCTGTGGAGAGGAATTTTACTCTCGTACCTATGCTTTATAAATATTGCCCTGATTGCTATGGAGAGGAATTTCACTCTCGTACCTATGATAGATATTGCCCTGATTGCTATAGAGAGGAATTTCACTCTCGTTCCTATGCTTTGTAGATATTGCCTTGATTGCTGTGGAGAGGAATTTCACTCTCGTACCTATGATAGATATTGCCCTGGTTGCTATAGAGAGGAATTTCACTCTCGTACCTATGATAGATATTGCCCTGATTGCTATAGAGAGGAATTTCACTCTCGTTACTGTGCTTTGTTAATATTTCCTTGATTGCTGTGGAGAGGAATTTCACTCTCGTACCTATGCTTTATAAATATTGCCCTGATTGCTATGGAGAGGAATTTCACTCTCGTACCTATGATAGATATTGCCCTGATTGCTATAGAGAGGAATTTCACTCTCGTTCCTATGCTTTGTAGATATTGCCTTGATTGCTATGGAGAGGAATTTCACTCTCGTACCTATGATAGATATTGCCCTGATTGCTATGGAGAGGAATTTCACTCTCGTACCTATGATAGATATTGCCCTGATTGCTATGGAGAGGAATTTCACTCTCGTACTTATGATAGATATTTCCCTGATTGCTATGGAGAGGAATTTCACTCTCGTTCCTATGCTTTGTAGATATTGCCCTGATTGCTATAGAGAGGAATTTCACTCTCGTTCCTATGCTTTGTAGATATTGCCTTGATTGCTATAGAGAGGAATTTCACTCTTGTTCCTGTGCTTTGTAGATATTGCCTTGATTGCTATGGAGAGGAATTTCACTCTCGTACCTATGATAGATATTGCCCTGATTGCTATAGAGAGGAATTTCACTCTCGTTCCTATGCTTTGTAGATATTGCCTTGATTGCTATGGAGAGGAATTTCACTCTCGTACCTATGATAGATATTGCCCTGGTTGCTATAGAGAGGAATTTCACTCTCGTTCCTATGCTTTGTAGATATTGCCTTGATTGCTATAGAGAGGAATTTCACTCTTGTTCCTGTGCTTTGTTAATATTGCCTTGATTGCTATAGAGAGGAATTTCACTCTCGTACCTATGATAGATATTGCCCTGATTGCTATAGAGAGGAATTTCACTCTCGTTCCTATGCTTTGTAGATATTGCCTTGATTGCTATGGAGAGGAATTTCACTCTCGTACCTATGATAGATATTGCCCTGGTTGCTATAGAGAGGAATTTCACTCTCGTACCTATGATAGATATTGCCCTGATTGCTATAGAGAGGAATTTCACTCTCGTTCCTATGCTTTGTAGATATTGCCTTGATTGCTATAGAGAGGAATTTCACTCTTGTTCCTGTGCTTTGTTAATATTGCCTTGATTGCTATAGAGAGGAATTTCACTCTCGTACCTATGATAGATATTGCCCTGATTGCTATAGAGAGGAATTTCACTCTCGTTCCTATGCTTTGTAGATATTGCCTTGATTGCTATGGAGAGGAATTTCACTCTCGTACCTATGATAGATATTGCCCTGGTTGCTATAGAGAGGAATTTCACTCTCGTACCTATGATAGATATTGCCCTGATTGCTATAGAGAGGAATTTCACTCTCGTTACTGTGCTTTGTTAATATTTCCTTGATTGCTGTGGAGAGGAATTTCACTCTCGTACCTATGCTTTATAAATATTGCCCTGATTGCTATGGAGAGGAATTTCACTCTCGTACCTATGATAGATATTGCCCTGATTGCTATAGAGAGGAATTTCACTCTCGTTCCTATGCTTTGTAGATATTGCCTTGATTGCTATGGAGAGGAATTTCACTCTCGTACCTATGATAGATATTGCCCTGATTGCTATGGAGAGGAATTTCACTCTCGTACCTATGATAGATATTGCCCTGATTGCTATGGAGAGGAATTTCACTCTCGTACTTATGATAGATATTGCCCTGATTGCTATGGAGAGGAATTTCACTCTCGTTCCTATGCTTTGTAGATATTGCCCTGATTGCTATAGAGAGGAAAATTACTCTCGTTCCTATGCTTTGTAGATATTGCCTTGATTGCTATAGAGAGGAATGTCACTCTCGTTCCTATGCTTTGTAGATATTGCCCTGATTGCTATAGAGAGGAATTTCACTCTCGTAATTATGCTTTATAAATATTGCCTTGATTGCTATGGAGAGGAATTTCACTCCCGTACCTATGCTTTGTAGATATTGCCCTGGTTGCTATAGAGAGGAATTTCACTCTCGTACCTATGATAGATATTGCCCTGATTGCTATAGAGAGGAATTTCACTCTCGTTACTGTGCTTTGTTAATATTTCCTTGATTGCTATGGAGAGGAATTTCACTCTCGTACCTATGATAGATATTGCCCTGATTGCTATGGAGAGGAATTTCACTCTCGTACCTATGATAGATATTGCCCTGATTGCTATAGAGAGGAATTTCACTCTCGTACCTATGATAGATATTGCCTTGATTGCTTGGAGAGGAATTTCACTCTCGTACCTATGATAGATATTGCCCTGATTGCTATAGAGAGGAATTTCACTCTCGTAATTATGCTTTATAAATATTGCCTTGATTGCTATGGAGAGGAATTTCACTCCCGTACCTATGCTTTGTAGATATTGCCTTGATTGCTATGGAGAGGAATTTCACTCTCGTACCTATGATAGATATTGCCCTGATTGCTATGGAGAGGAATTTCACTCTCGTACCTATGATAGATGTTGCCCTGATTGCTATAGAGAGGAATTTCACTCTCGTAATTATGCTTTATAAATATTGCCTTGATTGCTATGGAGAGGAATTTCACTCTCGTACCTATGATAGATATTGCCCTGATTGCTATAGAGAGGAATTTCACTCTCGTTCCTATGCTTTGTAGATATTGCCTTGATTGCTATAGAGAGGAATTTCACTCTCGTACCTATGATAGATATTGCCCTGATTGCTATAGAGAGGAATTTCACTCTCGTTCCTATGCTTTGTAGATATTGCCCTGATTGCTATAGAGAGGAATTTCACTCTCGTTCCTATGCTTTGTAGATATTGCCTTGATTGCTATAGAGAGGAATTTCACTCTTGTTCCTGTGCTTTGTTAATATTGCCTTGATTGCTATAGAGAGGAATTTCACTCTCGTACCTATGATAGATATTGCCCTGATTGCTATAGAGAGGAATTTCACTCTCGTTCCTATGCTTTGTAGATATTGCCTTGATTGCTATGGAGAGGAATTTCACTCTCGTACCTATGATAGATATTGCCCTGGTTGCTATAGAGAGGAATTTCACTCTCGTACCTATGATAGATATTGCCCTGATTGCTATAGAGAGGAATTTCACTCTCGTTACTGTGCTTTGTTAATATTTCCTTGATTGCTGTGGAGAGGAATTTCACTCTCGTACCTATGCTTTATAAATATTGCCCTGATTGCTATGGAGAGGAATTTCACTCTCGTACCTATGATAGATATTGCCCTGATTGCTATAGAGAGGAATTTCACTCTCGTTCCTATGCTTTGTAGATATTGCCTTGATTGCTATGGAGAGGAATTTCACTCTCGTACCTATGATAGATATTGCCCTGATTGCTATGGAGAGGAATTTCACTCTCGTTCCTATGCTTTGTAGATATTGCCCTGATTGCTATAGAGAGGAATTTCACTCTCGTTCCTATGCTTTGTAGATATTGCCTTGATTGCTATAGAGAGGAATTTCACTCTTGTTCCTGTGCTTTGTTAATATTGCCTTGATTGCTATAGAGAGGAATTTCACTCTCGTATCTATGATAGATATTGCCCTGATTGCTATAGAGAGGAATTTCACTCTCGTTCCTATGCTTTGTAGATATTGCCTTGATTGCTATGGAGAGGAATTTCACTCTCGTACCTATGATAGATATTGCCCTGGTTGCTATAGAGAGGAATTTCACTCTCGTACCTATGATAGATATTGCCCTGATTGCTATAGAGAGGAATTTCACTCTCGTTACTGTGTTTTGTTAATATTTCCTTGATTGCTGTGGAGAGGAATTTCACTCTCGTACCTATGCTTTATAAATATTGCCCTGATTGCTATGGAGAGGAATTTCACTCTCGTTCCTATGCTTTGTAGATATTGCCCTGATTGCTATAGAGAGGAATTTCACTCTCGTTCCTATGCTTTGTAGATATTGCCTTGATTGCTATGGAGAGGAATTTCACTCTCGTACCTATGATAGATATTGCCCTGGTTGCTATAGAGAGGAATTTCACTCTCGTACCTATGATAGATATTGCCCTGATTGCTATAGAAAGGAATTTCACTCTCGTTTCTGTGCTTTGTTAATATTTCCTTGATTGCTGTGGAGAGGAATTTCACTCTCGTACCTATGATAGATATTGCCCTGATTGCTATAGAGAGGAATTTCACTCTCGTTCCTATGCTTTGTAGATATTGCCTTGATTGCTATGGAGAGGAATTTCACTCTCGTACCTATGATAGATATTGCCCTGATTGCTATGGAGAGGAATTTCACTCTCGTACCTATGATAGATATTGCCCTGATTGCTATGGAGAGGAATTTCACTCTCGTACCTGATTGCTATGGAGGGGAATTTCACTCTCGTTCCTATGCTGCCCTGATTGCTATAGAGAGGAAAATCACTCTCGTACCTATGCTTTGTAGATATTACCCTGATTGCTATAGAGGAGAATTTCACCCTCGTATCTATGCTTTATAAATATTGCCCTGATTGCTATGGAGAGGAATTTCACTCTCGTTCCTATGCTTTGTAGATATTGCCTTGATTGCTATGGAGAGGAATTTCACTCCCGTACCTATGATAGATATTGCCCTGATTGCTATGGAGAGGAATTTCACTCTCGTACCTATGATAGATATTGCCCTGATTGCTATAGAGAGGAATTTCACTCTCGTACTTATGATAGATATTGCCTTGATTGCTATGGAGAGGAATTTCACTCCCGTACCTATGCTTTGTAGATATTGCCCTGATTGCTATAGAGAGGAAAATTACTCTCGTTCCTATGCTTTGTAGATATTGCCTTGATTGCTATAGTGAGGAATGTCACTCTCGTTCCTATGCTTTGTAGATATTGCCCTGATTGCTATAGAGAGGAATTTCACTCTCGTAATTATGCTTTATAAATATTGCCTTGATTGCTATGGAGAGGAATTTCACTCCCGTACCTATGCTTTGTAGATATTGCCTTGATTGCTATGGAGAGGAATTTCACTCTCGTACCTATGATAGATATTGCCCTGATTGCTATGGAGAGGAATTTCACTCTCGTACCTATGATAGATGTTGCCCTGATTGCTATAGAGAGGAATTTCACTCTCGTACCTATGATAGATATTGCCTTGATTGCTTGGAGAGGAATTTCACTCTCGTTCCTATGCTTTGTAGATATTGCCTTGATTGCTATGGAGAGGAATTTCACTCTCGTACCTATGATAGATATTGCCCTGGTTGCTATAGAGAGGAATTTCACTCTCGTACCTATGATAGATATTGCCCTGATTGCTATAGAGAGGAATTTCACTCTCGTACCTATGATAGATATTGCCTTGATTGCTTGGAGAGGAATTTCACTCTCGTTCCTATGCTTTGTAGATATTGCCTTGATTGCTATGGAGAGGAATTTCACTCTCGTACCTATGATAGATATTGCCCTGATTGCTATAGAGAGGAATTTCACTCTCGTTCCTATGCTTTGTAGATATTGCCTTGATTGCTATGGAGAGGAATTTCACTCTCGTACCTATGATAGATATTGCCCTGGTTGCTATAGAGAGGAATTTCACTCTCGTACCTATGATAGATATTGCCCTGATTGCTATAGAGAGGAATTTCACTCTCGTTACTGTGCTTTGTTAATATTTCCTTGATTGCTGTGGAGAGGAATTTCACTCTCGTACCTATGCTTTATAAATATTGCCCTGATTGCTATGGAGAGGAATTTCACTCTCGTTCCTATGCTTTGTAGATATTGCCCTGATTGCTATAGAGAGGAATTTCACTCTCGTTCCTATGCTTTGTAGATATTGCCTTGATTGCTATGGAGAGGAATTTCACTCTCGTACCTATGATAGATATTGCCCTGGTTGCTATAGAGAGGAATTTCACTCTCGTACCTATGATAGATATTGCCCTGATTGCTATAGAGAGGAATTTCACTCTCGTTTCTGTGCTTTGTTAATATTTCCTTGATTGCTGTGGAGAGGAATTTCACTCTCGTACCTATGATAGATATTGCCCTGATTGCTTGGAGAGGAATTTCACTCTCGTTCCTATGCTTTGTAGATATTGCCTTGATTGCTATGGAGAGGAATTTCACTCTCGTACCTATGATAGATATTGCCCTGGTTGCTATAGAGAGGAATTTCACTCTCGTACCTATGATAGATATTGCCCTGATTGCTATAGAGAGGAATTTCACTCTCGTACCTATGATAGATATTGCCTTGATTGCTTGGAGAGGAATTTCACTCTCGTTCCTATGCTTTGTAGATATTGCCTTGATTGCTATGGAGAGGAATTTCACTCTCGTACCTATGATAGATATTGCCCTGATTGCTATAGAGAGGAATTTCACTCTCGTTCCTATGCTTTGTAGATATTGCCTTGATTGCTATGGAGAGGAATTTCACTCTCGTACCTATGATAGATATTGCCCTGGTTGCTATAGAGAGGAATTTCACTCTCGTACCTATGATAGATATTGCCTTGATTGCTTGGAGAGGAATTTCACTCTCGTTCCTATGCTTTGTAGATATTGCCTTGATTGCTATGGAGAGGAATTTCACTCTCGTACCTATGATAGATATTGCCCTGATTGCTATAGAGAGGAATTTCAATCTCGTACCTGATTGCTATAGAGGGGAATTTCACTCTCGTATCTACGCTTTATAAATATTGCCCTGATTGCTATGGAGAGGAATTTCACTCTCGTTCCTATGCTTTGTAGATATTGCCTTGATTGCTATGGAGAGGAATTTCACTTCCGTACCTATGCTTTATAGATATTGCCTTGATTGCTGTGGAGAGGAATTTCACTCTCGTTTCTTTGCTTTATAGATATTGCCTTGATTGCTATAGAGAGGAATTTCACTCTCGTACCTATGATAGATATTGCCCTGGTTGCTATAGAGAGGAATTCACTCTCGTACCTATGATAGATATTGCCCTGATTGCTATGGAGAGGAATTTCACTCTCGTACCTATGATAGATATTGCCCTGATTGCTATGGAGAGGAATTTCACTCTCGTACCTATGCTTTGTTAATATTGCCCTGATTGCTATAGAGAGGAATTTCACTCTCGTTCCTATGCTTTGTAGATATTGCCTTGATTGCTATGGAGAGGAATTTCACTCTCGTACCTATAATAGATATTGCCCTGATTGCTATAGAGAGGAATTTCACTCTCGTACTTATGCTTTATAAATATTGCCCTGATTGCTATGGAGAGGAATTTCACTCTCGTTCCTATGCTTTGTTAATATTGCCCTGATTGCTATAGAGAGGAATTTCACTCTCGTACCTGATTGCTATAGAGGGGAATTTCACTCTCGTTCCTATGCTTTGTAGATATTGCCCTGATTGCTATAGAGAGGAATTTTACTCTCGTTCCTATGCTTTGTAGATATTGCCTTGATTGCTATAGAGAGGAATTTCACTCTTGTTCCTGTGCTTTGTTAATATTGCCTTGATTGCTATAGAGAGGAATTTCACTCTCGTACCTGTGATAGATATTGCCCTGATTGCTATAGAGAGGAATTTCACTCTCGTTCCTATGCTTTGTAGATATTGCCTTGATTGCTATGGAGAGGAATTTCACTCTCGTACCTATGATAGATATTGCCCTGGTTGCTATAGAGAGGAATTTCACTCTCGTACCTATGATAGATATTGCCCTGATTGCTATAGAGAGGAATTTCACTCTCGTTACTGTGCTTTGTTAATATTTCCTTGATTGCTGTGGAGAGGAATTTCACTCTCGTACCTATGCTTTATAAATATTGCCCTGATTGCTATGGAGAGGAATTTCACTCTCGTTCCTATGCTTTGTAGATATTGCCCTGATTGCTATAGAGAGGAATTTCACTCTCGTTCCTATGCTTTGTAGATATTGCCTTGATTGCTATGGAGAGGAATTTCACTCTCGTACCTATGATAGATATTGCCCTGGTTGCTATAGAGAGGAATTTCACTCTCGTACCTATGATAGATATTGCCCTGATTGCTATAGAGAGGAATTTCACTCTCGTTTCTGTGCTTTGTTAATATTTCCTTGATTGCTGTGGAGAGGAATTTCACTCTCGTACCTATGATAGATATTGCCCTGATTGCTATAGAGAGGAATTTCACTCTCGTTCCTATGCTTTGTAGATATTGCCTTGATTGCTATGGAGAGGAATTTCACTCTCGTACCTATGATAGATATTGCCCTGATTGCTATGGAGAGGAATTTCACTATCGTACCTATGATAGATATTGCCCTGATTGCTATAGAGAGGAATTTCACTCTCGTACTTATGATAGATATTGCCCTGATTGCTATGGAGAGGAATTTCACTCTCGTTCCTATGCTTTGTAGATATTGCCCTGATTGCTATAGAGAGGAAAATTACTCTCGTTCTTATGCTTTGTAGATATTGCCTTGATTGCTATAGAGAGGAATGTCACTCTCGTTCCTATGCTTTGTAGATATTGCCCTGATTGCTATAGAGAGGAATTTCACTCTCGTAATTATGCTTTATAAATATTGCCTTGATTGCTATGGAGAGGAATTTCACTCCCGTACCTATGCTTTGTAGATATTGCCTTGATTGCTATGGAGAGGAATTTCACTCTCGTACCTATGATAGATATTGTCCTGATTGCTATGGAGAGGAATTTCACTCTCGTACCTATGATAGATGTTGCCCTGATTGCTATAGAGAGGAATTTCACTCTCGTACCTATGATAGATATTGCCTTGATTGCTTGGAGAGGAATTTCACTCTCGTTCCTATGCTTTGTAGATATTGCCTTGATTGCTATGGAGAGGAATTTCACTCTCGTACCTATGATAGATATTGCCCTGGTTGCTATAGAGAGGAATTTCACTCTCGTACCTATGATAGATATTGCCCTGATTGCTATAGAGAGGAATTTCACTCTCGTACCTATGATAGATATTGCCTTGATTGCTTGGAGAGGAATTTCACTCTCGTTCCTATGCTTTGTAGATATTGCCTTGATTGCTATGGAGAGGAATTTCACTCTCGTACCTATGATAGATATTGCCCTGATTGCTATAGAGAGGAATTTCAATCTCGTACCTGATTGCTATAGAGGGGAATTTCACTCTCGTATCTATGCTTTATAAATATTGCCCTGATTGCTATGGAGAGGAATTTCACTCTCGTTCCTATGCTTTGTAGATATTGCCTTGATTGCTATGGAGAGGAATTTCACTTCCGTACCTATGCTTTATAGATATTGCCTTGATTGCTGTGGAGAGGAATTTCACTCTCGTTTCTATGCTTTATAGATATTGCTTTGATTGCTATGGAGAGGAATTTCACTCTCGTTCCTATGCTTTGTAGATATATCCTAGATTGCTATGGAGAGGAATTTCGCTCTCGTACCTATGATAGATATTGCCCTGGTTGCTATAGAGAGGAATTCACTCTCGTACCTATGATAGATATTGCCCTGATTGCTATAGAGAGGAATTTCACTCACGTTCCTATGCTTTGTAGATATTGCTTTGATTGCTATGGAGAGGAATTTCACTCTCGTACCTATGATAGATATTGCCCTGATTGCTATGGAGAGGAATTTCACTCTCGTACCTATGATAGATATTGCCCTGATTGCTATGGAGAGGAATTTCACTCTCGCACCTATGATAGATATTGCCCTGATTGCTATAGAGAGGAATTTCACTCTCGTTCCTATGCTTTGTAGATATTGCCCTGATTGCTATAGAGAGGAATTTCACTCTCGTTCCTATGCTTTGTAGATATTGCCTTGATTGCTATGGAGAGGAATTTCACTCTCGTACCTATGATAGATATTGCCCTGGTTGCTATAGAGAGGAATTTCACTCTCGTACCTATGATAGATATTGCCTTGATTGCTATAGAGAGGAATTTCACTCTCGTACCTATGATAGATATTGCCCTGATTGCTATAGAGAGGAATTTCACTCTCGTTCCTATGCTTTGTAGATATTGCCTTGATTGCTATGGAGAGGAATTTCACTCTCGTACCTATGATAGATATTGCCCTGATTGCTATAGAGAGGAATTTCACTCTCGTTCCTATGCTTTGTAGATATTGCCTTGATTGCTATAGAGAGGAATTTCACTCTCGTACCTATGATAGATATTGCCCTGGTTGCTATAGAGAGGAATTCACTCTCGTACCTATGATAGATATTGCCCTGATTGCTATGGAGAGGAATTTCACTCTCGTACCTATGATAGATATTGCCCTGATTGCTATGGAGAGGAATTTCACTCTCGTACCTATGCTTTGTTAATATTGCCCTGATTGCTATAGAGAGGAATTTCACTCTCGTTCCTATGCTTTGTAGATATTGCCTTGATTGCTATAGAGAGGAATTTCACTCTCGTACCTATAATAGATATTGCCCTGATTGCTATAGAGAGGAATTTCACTCTCGTACTTATGCTTTATAAATATTGCCCTGATTGCTATGGAGAGGAATTTCACTCTCGTTCCTATGCTTTGTTAATATTGCCCTGATTGCTATAGAGAGGAATTTCACTCTCGTACCTGATTGCTATAGAGGGGAATTTCACTCTCGTATCTATGCTTTATAAATATTGCCCTGATTGCTATGGAGAGGAATTTCACTCTCGTTCCTATGCTTTGTAGATATTGCCTTGATTGCTATGGAGAGGAATTTCACTTCCGTACCTATGCTTTATAGATATTGTCTTGATTGCTGTGGAGAGGAATTTCACTCTCGTTTCTATGCTTTATAGATATTGCTTTGATTGCTATGGAGAGGAATTTCACTCTCGTTCCTATGCTTTGTAGATATATCCTTGATTACTATGGAGAGGAATTTCACTCTCGTACCTATGATAGATATTGCCCTGATTGCTATAGAGAGGAATTTCACTCTCGTTCCTATGCTTTGTAGATATTGCCTTGATTGCTATAGAGAGGAATTTCACTCTCGTTCCTGTGCTTTGTTAATATTGCCTTGATTGCTATAGAGAGGAATTTCACTCTCGTACCTATGATAGATATTGCCCTGATTGCTATAGAGAGGAATTTCACTCTCGTTCCTATGCTTTGTAGATATTGCCTTGATTGCTATAGAGAGGAATTTCACTCTCGTACCTATGATAGATATTGCCCTGATTGCTATGGAGAGGAATTTCACTCTCGTACCTATGATAGATATTGCCCTGATTGCTATGGAGAGGAATTTCACTCTCGCACCTATGATAGATATTGCCCTGATTGCTATAGAGAGGAATTTCACTCTCGTACCTATGATAGATATTGCCCTGATTGCTATAGAGAGGAATTTCACTCTCGTTCCTATGCTTTGTAGATATTGCCTTGATTGCTATGGAGAGGAATTTCACTCTCGTACCTATGATAGATATTGCCCTGATTGCTATAGAGAGGAATTTCACTCTCGTTCCTATGCTTTGTAGATATTGCCTTGATTGCTATAGAGAGGAATTTCACTCTCGTACCTATGATAGATATTGCCCTGATTGCTATAGAGAGGAATTTCACTCTCGTTCCTATGCTTTGTAGATATTGCCCTGATTGCTATAGAGAGGAATTTCACTCTCGTTCCTATGCTTTGTAGATATTGCCTTGATTGCTATAGAGAGGAATTTCACTCTCGTTCCTGTGCTTTGTTAATATTGCCTTGATTGCTATAGAGAGGAATTTCACTCTCGTACCTATGATAGATATTGCCCTGATTGCTATAGAGAGGAATTTCACTCTCGTTCCTATGCTTTGTAGATATTGCCTTGATTGCTATGGAGAGGAATTTCACTCTCGTACCTATGATAGATATTGCCCTGGTTGCTATAGAGAGGAATTTCACTCTCGTACCTATGATAGATATTGCCCTGATTGCTATAGAGAGGAATTTCACTCTCGTTACTGTGCTTTGTTAATATTTCCTTGATTGCTATAGAGAGGAATTTCACTCTCGTACCTATGCTTTAAAAATATTGCCCTGATTGCTATGGAGAGGAATTTCACTCTCGTACCTATGATAGATATTGCCCTGATTGCTATAGAGAGGAATTTCACTCTCGTTCCTATGCTTTGTAGATATTGCCTTGATTGCTATGGAGAGGAATTTCACTCTCGTACCTATGATAGATATTGCCCTGATTGCTATGGAGAGGAATTTCACTCTCGTACCTATGATAGATATTGCCCTGATTGCTATGGAGAGGAATTTCACTCTCGTACTTATGATAGATATTGCCCTGATTGCTATGGAGAGGAATTTCACTCTCGTTCCTATGCTTTGTAGATATTGCCCTGATTGCTATAGAGAGGAAAATTACTCTCGTTCCTATGCTTTGTAGATACTGCCTTGATTGCTATAGAGAGGAATTTCACTCTCGTTCCTATGCTTTGTAGATATTGCCTTGATTGCTATAGAGAGGAATTTCACTCTCGTTCCGTTGCTTTGTTAATATTGCCTTGATTGCTATGGAGAGGAATTTCACTCCCGTACCTATGCTTTGTAGATATTGCCTTGATTGCTATGGAGAGGAATTTCACTCTCGTACCTATGATAGATATTGCCCTGATTGCTATGGAGAGGAATTTCACTCTCGTACCTATGATAGATATTGCCCTGATTGCTATGGAGAGGAATTTCACTCTCGTACCTATGATAGATATTGCCCTGATTGCTAAAGAGAGGAATTTCACTTTCGTACCTATGATAGATATTGCCCTGATTGCTATAGAGAGGAATTTCACTCTCGTTCCTATGCTTTATAAATATTGCCCTGATTGCTATGGAGAGGAATTTTACTCTCGTTCCTATGCTTTGTAGATATTGCCTTGATTGCTATGGAGAGGAATTTCACTCTCGTACCTATGATAGATATTGCCTTGATTGCTTGGAGAGGAATTTCACTCTCGTTCCTATGCTTTGCAGATATTGCCTTGATTGCTATGGAGAGGAATTTCACTCTCGTACCTATGATAGATATTGCCCTGATTGCTATAGAGAGGAATTTCACTCTCGTTCCTATGCTTTGCAGATATTTCCTTGATTGCTATAGAGAGGAATTTCACTCTCGTACCTATGCTTTAAAAATATTGCCCTGATTGCTATGGAGAGGAATTTCACTCTCGTACCTATGATAGATATTGCCCTGATTGCTATAGAGAGGAATTTCACTCTCGTTCCTATGCTTTGTAGATATTGCCTTGATTGCTATGGAGAGGAATTTCACTCTCGTACCTATGATAGATATTGCCCTGATTGCTATGGAGAGGAATTTCACTCTCGTACCTATGATAGATATTGCCCTGATTGCTATGGAGAGGAATTTCACTCTCGTTCCTATGCTTTGTAGATATTGCCTTGATTGCTATGGAGAGGAATTTCACTCTCGTACCTATGATAGATATTGCCCTGATTGCTATGGAGAGGAATTTCACTCTCGTACCTATGATAGATATTGCCCTGATTGCTGTGGAGAGGAATTTCACTCTCGTACCTATGCTTTATAAATATTGCCCTGATTGCTATGGAGAGGAATTTCACTCTCGTTCCTATGCTTTGTAGATATTGCCCTGATTGCTATAGAGAGGAAAATTACTCTCGTTCCTATGCTTTGTAGATATTGCCTTGATTGCTATAGAGAGGAATGTCACTCTCGTTCCTATGCTTTGTAGATATTGCCCTGATTGCTATAGAGAGGAATTTCACTCTCGTAATTATGCTTTATAAATATTGCCTTGATTGCTATGGAGAGGAATTTCACTCCCGTACCTATGCTTTGTAGATATTGCCCTGGTTGCTATAGAGAGGAATTTCACTCTCGTACCTATGATAGATATTGCCCTGATTGCTATAGAGAGGAATTTCACTCTCGTTACTGTGCTTTGTTAATATTTCCTTGATTGCTGTGGAGAGGAATTTCACTCTCGTACCTATGCTTTGTTAATATTGCCCTGATTGCTATAGAGAGGAATTTCACTCTCGTTCCTATGCTTTGTAGATATTGCCTTGATTGCTATGGAGAGGAATTTCACTCTCGTACCTATAATAGATATTGCCCTGATTGCTATGGAGAGGAATTTCACTCTCGTACCTATGATAGATATTGCCCTGATTGCTATAGAGAGGAATTTCACTCTCGTACCTATGATAGATATTGCCTTGATTGCTTGGAGAGGAATTTCACTCTCGTACCTATGATAGATATTGCCTTGATTGCTATGGAGAGGAATTTCACTCTCGTTCCTATGCTTTGTAGATATTGCTTTGATTGCTATGGAGAGGAATTTCACTCTCGTACCTATGATAGATATTGCCCTGATTGCTATGGAGAGGAATGTCACTCTCGTTCCTATGCTTTGTAGATATTGCTTTGATTGCTATGGAGAGGAATTTCACTCTCGTACCTATGATAGATATTGCCCTGATTGCTATGGAGAGGAATTTCACTCTCGTACCTATGATAGATATTGCCCTGATTGCTATGGAGAGGAATTTCACTCTCGTACCTATGCTTTGTTAATATTGCCCTGATTGCTATAGAGAGGAATTTCACTCTCGTTCCTATGCTTTGTAGATATTGCCTTGATTGCTATGGAGAGGAATTTCACTCTCGTACCTATAATAGATATTGCCCTGATTGCTATAGAGAGGAATTTCACTCTCGTACTTATGCTTTATAAATATTGCCCTGATTGCTATGGAGAGGAATTTCACTCTCGTTCCTATGCTTTGTTAATATTGCCCTGATTGCTATAGAGAGGAATTTCACTCTCGTTCCTATGCTTTGTAGATATTGCTTTGATTGCTATGGAGAGGAATTTCACTCTCGTACCTATGATAGATATTGCCCTGATTGCTATGGAGAGGAATTTCACTCTCGTACCTATGATAGATATTGCCCTGATTGCTATGGAGAGGAATTTCACTCTCGCACCTATGATAGATATTGCCCTGATTGCTATAGAGAGGAATTTCACTCTCGTACCTATGATAGATATTGCCCTGATTGCTATAGAGAGGAATTTCACTCTCGTTCCTATGCTTTGTAGATATTGCCTTGATTGCTATGGAGAGGAATTTCACTCTCGTACCTATGATAGATATTGCCCTGATTGCTACAGAGAGGAATTTCACTCTCGTTCCTATGCTTTGTAGATATTGCCTTGATTGCTATAGAGAGGAATTTCACTCTCGTACCTATGATAGATATTGCCCTGATTGCTATAGAGAGGAATTTCACTCTCGTTCCTATGCTTTGTAGATATTGCCCTGATTGCTATAGAGAGGAATTTCACTCTCGTTCCTATGCTTTGTAGATATTGCCTTGATTGCTATAGAGAGGAATTTCACTCTTGTTCCTGTGCTTTGTTAATATTGCCTTGATTGCTATAGAGAGGAATTTCACTCTCGTACCTATGATAGATATTGCCCTGATTGCTATAGAGAGGAATTTCACTCTCGTTCCTATGCTTTGTAGATATTGCCTTGATTGCTATGGAGAGGAATTTCACTCTCGTACCTATGATAGATATTGCCCTGGTTGCTATAGAGAGGAATTTCACTCTCGTACCTATGATAGATATTGCCCTGATTGCTATAGAGAGGAATTTCAATCTCGTTACTGTGCTTTGTTAATATTTCCTTGATTGCTATAGAGAGGAATTTCACTCTCGTTCCTATGCTTTGTAGATATTGCCTTGATTGCTATGGAGAGGAATTTCACTCTCGTACCTATGATAGATATTGCCCTGGTTGCTATAGAGAGGAATTTCACTCTCGTACCTATGATAGATATTGCCCTGATTGCTATAGAAAGGAATTTCACTTTTGTTCCTGTGCTTTGTTAATATTGCCTTGATTGCTATAGAGAGGAATTTCACTCTCGTACCTATGATAGATATTGCCCTGATTGCTATAGAGAGGAATTTCACTCTCGTTCCTATGCTTTGTAGATATTGCCTTGATTGCTATGGAGAGGAATTTCACTCTCGTACCTATGATAGATATTGCCCTGGTTGCTATAGAGAGGAATTTCACTCTCGTACCTATGATAGATATTGCCTTGATTGCTATAGAGAGGAATTTCACTCTCGTACCTATGATAGATATTGCCTTGATTGCTTGGAGAGGAATTTCACTCTCGTACCTATGATAGATATTGCCCTGGTTGCTATAGAGAGGAATTTCACTCTCGTACCTATGATAGATATTGCCCTGATTGCTATGGAGAGGAATTTCACTCTCGTTCCTATGCTTTGTAGATATTGCCTTGATTGCTATAGAGAGGAATTTCACTCTTGTTCCTGTGCTTTGTTAATATTGCCTTGATTGCTATAGAGAGGAATTTCACTCTCGTACCTATGATAGATATTGCCCTGATTGCTATAGAGAGGAATTTCACTCTCGTACCTATGATAGATATTGCCTTGATTGCTTGGAGAGGAATTTCACTCTCGTACCTATGATAGATATTGCCCTGATTGCTATGGAGAGGAATTTCACTCTCGTACCTATGATAGATATTGCCCTGATTGCTATAGAGAGGAATTTCACTCTCGTTACTGTGTTTTGTTAATATTTCCTTGATTGCTGTGGAGAGGAATTTCACTCTCGTACCTATGCTTTATAAATATTGCCCTGATTGCTATGGAGAGGAATTTCACTCTCGTACCTATGATAGATATTGCCCTGATTGCTATAGAGAGGAATTTCACTCTCGTTCCTATGCTTTGTAGATATTGCCTTGATTGCTATGGAGAGGAATTTCACTCTCGTACCTATGATAGATATTGCCCTGGTTGCTATAGAGAGGAATTTCACTCTCGTACCTATGATAGATATTGCCCTGATTGCTATGGAGAGGAATTTCACTCTCGTTCCTATGCTTTGTAGATATTGCCTTGATTGCTATAGAGAGGAATTTCACTCTTGTTCCTGTGCTTTGTTAATATTGCCTTGATTGCTATAGAGAGGAATTTCACTCTCGTACCTATGATAGATATTGCCCTGATTGCTATAGAGAGGAATTTCACTCTCGTACCTATGATAGATATTGCCCTGATTGCTATGGAGAGGAATTTCACTCTCGTACCTATGATAGATATTGCCCTGATTGCTATGGAGAGGAATTTCACTCTCGTACCTATGATAGATATTGCCCTGATTGCTATAGAGAGGAATTTCACTCTCGTTCCTATGCTTTGTTAATATTGCCTTGATTGCTGTGGAGAGGAATTTCACTCTCGTACCTATGATAGATATTGCCCTGATTGCTATAGAGAGGAATTTCACTCTCGTTCCTATGCTTTGTAGATATTGCCTTGATTGCTATGGAGAGGAATTTCACTCTCGTACCTATGATAGATATTGCCCTGATTGCTATGGAGAGGAATTTCACTCTCGTACCTATGATAGATATTGCCCTGATTGCTATGGAGAGGAATTTCACTCTCGTACTTATGATAGATATTGCCCTGATTGCTATGGAGAGGAATTTCACTCTCGTTCCTATGCTTTGTAGATATTGCCCTGATTGCTATAGAGAGGAAAATTACTCTCGTTCCTATGCTTTGTAGATATTGCCCTGATTGCTATAGAGAGGAATTTCACTCTCGTTCCTGTGCTTTGTTAATATTGCCTTGATTGCTATAGAGAGGAATTTCACTCTCGTACCTATGATAGATATTGCCCTGATTGCTATAGAGAGGAATTTCACTCTCGTTCCTATGCTTTGTTAATATTGCCTTGATTGCTGTGGAGAGGAATTTCACTCTCGTACCTATGCTTTATAAATATTGCCCTGATTGCTATGGAGAGGAATTTCACTCTCGTACCTATGATAGATATTGCCCTGATTGCTATAGAGAGGAATTTCACTCTCGTTCCTATGCTTTGTAGATATTGCCTTGATTGCTATGGAGAGGAATTTCACTCTCGTACCTATGATAGATATTGCCCTGATTGCTATGGAGAGGAATTTCACTCTCGTACCTATGATAGATATTGCCCTGATTGCTATGGAGAGGAATTTCACTCTCGTACCTATGATAGATATTGCCCTGATTGCTATAGAGAGGAATTTCACTCTCGTTCCTATGCTTTGTAGATATTGCCTTGATTGCTATGGAGAGGAATTTCACTCTCGTACCTATGATAGATATTGCCCTGATTGCTATGGAGAGGAATTTCACTCTCGTACCTATGATAGATATTGCCCTGATTGCTATGGAGAGGAATTTCACTCTCGTACTTATGATAGATATTGCCCTGATTGCTATGGAGAGGAATTTCACTCTCGTTCCTATGCTTTGTAGATATTGCCCTGATTGCTATAGAGAGGAAAATTACTCTCGTTCCTATGCTTTGTAGATATTGCCTTGATTGCTATAGAGAGGAATGTCACTTTCGTTCCTATGCTTTGTAGATATTGCCCTGATTGCTATAGAGAGGAATTACACTCTCGTAATTATGCTTTATAAATATTGCCTTGATTGCTATGGAGAGGAATTTCACTCCCGTACCTATGCTTTGTAGATATTGCCCTGGTTGCTATAGAGAGGAATTTCACTCTCGTACCTATGATAGATATTGCCCTGATTGCTATAGAGAGGAATTTCACTCTCGTTACTGTGCTTTGTTAATATTTCCTTGATTGCTGTGGAGAGGAATTTCACTCTCGTACCTATGCTTTATAAATATTGCCCTGATTGCTATGGAGAGGAATTTCACTCTCGTACCTATGATAGATATTGCCCTGATTGCTATAGAGAGGAATTTCACTCTCGTACCTATGATAGATATTACCTTGATTGCTTGGAGAGGAATTTCACTCTCGTACCTATGATAGATATTGCCCTGATTGCTATGGAGAGGAATTTCACTCTCGTACTTATGATAGATATTGCCCTGATTGCTATAGAGAGGAATTTCACTCTCGTTCCTATGCTTTGCAGATATTGCCTTGATTGCTATAGAGAGGAATTTCACTCTCGTACCTATGATAGATATTGCCCTGATTGCTATAGAGAGGAATTTCACTCTCGTTCCTATGCTTTGTAGATATTGCCTTGATTGCTATGGAGAGGAATTTTACTCTCGTACCTATGATAGATATTGCCCTGATTGCTATAGAGAGGAATTTCACTCTCGTTCCTATGCTTTGTAGATATTGCCTTGATTGCTATAGAGAGGAATTTCACTCTCGTACCTATAATAGATATTGCCCTGATTGCTATAGAGAGGAATTTCACTCTCGTACTTATGCTTTATAAATATTGCCCTGATTGCTATGGAGAGGAATTTCACTCTCGTTCCTATGCTTTGTTAATATTGCCCTGATTGCTATAGAGAGGAATTTCACTCTCGTACCTGATTGCTATAGAGGGGAATTTCACTCTCGTATCTATGCTTTATAAATATTGCCCTGATTGCTATGGAGAGGAATTTCACTCTCGTTCCTATGCTTTGTAGATATTGCCTTGATTGCTATGGAGAGGAATTTCACTTCCGTACCTATGCTTTATAGATATTGTCTTGATTGCTGTGGAGAGGAATTTCACTCTCGTTTCTATGCTTTATAGATATTGCTTTGATTGCTATGGAGAGGAATTTCACTCTCGTTCCTATGCTTTGTAGATATATCCTTGATTACTATGGAGAGGAATTTCACTCTCGTACCTATGATAGATATTGCCCTGATTGCTATAGAGAGGAATTTCACTCTCGTTCCTATGCTTTGTAGATATTGCCTTGATTGCTATAGAGAGGAATTTCACTCTCGTTCCTGTGCTTTGTTAATATTGCCTTGATTGCTATAGAGAGGAATTTCACTCTCGTACCTATGATAGATATTGCCCTGATTGCTATAGAGAGGAATTTCACTCTCGTTCCTATGCTTTGTAGATATTGCCTTGATTGCTATAGAGAGGAATTTCACTCTCGTACCTATGATAGATATTGCCCTGATTGCTATAGAGAGGAATTTTACTCTCGTAATTATGCTTTATAAATATTGCCTTGATTGCTATGGAGAGGAATTTCACTCCCGTACCTATGCTTTGTAGATATTGCCTTGATTGCTATGGAGAGGAATTTCACTCTCGTACCTATGATAGATATTGCCCTGATTGCTATGGAGAGGAATTTCACTCTCGTACCTATGATAGATATTGCCTTGATTGCTTGGAGAGGAATTTCACTCTCGTACCTATGATAGATATTGCCCTGATTGCTATAGAGAGGAATTTCACTCTCGTTCCTATGCTTTGTAGATATTGCCTTGATTGCTATAGAGAGGAATTTCACTCTCGTACTTATGATAGATATTGCCCTGATTGCTATAGAGAGGAATTTCACTCTCGTTCCTATGCTTTGTAGATATTGCCCTGATTGCTATAGAGAGGAATTTCACTCTCGTTCCTATGCTTTGTAGATATTGCCTTGATTGCTATAGAGAGGAATTTCACTCTTGTTCCTGTGCTTTGTTAATATTGCCTTGATTGCTATAGAGAGGAATTTCACTCTCGTACCTATGATAGATATTGCCCTGATTGCTATAGAGAGGAATTTCACTCTCGTTCCTATGCTTTGTAGATATTGCCTTGATTGCTATGGAGAGGAATTTCACTCTCGTACCTATGCTTTATAAATATTGCCCTGATTGCTATGGAGAGGAATTTCACTCTCGTACCTATGATAGATATTGCCCTGATTGCTATAGAGAGGAATTTCACTCTCGTTCCTATGCTTTGTAGATATTGCCTTGATTGCTATAGAGAGGAATTTCACTCTTGTTCCTGAGCTTTGTTAATATTGCCTTGATTGCTATAGAGAGGAATTTCACTCTCGTACCTATGATAGATATTGTCCTGATTGCTATAGAGAGGAATTTCACTCTCGTTCCTATGCTTTGTAGATATTGCCCTGATAGCTATGGAGAGGAATTTCACTCTCGTACTTATGATAGATATTGCCCTGATTGCTATGGAGAGGAATTTCACTCTCGTTCCTATGCTTTGTAGATATTGCCCTGATTGCTATAGAGAGGAAAATTACTCTCGTTCCTATGCTTTGTAGATATTGCCTTGATTGCTATAGAGAGGAATTTCACTCCCGTACCTATGCTTTGTAGATATTGCCTTGATTGCTATGGAGAGGAATTTCACTCTCGTACCTATGATAGATATTGCCCTGATTGCTATGGAGAGGAATTTCACTCTCGTACCTATGATAGATGTTGCCCTGATTGCTATAGAGAGGAATTTCACTCTCGTACCTATGATAGATATTGCCTTGATTGCTTGGAGAGGAATTTCACTCTCGTTCCTATGCTTTGCAGATATTGCCTTGATTGCTATGGAGAGGAATTTCACTCTCGTACCTATGATAGATATTGCCCTGATTGCTATAGAGAGGAATTTCACTCCCGTACCTATGCTTTGTAGATATTGCCTTGATTGCTATGGAGAGGAATTTCACTCTCGTACCTATGATAGATATTGCCCTGATTGCTATGGAGAGGAATTTCACTCTCGTACCTATGATAGATGTTGCCCTGATTGCTATAGAGAGGAATTTCACTCTCGTACCTATGATAGATATTGCCTTGATTGCTTGGAGAGGAATTTCACTCTCGTTCCTATGCTTTGCAGATATTGCCTTGATTGCTATGGAGAGGAATTTCACTCTCGTACCTATGATAGATATTGCCCTGATTGCTATAGAGAGGAATTTCACTCTCGTACCTATGATAGATATTGCCCTGATTGCTATGGAGAGGAATTTCACTCTCGTACCTATGATAGATGTTGCCCTGATTGCTATAGAGAGGAATTTCACTCTCGTACCTATGATAGATATTGCCTTGATTGCTTGGAGAGGAATTTCACTCTCGTTCCTATGCTTTGTAGATATTGCCTTGATTGCTATGGAGAGGAATTTCACTCTCGTACCTATGATAGATATTGCCTTGATTGCTATGGAGAGGAATTTCACTCTCGTTCCTATGCTTTGCAGATATTGCCTTGATTGCTATGGAGAGGAATTTCACTCTCGTACCTATGATAGATATTGCCCTGATTGCTATAGAGAGGAATTTCAATCTCGTACCTGATTGCTATAGAGGGGAATTTCACTCCCGTACCTATGCTTTGTAGATATTGCCTTGATTGCTATGGAGAGGAATTTCACTCTCGTACCTATGATAGATATTGCCCTGATTGCTATGGAGAGGAATTTCACTCTCGTACCTATGATAGATGTTGCCCTGATTGCTATAGAGAGGAATTTCACTCTCGTACCTATGATAGATATTGCCTTGATTGCTTGGAGAGGAATTTCACTCTCGTTCCTATGCTTTGCAGATATTGCCTTGATTGCTATGGAGAGGAATTTCACTCTCGTACCTATGATAGATATTGCCCTGATTGCTATAGAGAGGAATTTCACTCTCGTACCTATGATAGATATTGCCCTGATTGCTATGGAGAGGAATTTCACTCTCGTACCTATGATAGATGTTGCCCTGATTGCTATAGAGAGGAATTTCACTCTCGTACCTATGATAGATATTGCCTTGATTGCTTGGAGAGGAATTTCACTCTCGTTCCTATGCTTTGTAGATATTGCCTTGATTGCTATGGAGAGGAATTTCACTCTCGTACCTATGCTTTGTAGATATTGCCTTGATTGCTATGGAGAGGAATTTCACTCTCGTACCTATGATAGATATTGCCCTGATTGCTATGGAGAGGAATTTCACTCTCGTACCTATGATAGATGTTGCCCTGATTGCTATAGAGAGGAATTTCACTCTCGTACCTATGATAGATATTGCCTTGATTGCTTGGAGAGGAATTTCACTCTCGTTCCTATGCTTTGCAGATATTGCCTTGATTGCTATGGAGAGGAATTTCACTCTCGTACCTATGATAGATATTGCCCTGATTGCTATAGAGAGGAATTTCACTCTCGTACCTATGATAGATATTGCCCTGATTGCTATGGAGAGGAATTTCACTCTCGTACCTATGATAGATGTTGCCCTGATTGCTATAGAGAGGAATTTCACTCTCGTACCTATGATAGATATTGCCCTGATTGCTATAGAGAGGAATTTCAATCTCGTACCTGATTGCTATAGAGGGGAATTTCACTCCCGTACCTATGCTTTGTAGATATTGCCTTGATTGCTATGGAGAGGAATTTCACTCTCGTACCTATGATAGATATTGCCCTGATTGCTATGGAGAGGAATTTCACTCTCGTACCTATGATAGATGTTGCCCTGATTGCTATAGAGAGGAATTTCACTCTCGTACCTATGATAGATATTGCCTTGATTGCTTGGAGAGGAATTTCACTCTCGTTCCTATGCTTTGCAGATATTGCCTTGATTGCTATGGAGAGGAATTTCACTCTCGTACCTATGATAGATATTGCCCTGATTGCTATAGAGAGGAATTTCACTCTCGTACCTATGATAGATATTGCCCTGATTGCTATGGAGAGGAATTTCACTCTCGTACCTATGATAGATGTTGCCCTGATTGCTATAGAGAGGAATTTCACTCTCGTACCTATGATAGATATTGCCTTGATTGCTTGGAGAGGAATTTCACTCTCGTTCCTATGCTTTGTAGATATTGCCCTGATTGCTATAGAGAGGAATTTCACTCCCGTACCTATGCTTTGTAGATATTGCCTTGATTGCTATGGAGAGGAATTTCACTCTCGTACCTATGATAGATATTGCCCTGATTGCTATGGAGAGGAATTTCACTCTCGTACCTATGATAGATGTTGCCCTGATTGCTATAGAGAGGAATTTCACTCTCGTACCTATGATAGATATTGCCTTGATTGCTTGGAGAGGAATTTCACTCTCGTTCCTATGCTTTGCAGATATTGCCTTGATTGCTATGGAGAGGAATTTCACTCTCGTACCTATGATAGATATTGCCCTGATTGCTATAGAGAGGAATTTCACTCTCGTACCTATGATAGATATTGCCCTGATTGCTATGGAGAGGAATTTCACTCTCGTACCTATGATAGATGTTGCCCTGATTGCTATAGAGAGGAATTTCACTCTCGTACCTATGATAGATATTGCCTTGATTGCTTGGAGAGGAATTTCACTCTCGTTCCTATGCTTTGTAGATATTGCCTTGATTGCTATGGAGAGGAATTTCACTCTCGTACCTATGATAGATATTGCCCTGATTGCTATAGAGAGGAATTTCACTCCCGTACCTATGCTTTGTAGATATTGCCTTGATTGCTATGGAGAGGAATTTCACTCTCGTACCTATGATAGATATTGCCCTGATTGCTATGGAGAGGAATTTCACTCTCGTACCTATGATAGATGTTGCCCTGATTGCTATAGAGAGGAATTTCACTCTCGTACCTATGATAGATATTGCCCTGATTGCTATAGAGAGGAATTTCACTCTCGTTCCTATGCTTTGTAGATATTGCTTTGATTGCTATGGAGAGGAATTTCACTCTCGTACCTATGATAGATATTGCCCTGATTGCTATGGAGAGGAATTTCACTCTCGTACCTATGATAGATATTGCCCTGATTGCTATGGAGAGGAATTTCACTTTCGCACCTATGATAGATATTGCCCTGATTGCTATAGAGAGGAATTTCACTCTCGTACCTATAATAGATATTGCCCTGATTGCTATAGAGAGGAATTTCACTCTCGTTCCTATGCTTTGTAGATATTGCCTTGATTGCTATGGAGAGGAATTTCACTCTCGTACCTATGATAGATATTGCCCTGATTGCTATAGAGAGGAATTTCACTCTCGTTCCTATGCTTTGTAGATATTGCCTTGATTGCTATAGAGAGGAATTTCACTCTCGTACCTATGATAGATATTGCCCTGATTGCTATAGAGAGGAATTTCACTCTCGTTCCTATGCTTTGTAGATATTGCCTTGATTGCTATGGAGAGGAATTTCACTCTCGTACCTATGATAGATATTGCCCTGATTGCTATAGAGAGGAATTTCACTCTCGTTCCTATGCTTTGTAGATATTGCCTTGATTGCTATGGAGAGGAATTTCACTCTCGTACCTATGATAGATATTGCCCTGGTTGCTATAGAGAGGAATTCACTCTCGTACCTATGATAGATATTGCTCTGATTGCTATGGAGAGGAATTTCACTCTCGTACCTATGCTTTGTTAATATTGCCCTGATTGCTATAGAGAGGAATTTCACTCTCGTTCCTATGCTTTGTAGATATTGCCTTGATTGCTATAGAGAGGAATTTCACTCTCGTACCTATGATAGATATTGCCCTGATTGCTATAGAGAGGAATTTCACTCTCGTTCTTATGCTTTGTAGATATTGCCCTGATTGCTATAAAGAGGAATTTCACTCTCGTTCCTATGCTTTGTTAATATTGCCCTGATTGCTATAGAGAGGAATTTCACCCTCGTACCTGATTGCTATAGAGGGGAATTTCACTCTCGTATCTATGCTTTATATATATATATATATATGCCCTGATTGTTATGGAGAGGAATTTCACTCTCGTTCCTATGCTTTGTAGATATTGCCTTGATTGCTATGGAAAGGAATTTCACTTCCGTACCTATGCTTTATAGATATTGTCTTGATTGCTGTGGAGAGGAATTTCACTCTCGTTTCTATGCTTTATAGATATTGCTTTGATTGCTATGGAGAGGAATTTCACTCTCGTTCCTATGCTTTGTAGATATATCCTTGATTACTATGGAGAGGAATTTCACTCTCGTACCTATGATAGATATTGCCCTGATTGCTATAGAGAGGAATTTCACTCTCGTTACTGTGCTTTGTTAATATTTCCTTGATTGCTATAGAGAGAAATTTCACTCTCGTTCCTATGCTTTGTAGATATTGCTTTGATTGCTATGGAGAGGAATTTCACTCTCGTACCTATGATAGATATTGCCCTGATTGCTATGGAGAGGAATTTCACTCTCGTTCCTATGCTTTGTAGATATTGCCTTGATTGCTATGGAGAGGAATTTCACTCTCGTACCTATGATAGATATTGCCCTGATTGCTATGGAGAGGAATTTCACTCTCGTACCTATGATAGATATTGCCCTGATTGCTATGGAGAGGAATTTCACTCTCGTACCTATGCTTTAAAAATATTGCCCTGATTGCTATGGAGAGGAATTTCACTCTCGTACCTATGATAGATATTGCCCTGATTGCTATAGAGAGGAATTTCACTCTCGTACCTATGATAGATATTGCCCTGATTGCTATGGAGAGGAATTTCACTCTCGTACCTATGATAGATATTGCCCTGATTGCTATAGAGAGGAATTTCACTCTCGTACCTATAATAGATATTGCCCTGATTGCTATAGAGAGGAATTTCACTCTCGTTCCTATGCTTTGTAGATATTGCCCTGATTGCTATAGAGAGGAATTTCACTCTCGTTACTGTGCTTTGTTAATATTTCCTTGATTGCTATAGAGAGGAATTTCACTCTCGTTCCTATGCTTTGTAGATATTGCTTTGATTGCTATGGAGAGGAATTTCACTCTCGTACCTATGATAGATATTGCCCTGATTGCTATGGAGAGGAATTTCACTCTCGTTCCTATGCTTTGTAGATATTGCCCTGATTGCTATGGAGAGGAATTTCACTCTCGTACCTATGATAGATATTGCCCTGATTGCTATGGAGAGGAATTTCACTCTCGTACCTATGCTTTAAAAATATTGCCCTGATTGCTATGGAGAGGAATTTCACTCTCGTACCTATGATAGATATTGCCCTGATTGCTATAGAGAGGAATTTCACTCTCGTTCCTATGCTTTGTAGATATTGCCTTGATTGCTATGGAGAGGAATTTCACTCTCGTACCTATGATAGATATTGCCCTGATTGCTATGGAGAGGAATTTCACTCTCGTACCTATGATAGATATTGCCCTGATTGCTATGGAGAGGAATTTCACTCTCGTACCTATGCTTTAAAAATATTGCCCTGATTGCTATGGAGAGGAATTTCACTCTCGTACCTATGATAGATATTGCCCTGATTGCTATAGAGAGGAATTTCACTCTCGTTCCTATGCTTTGTAGATATTGCCTTGATTGCTATGGAGAGGAATTTCACTCTCGTACCTATGATAGATATTGCCCTGATTGCTATGGAGAGGAATTTCACTCTCGTACCTATGATAGATGTTGCCCTGATTGCTATAGAGAGGAATTTCACTCTCGTACCTATGATAGATATTGCCTTGATTGCTTGGAGAGGAATTTCACTCTCGTTCCTATGCTTTGCAGATATTGCCTTGATTGCTATGGAGAGGAATTTCACTCTCGTACCTATGATAGATATTGCCCTGATTGCTATAGAGAGGAATTTCACTCTCGTACCTATGATAGATATTGCCCTGATTGCTATGGAGAGGAATTTCACTCTCGTACCTATGATAGATGTTGCCCTGATTGCTATAGAGAGGAATTTCACTCTCGTACCTATGATAGATATTGCCTTGATTGCTTGGAGAGGAATTTCACTCTCGTTCCTATGCTTTGTAGATATTGCCTTGATTGCTATGGAGAGGAATTTCACTCTCGTACCTATGATAGATATTGCCTTGATTGCTATGGAGAGGAATTTCACTCTCGTTCCTATGCTTTGCAGATATTGCCTTGATTGCTATGGAGAGGAATTTCACTCTCGTACCTATGATAGATATTGCCCTGATTGCTATAGAGAGGAATTTCAATCTCGTACCTGATTGCTATAGAGGGGAATTTCACTCCCGTACCTATGCTTTGTAGATATTGCCTTGATTGCTATGGAGAGGAATTTCACTCTCGTACCTATGATAGATATTGCCCTGATTGCTATGGAGAGGAATTTCACTCTCGTACCTATGATAGATGTTGCCCTGATTGCTATAGAGAGGAATTTCACTCTCGTACCTATGATAGATATTGCCTTGATTGCTTGGAGAGGAATTTCACTCTCGTTCCTATGCTTTGCAGATATTGCCTTGATTGCTATGGAGAGGAATTTCACTCTCGTACCTATGATAGATATTGCCCTGATTGCTATAGAGAGGAATTTCACTCTCGTACCTATGATAGATATTGCCCTGATTGCTATGGAGAGGAATTTCACTCTCGTACCTATGATAGATGTTGCCCTGATTGCTATAGAGAGGAATTTCACTCTCGTACCTATGATAGATATTGCCTTGATTGCTTGGAGAGGAATTTCACTCTCGTTCCTATGCTTTGTAGATATTGCCTTGATTGCTATGGAGAGGAATTTCACTCTCGTACCTATGCTTTGTAGATATTGCCTTGATTGCTATGGAGAGGAATTTCACTCTCGTACCTATGATAGATATTGCCCTGATTGCTATGGAGAGGAATTTCACTCTCGTACCTATGATAGATGTTGCCCTGATTGCTATAGAGAGGAATTTCACTCTCGTACCTATGATAGATATTGCCTTGATTGCTTGGAGAGGAATTTCACTCTCGTTCCTATGCTTTGCAGATATTGCCTTGATTGCTATGGAGAGGAATTTCACTCTCGTACCTATGATAGATATTGCCCTGATTGCTATAGAGAGGAATTTCACTCTCGTACCTATGATAGATATTGCCCTGATTGCTATGGAGAGGAATTTCACTCTCGTACCTATGATAGATGTTGCCCTGATTGCTATAGAGAGGAATTTCACTCTCGTACCTATGATAGATATTGCCCTGATTGCTATAGAGAGGAATTTCAATCTCGTACCTGATTGCTATAGAGGGGAATTTCACTCCCGTACCTATGCTTTGTAGATATTGCCTTGATTGCTATGGAGAGGAATTTCACTCTCGTACCTATGATAGATATTGCCCTGATTGCTATGGAGAGGAATTTCACTCTCGTACCTATGATAGATGTTGCCCTGATTGCTATAGAGAGGAATTTCACTCTCGTACCTATGATAGATATTGCCTTGATTGCTTGGAGAGGAATTTCACTCTCGTTCCTATGCTTTGCAGATATTGCCTTGATTGCTATGGAGAGGAATTTCACTCTCGTACCTATGATAGATATTGCCCTGATTGCTATAGAGAGGAATTTCACTCTCGTACCTATGATAGATATTGCCCTGATTGCTATGGAGAGGAATTTCACTCTCGTACCTATGATAGATGTTGCCCTGATTGCTATAGAGAGGAATTTCACTCTCGTACCTATGATAGATATTGCCTTGATTGCTTGGAGAGGAATTTCACTCTCGTTCCTATGCTTTGTAGATATTGCCCTGATTGCTATAGAGAGGAATTTCACTCCCGTACCTATGCTTTGTAGATATTGCCTTGATTGCTATGGAGAGGAATTTCACTCTCGTACCTATGATAGATATTGCCCTGATTGCTATGGAGAGGAATTTCACTCTCGTACCTATGATAGATGTTGCCCTGATTGCTATAGAGAGGAATTTCACTCTCGTACCTATGATAGATATTGCCTTGATTGCTTGGAGAGGAATTTCACTCTCGTTCCTATGCTTTGCAGATATTGCCTTGATTGCTATGGAGAGGAATTTCACTCTCGTACCTATGATAGATATTGCCCTGATTGCTATAGAGAGGAATTTCACTCTCGTACCTATGATAGATATTGCCCTGATTGCTATGGAGAGGAATTTCACTCTCGTACCTATGATAGATGTTGCCCTGATTGCTATAGAGAGGAATTTCACTCTCGTACCTATGATAGATATTGCCTTGATTGCTTGGAGAGGAATTTCACTCTCGTTCCTATGCTTTGTAGATATTGCCTTGATTGCTATGGAGAGGAATTTCACTCTCGTACCTATGATAGATATTGCCCTGATTGCTATAGAGAGGAATTTCACTCCCGTACCTATGCTTTGTAGATATTGCCTTGATTGCTATGGAGAGGAATTTCACTCTCGTACCTATGATAGATATTGCCCTGATTGCTATGGAGAGGAATTTCACTCTCGTACCTATGATAGATGTTGCCCTGATTGCTATAGAGAGGAATTTCACTCTCGTACCTATGATAGATATTGCCCTGATTGCTATAGAGAGGAATTTCACTCTCGTTCCTATGCTTTGTAGATATTGCTTTGATTGCTATGGAGAGGAATTTCACTCTCGTACCTATGATAGATATTGCCCTGATTGCTATGGAGAGGAATTTCACTCTCGTACCTATGATAGATATTGCCCTGATTGCTATGGAGAGGAATTTCACTTTCGCACCTATGATAGATATTGCCCTGATTGCTATAGAGAGGAATTTCACTCTCGTACCTATAATAGATATTGCCCTGATTGCTATAGAGAGGAATTTCACTCTCGTTCCTATGCTTTGTAGATATTGCCTTGATTGCTATGGAGAGGAATTTCACTCTCGTACCTATGATAGATATTGCCCTGATTGCTATAGAGAGGAATTTCACTCTCGTTCCTATGCTTTGTAGATATTGCCTTGATTGCTATAGAGAGGAATTTCACTCTCGTACCTATGATAGATATTGCCCTGATTGCTATAGAGAGGAATTTCACTCTCGTTCCTATGCTTTGTAGATATTGCCTTGATTGCTATGGAGAGGAATTTCACTCTCGTACCTATGATAGATATTGCCCTGATTGCTATAGAGAGGAATTTCACTCTCGTTCCTATGCTTTGTAGATATTGCCTTGATTGCTATGGAGAGGAATTTCACTCTCGTACCTATGATAGATATTGCCCTGGTTGCTATAGAGAGGAATTCACTCTCGTACCTATGATAGATATTGCTCTGATTGCTATGGAGAGGAATTTCACTCTCGTACCTATGCTTTGTTAATATTGCCCTGATTGCTATAGAGAGGAATTTCACTCTCGTTCCTATGCTTTGTAGATATTGCCTTGATTGCTATAGAGAGGAATTTCACTCTCGTACCTATGATAGATATTGCCCTGATTGCTATAGAGAGGAATTTCACTCTCGTTCTTATGCTTTGTAGATATTGCCCTGATTGCTATAAAGAGGAATTTCACTCTCGTTCCTATGCTTTGTTAATATTGCCCTGATTGCTATAGAGAGGAATTTCACCCTCGTACCTGATTGCTATAGAGGGGAATTTCACTCTCGTATCTATGCTTTATATATATATATATATATGCCCTGATTGTTATGGAGAGGAATTTCACTCTCGTTCCTATGCTTTGTAGATATTGCCTTGATTGCTATGGAAAGGAATTTCACTTCCGTACCTATGCTTTATAGATATTGTCTTGATTGCTGTGGAGAGGAATTTCACTCTCGTTTCTATGCTTTATAGATATTGCTTTGATTGCTATGGAGAGGAATTTCACTCTCGTTCCTATGCTTTGTAGATATATCCTTGATTACTATGGAGAGGAATTTCACTCTCGTACCTATGATAGATATTGCCCTGATTGCTATAGAGAGGAATTTCACTCTCGTTACTGTGCTTTGTTAATATTTCCTTGATTGCTATAGAGAGAAATTTCACTCTCGTTCCTATGCTTTGTAGATATTGCTTTGATTGCTATGGAGAGGAATTTCACTCTCGTACCTATGATAGATATTGCCCTGATTGCTATGGAGAGGAATTTCACTCTCGTTCCTATGCTTTGTAGATATTGCCTTGATTGCTATGGAGAGGAATTTCACTCTCGTACCTATGATAGATATTGCCCTGATTGCTATGGAGAGGAATTTCACTCTCGTACCTATGATAGATATTGCCCTGATTGCTATGGAGAGGAATTTCACTCTCGTACCTATGCTTTAAAAATATTGCCCTGATTGCTATGGAGAGGAATTTCACTCTCGTACCTATGATAGATATTGCCCTGATTGCTATAGAGAGGAATTTCACTCTCGTACCTATGATAGATATTGCCCTGATTGCTATGGAGAGGAATTTCACTCTCGTACCTATGATAGATATTGCCCTGATTGCTATAGAGAGGAATTTCACTCTCGTACCTATAATAGATATTGCCCTGATTGCTATAGAGAGGAATTTCACTCTCGTTCCTATGCTTTGTAGATATTGCCCTGATTGCTATAGAGAGGAATTTCACTCTCGTTACTGTGCTTTGTTAATATTTCCTTGATTGCTATAGAGAGGAATTTCACTCTCGTTCCTATGCTTTGTAGATATTGCTTTGATTGCTATGGAGAGGAATTTCACTCTCGTACCTATGATAGATATTGCCCTGATTGCTATGGAGAGGAATTTCACTCTCGTTCCTATGCTTTGTAGATATTGCCCTGATTGCTATGGAGAGGAATTTCACTCTCGTACCTATGATAGATATTGCCCTGATTGCTATGGAGAGGAATTTCACTCTCGTACCTATGCTTTAAAAATATTGCCCTGATTGCTATGGAGAGGAATTTCACTCTCGTACCTATGATAGATATTGCCCTGATTGCTATAGAGAGGAATTTCACTCTCGTTCCTATGCTTTGTAGATATTGCCTTGATTGCTATGGAGAGGAATTTCACTCTCGTACCTATGATAGATATTGCCCTGATTGCTATGGAGAGGAATTTCACTCTCGTACCTATGATAGATATTGCCCTGATTGCTATGGAGAGGAATTTCACTCTCGCACCTATGATAGATATTGCCCTGATTGCTATAGAGAGGAATTTCACTCTCGTACCTATGATAGATATTGCCCTGATTGCTATAGAGAGGAATTTCACTCTCGTTCCTTTGCCTTGATTGCTATGGAGAGGAATTTCACTCTCGTACCTATGATAGATATTGCCCTGATTGCTATAGAGAGGAATTTCACTCTCGTTCCTATGCTTTGTAGATATTGCCTTGATTGCTATAGAGAGGAATTTCACTCTCGTACCTATGATAGATATTGCCCTGATTGCTATAGAGAGGAATTTCACTCTCGTTCCTATGCTTTGTAGATATTGCCCTGATTGCTATAGAGAGGAATTTCACTCTCGTTCCTATGCTTTGTAGATATTTCCTTGATTGCTATAGAGAGAAATTTCACTCTCGTTCCTGTGCTTTGTTAATATTGCCTTGATTGCTATAGAGAGGAATTTCACTCTCGTACCTATGATAGATATTGCCCTGATTGCTATAGAGAGGAATTTCACTCTCGTTCCTATGCTTTGTAGATATTGCCTTGATTGCTATGGAGAGGAATTTCACTCTCGTACCTATGATAGATATTGCCCTGGTTGCTATAGAGAGGAATTTCACTCTCGTACCTATGATAGATATTGCCCTGATTGCTATAGAGAGGAATTTCACTCTCGTTACTGTGCTTTGTTAATATTTCCTTGATTGCTATAGAGAGGAATTTCACTCTCGTACCTATGCTTTAAAAATATTGCCCTGATTGCTATGGAGAGGAATTTCTCTCTCGTACCTATGATAGATATTGCCCTGATTGCTATAGAGAGGAATTTCACTCTCGTTCCTATGCTTTGTTAATATTGCCCTGATTGCTATAGAGAGGAATTTCACTCTCGTACCTATGCCTTATAAATATTGCCTTGATTGCTATGGAAAGGAATTTTACTCTCGTACCTATTTCCCTGTTTTGATTACCTATCTTGGCAGCCTAAGACTAGCTGGTTTGTTACGCGGTGATCGGCCTTTTATAGGCCTATGGCTGAGCTTTTGCTTATTGTTGTGAGAGCTTTGTTGTAAGTTTTCACCATTTACAGCTGAGCTTTCGCATCTGTGAACAGAGTTAGTTATGACAGATTTACTTATAGAAGCAATTAACAAACATCGAGCATTATATGTATATCATAATATAATCATAGCGAAACAGTAATTTAACTTCATGTAAAAATAAAATAAAAAAAAAGAATGAATGAATGAATGGTATATGATACATACATTGAGTGGCCTTCAGTAGCTGAGTGGGCTAAGGCTTTGTCATAGTAAACTCTTCACGCTGTAGGACACGGGTTCAAATCCCGCTGAGGAAAAAGGTTTAAGGGTTTTTTCGGCTGGAATTTAAACTCAGATTAAGTCATAATATAACTTTATTAAAGCTCACAAAAAATACCATATGTATACGGTGAGCTTTTACCCCACTTTGACGCAGCGTTTCTTCAGTTGTTGAATCGCCAAGACCGTCAAAATAATCAATCAATCAATACATACATTGATAATTCAAGTTCCATTAACAAAGAAAAAGAAAATGTAAAAAAAAAATGTGTGATGGAAATTTTCCCTAAATATTTGGTGTACGTGATAGTTTCTGCTTCTATCAAGACAATTACCCAAAACACAAGGCAACAATTATGCGGAATTACTTGATATGGAATTGCCCTCATTTATTGTCGTCACCGGCTCAGTCATCAGATTTAAATGTAATTGAAAATTTGTGGTTTTCGTTGGAAAATAACATTAGAAAACACAACATAACCAACAAAAATAAACTGAAGAAGACGTTGTTAGAAGAGTGGGGTATAATTAGCCTGGATGTTACCCAAAAGCAGGTAGACTCAATGCCAAGGAGGCTGCAGAGTACTATAAGAGCAAAAGGGTACCACACAAAATATTAAATAATACTAATATTTATTATTTTTAAACAAAAAGACAACTGTACTAAATAAGTTGTGACATGTATTTTTGATGTGTTATAACAAAGTTCTTATTATTAAACAGTTAGAAATATTTTTTTGAAATCTTTTTTGTTTTCATGTTTCGTTAAACATACAACAACAACTTGGCATTCAAATTTCGTTGATACCTTTAATAGTTAAGAAGCTACAGTGGTTTTATTTTTATAAAGGGTAGTGTACCAAATAAGCTGTGAGCCACTGTACGTATTAATAAATTTAATTTTTATATCAATTAAATATATTTTCAATTCTCTGGTCTTCTTGTTTTATCTGCTTTTCTCCTTTTTTCTTTTAGCAGCATCTGATAATTTTAATAGCACTAGCAGTCCCGAACGTGCATTTACACGTTCCGCTACATGTCTGGCTCTGTTTGGGATTGCTTTGTCTTCATTTAGCCTTAAAGAAATGTTGGCCAATGATGCTAAAAAATCTTCAACTATACCAATGCGTAAGCTGTATTAAAAGAAAACGCAAATCATGATTGAAGGTGGTTCAGAACTGTTTTTTTATTTTTTTTTTGTTAAGAATAAATTTGTGTGATAAGCCACAACTGGAGAAGGTCATTGAGCAACGATTAACCCGAGAAATTTGTAAAATTTCATTTTAATTTCAATTGCTAATTATATAAAACAAAGGCAGCAATAATTTTAATTTTCTTAAAAACAAAAAAAATTATTATAGTAAATGAGCATAAGACCAGTGTTGATCAACTCAAGGCTGATCAATTTTTATGCAAAACATCTGAGCTGATTTATCAAAAATCATGCACAGCAGGTTGGATGCTAGAATTTCGATGGGCGCTACCCCATCATCATCAGCAACCAGTGCATGCAAAAATTTGAGTACCCGGTCGGAATTCTAATAAATTAAATGAAATTCTAATAAATTAAATTCTAATTTCTAATAAATTAAATGAAAATAATGTAGATGGTATTCCAGTATGTGCTTTCTAAAACCCACCGCTAACAAATTCGCCATATTTTCGATTAAACTAACTTCCTGGCACATTTGTTCACGATAGTCGGTGTTTTGTGTTAAATTTTCGATAATGGCTAAAAGCAATAAATATAAGTCGATCGATTGAGTTTCGGAGGGTTGAGCAAATATTTCGGACACGATTAAAGGAAACTTCAGATTCAAAACTTCTTCACACGTTTTATGGTATGCCTTAGTAAGTAATTGCTTCAACAATTCGGCCAGTTATTCGCGTATTTTTACTTTAACACTCTCTTCCGGCAAATGTTCTACGAAATGAAAATAGTCTCCGTGATTAAAATATGAACCACTTTTAAAGCAGCATTACGGATTTAAAAAAATTCATTTGTCAGTTCGCACAGCACCCGGTTTATAGGAAAGGTGGGATTTGCAAAAAATACTTGAACTTCTTCCAAGCTTTGTACCAGTAGCATTTTTTTTTTTAGTAATTCAAACGAATAAAGCACAACATCCGGATTCGAAGTGTTTGATATAATATCAAAGAATTTCTCCACAAATTCAAGTGTTTGTACAATCACTCTTACTGCTTGCGGATCATCTAAATATTATTGATCATTACAATCAAATACTCGAGCAAAAGTCGTCGCTCTCCTCTAAATAAAATGTTAAACACACATTAAAAGTTTCCAAAATTTTCTTAACTTCCAATTCCTTTAAGGTGTCCATGTTTTCTATTATCGCTGTTGCTAAATATAAAGCCAATCTCTTCACCATCGCACTGTCAAATGTCCAATAAAATCCTTTTCTTAATAACACGTCCAGAACATTTTTCTCTTTCAACAAATTTACATTGACATCACTGGGCCTCACATAATCGGTGAGATGTTACTACTACGGTTAGTAGTAATGATTCTACGCAGCAATCGAACAACAACAACATTGTCAATGGTCTCTAAACAAACCATTGCGCTGCCCAATCTTTCGTTTTCCTCATTGCGACGATCTGTAAACGTATTAGCTTATGGATGAATAACTTTTGCAGATTTTGCCATTCTGATTTCTATTGATATTGATTTGAAAATTCCAGTTTTTGTCTGAAAAAACTTTTCACTCAAATATATGTTTATATACGTACGCGTATTATTTTTGATTTATCTGAATTATTCATTTATCCATTTGGAAATGTGGATAAATTTGAAACCAATTATTTCTACAAAACATTCTGTTAAAGAGAATTTTATTTTATGGTGGCGCTACGGTTCCTATAAAGAGTCGAGTATAGATATCATCTTTAGATTCTCAATTGTGTATGAATAGTGTAATGAAAGAGGGAACTTCAAATCTAATCGGAATATTACTCTCCACAAGGGACACATTTTTAATAATTAAAAAAATATTATATATTTTTAAAAAACACATTTTTAAAAATATATAATAATAATAATAAAACAGGACAGTAAAAGATTGGTTCGAAGAGTTTTAAGTTTGTAAAAAATTTTTCTCGATTTTAAAAACTTGAAAAAAAAATGTAAGAAGAAATGAAAGAAAAATGAGAGCCTCTAGGCACCCCATTTGACTTAATCCGCTAATGTTCATATTAAGACACGCATATTATGACTTATAATTAGTGGGTAGTAAAGTAATGGCAAACTTTCGTTGCGCTAAAACTAATTGAAATAATCATGCTCGTGCCGTTGTTAACATAAAATTTTGTAAAACTTTCGTTTCGAAATTAAGCTTCAGACTACTTTGGAAAGTTCATTGGCCCGAATATTCACACCAACGACAGATCTGACATTCAGTAGCGAGCGATCGCGTGAACAGCGTAGATCAAAATAAGAAAAAGAAAAAAAGAACACGCGGACACACGCACACACAAGTGAAGTGGTTTTTCGTCCGCGAATATCATTAATATTTTCCAATTTATATTATTGTCGCTGGCTGCGATTTTAGAAATAAAAAAAACTGCTGGCTGCAGTCTACGTTTTAACATTAACTTTATTACCTCAATGCGAAATCTTTTTATTTATATGAAATAATGAATGACAAAGAATGGCAATGAAATGTAATGAAATGTTTTAATCGTAGGTTTATTTTTTACTCCATTGACCGCAATCTTATCGCCATAATAATTCTCGCTTAAAAGAAGGAAGTCGAAGAGAAGATAAAACTTCGAAGAAAAATATATTGTAGTGTGCAAATAAAATAATGCACACCTGTTCTTAAGTATGATTTAATTTCATTGTAATTGTATTCTCATTCTGACCTTAACTTTAATAGAAATTGTAATTATATTCTTACTAACCTTAACTTTAATAGAAATTGTAACTGTATTCTTACTGACCTTAACTTTAATAAAAATTGTAATAGTAATACACCTGACACACATACATAACAATCACACTCACTTCCGATTAAAATAGCCTAGTTTAAGTTTATGCTTACTAATCAATTCTTTGTAATAATTTTAATATATAAGAAGACAAATTTTTCAAATAAAAACAGACTAAAAACTCAACTTGTCTCATAACATATTATTGAACACATAAAATCAATAATTGTGAAATACCCTGCGATTCGCGGGATTCTGAAGTTGCGCGTTTCGCGACGACCACAATTATTGATCATAACAAAAATAATAAAGTAACAAAAGAGTTTATTAACTATACTCCTTTTCGTATCACCCCCACATCTCATTATAACATGGCGATCCTGCCAAATTATTGATCCGGCCAAGTTGTTGATCCTGCCAAATTATTGATCCGGCCAAGTTGTTGGTCCTGCCAAATTATTGATCCGGCCAAGTTGTTGATCCTGCCAAAATATTGATCCCGCCAAATCGTTGATCCTGCCAAATTGTTGATCCCGCCAAATTGTTCATCTTGCCCATCTTCATCAATTCATTTCATCTAGTTGCCTGTCGATGTAAACGTATATTCCTGCTGGTCCCGCCATACAGGCACCACCATATACGCCGACACCCATCCCTGGTCCTAAACGCCTCACTATTGAGGAATACAGAAAGCGGCAGGAATACCGCAAGAAGACTACACAACAACCATTGCCGCCAAAGAACAGGAAACGTGGTGGTAAAAGGGTACAACACGCAAACAAAATACGCGACCTACATCGAATAAAAAATATTGCAACTGGCGAGACGAAAGAAAAAATTATCAATCTAATCAAAGAGGAAAGACAGGAATGGGCTCTTCAAAGAGCAAGCACCAAGAACAAGTAAACGTGGTCAACAACAATAACAACAGTGGTGACAACAATGCACACGTGACCACAATAAAAATAACAACAGAAACATTGGTAGTAATAATAATAATAATATAATTGGGATATACCTTATTCAAAGTAAATAGATATTATAAACAATATATAAACAAAAAATTAAATAAAGCCATAAGTTTGTCCAATGTATAAAACCAAAAATAAAATTTATTTTGCTATAATATATCTTATCTTCACAAATTAGTATAGGAATAAACAAATAAAATTAAAAAAATAAAATTATCACAAAAAGTGAAAACTGCTATAGGCCTAACACAAACACCAAACACATTAGAAGAATTGTACACCTCTATTAAAAATACATTTAAAAACTCACACACAATACCTACGCTACAGAACACACTCAACACCTTACAACAACGTGGCAGTGTTGAAAATTACAGAGACAAAATAATAAACCTGATAAACCAATTAAATGGCTTGCAAATACAAAAATTGGGAGACACAGCAACAACAGCTGAACGAAAGGTTATAACGAAAATGAATGATAGTTATGGTCTCACAGTATTCAAAAAGGGCATCGATGAAAGATACAAACAGACCTTATTCGCTGCACAACCACAAAATTGAAATTGGGAACTTCCAAATTGTAATTGGGAAAATAAAAATTGAAATTGGTAATTTAACATTTGAAATTGGGAAAATGCAAATTGAAATTGAGAGAATGAATTTTAAAATTGAAAAATTTTAAAATTGAAAAATTTTAAAATTTAAATTGTAAGTTAGGCAAATTAAAATTAATATTGAAAATTGGGTTCTTAGTAAATAAGATAAACCAATTTTTATGCTTCAAACTTAAATATTTTATTCCATATATTTTATTCGTATGTAGTAAAAAAATGAATGGATATAAAAGTAAAAATTCTCCAACTTAAAATTCATATATACATACATAAATAAAAACTTTATAAATGATTCTCTTACGTTATATTAAAAACACTTAATTTAAGTAAAAAATTAGAAAATTGTATCTTTACATTCCAACTGGCATATCCTCTAAATTAATTGCTCTTTCATAAAACGTTGTAGTATATTGAACGTATCTTGCACAATTCAACATTGGTAAGTACGGACTGAGTCTTAAAAGAGTTGCCTCGGAATTTTCAAAAATCCATACTCACCAATGTTGAATCCTATTAAAGGTGCATGGTCAAAAATAAAGTCCCACGTGAAGAAATATATGGGACTTCCAAATCCAACTCCACCTAGAGTAGGCGAACAACGTTTAGCGTATTTAGAAAGCATTATTGACGAAGCTAAACTAACGTTGGATATATATCGATGATCCAGGACCTTTGCGATTATAAACGGACCTTTAAAACGTGGTTCTAGCTTACGGGAAGTACCACTACTTAGCTAAGACTAAATCACCAATGCTATACTTAGTGGGTTTTGCATATTGTTTATCATATTGCTCTTTAGCGACTTTGCGTTGTCGGTTTATTTAATCAGCAACATTGTTTCGCAATTCAGTCACCTCTTTTTCCGTAAGACATTGATCCTGATGTAAAGCAAGTAGAATACGATTTTGTAAAATATCACGAGGACGATAACAAAATACAACATCGTGTGGACTTTTGCCAGTAGTCTTATTTATCATAGTGTTAAGCGACCATTGAATATTCTGTAGCGCTAAGTCCCATTTGGAATCGTTGGTAACGGTTCGTAATAACATAGATAGTAAAGTACGGTTTGTTCTCTCAGCGTGACCATTTGCCCTAGGTGTCTTCACGGCATTCTAAATACGTTTTATACTATTTTCGCGGCAATACTTAGCGAATTCCTTGGAGGTGAATGCTGTACCACGATCAGTTACAAGACGCTTAGGCATACCAAGGAAACTAGTAAAGTGTGTAAAGTCATCAACAATGACTAAAATATGTTCATTTCGTTTACTGCTTCTGGGAACTGGGCCCAGATGATCCAAGTGTAACGTATTAAATGGTACAATTTGTTGATAGTGGTACTCGCCTTCTTTTGCCCCGCAGAAATGTTTATTATAAGCACACACTCAATATATCCTTTAACAGAATTGCGCATTCTCGAAACCATACATAGCTTTTGAGTCTTTGGATAGTTTTATCAACACCTAAGTGATCTGCGTTATTGTGATTTTCTTGTACATCAGCAACGTGCTCCATCCGTGATGAAAATCTGTGTTCAACTTCAATATCAAAGTCTTGTATACGTAACCACCAGCGGGCAATTCTTAGAATTAGCTGTCTTTTTTTCATCGTCATTTTCAAAGCCGCTGCAGTCAGTTTAACTTTAATTCGTTTACCGTATATATAATACCTAAATCGTTCCAAAGTTTCTACCACTTCCTGTGCTTCTAATTCGTAGCTATGAAAATTCTTCTCGCTACTACTCGTTGATCGGCTATAATACGCGATGGAAATCATCTTTTTCTTGTTGCAATAATACTCCTGCAATACCGAGTGAACTTGCCTCAGTATGAATTTCGTGTTCGGCATCTACTCTGTATGCAACCATGACGGGAGAAGATGACAATTTTTCTTTCAAATTAGTAACAAATTGCTCTTGATCATTATTCCATTTAAACGACACATCCTTTTTCAATAACCTAGGCAAGGGCTCAGCTAAAATAGAAAATCTAGGAATACAATTTTTAAAATATGAACATAAACCTAGAAAACTGTGAATTTCGGCAACGCATGTTTGACGTTTGTAATTTCCCATTGCTTCTGCCTTAATTTTTCCTGGTTGAATGCCTTCTGGAGTCAATTGATGACCCAAAAATTAAATTTTTGTTTTCGGGAACTCGCATTTATTTACGTTTAACGTTAGACCCGCTTCTTGGAGAACGTCAAGTACTAAGTTAAGCTTACTTAACATCACATCAGCCTTATTACTGCCTATCAAAAAGACGTCCATATAATGCAACATGACACCTTTATCAGTCATCTCTTGGATTTTTAAACGCTGAAACGTTGTCGGTGCATTCTGGAGTCCAAATGGCATGCGAATAAACTCGTACAGTCCATTACTATTGATGAAAGCAGTGTACCTTCGGCTTTTATGCGATACCTCTACCTGATAATAACCACTGTTTAAGTCTAGAGTCGTGAAATATTTAAAATGGTGCCGTTTTTCTTCTTGTGTAGAACAACCGGGCTTGCGTACTCTGACTCAAGAGAGATGATGCCTGAAGTACACAGTTATTGCCTTTATACTTCAATCAACAATCGAATAAAATACATCCGTTATATTATATTTTCATTGATGTTTATTTTTAACCCAAAAATTTATTTTTATAAAACATTTAAAAAAAAAACTGATTGACAATCTTGACAAAAAATTTAATAGTTTCTAACGTTATCAGATAGTAAAACATCAAAAATACCTTTGGATCCTGGATACATTAATGCGGATCGAGAAAAAATGATTTTATTGGACAGCAACAGAAAATATCTAGTATTGAATGTTTAATCTTTTTATCTATTAACACTCGACCGGACATTTCAGCTGCAGTATCTATTTTAAGCCAGCATGTTAGCAAGCCTACAAAGGATGATTGGAATGAGTTGAAGCGACTCATAAAATACCTTAAAGGGACGAAAGACTTGAAATTAAAGCTTGGCTGCGATGCAACTCAAAATCTGATCGGTTTGCAGATGCTGATTGAATTCAAAATTGTGGTGACAGAAAGTCTAACAGTGGTTTTGTATTTAAATTAAATGGAGGTTGCATAAGTTGGGCATGCAGAAAACAGCAATGTCTGTCTTTATCAACAACGGAAGCAGAATACAAAGCTTTAGCTGAAGCAGCACAGGACGCAATGTGGCTGAAACAGCTCTTAGTTGATTTTGGCATATATAATGAAGCTCCAACTTTGATCTTTGAGGATAATCAAAGTTGCATCAAATTTGTCCATAATGAAAAGCTAAGTCGAAGAACGAAACATGTAGACACAAAGTATCATTTCTTACGTGATCTTGTTTATAGAAATATTCTCGAAATTGATTTCGAGAATATTGTATTGTCCGCCTGAAAACATGTAAGAAGATATTTTAGCCAAACCTTTGAGTTTCCCCAACTTTTCAAAATTAAGAAGTATGTTAATGTTATATTCATATGATATATTGATTAAGGAAAAATGTTGATATAATAATCAATATATAAAAAAAAATACTCTTGTTACTCTTAAAAACATAAGTTCACCATGAAATTTATGGAATTGTTTGATTTATTATCTATCATTCTATAATAAAATTTTTGGCTTTTTTCAGTTATTACTTTTTTTCCTTTTGTGTGTCGCACTTGTTTGTTTAGTTTGCAATCTGTGCAATTGTTTATAAAGTTTTTCATCATTTTATTCATGTTTTTCCAAATATACCTTTGCATTAGTTTGAGTAACGTTTTTCGTACCTAAATGTCTTCCATGCGTACTGTTGTGGTACTCGTCTATTAATTTATATTGTGTTAATATGTCATCTATTCTTTGAAGGTATAAAGATATAATATAATATTAAGTATAAAGATATAATATAATATTTAATAATTCTTGTTTATTTTTATTTTGTTGCAACTTATTAAATTTTTCCTTAAATTCATCAATATCTGAATAAAATTAAATATTTCGTTATTCATATTTAATGCTACTTCATATATACGTCCTTTTTCTAATTTTGATGTCAGCTTCTCCATAAACGAAACTAAATTCGGAGGATTATCACTGCATCTTATTAGAGCTCTTAATTTTCTTTATAAATTCAATACTTATTTTTCTTAAATTTTTGACATCAGATAGAGATATACATTCCCAAACGTGGAGTTCATCAGACTTTGTTTGTGGTATGTTCTTCTGATTTGTCAGTTTAGTACGTACTTTACTTTCATGTTGTTCTTTTGATATTTGCCTTCTTGTCATTACATTTATATTTTTAGGTATTATTTCCTTCAGTGCTTCTGAATCTAGTTTAATTCTTGATAGTGCATTTGGCCTTTGTATAAACTGATCCCTTTTTATAAACGATATCGAAATCATAGCAAGATAAGTCCATTTTTATTCTTGTCATTCTTGATGATGGATTAGCATCAGTAAAAAGAGATACTAGCGGTCTATGGTCTGTTACTACTACGAATCTTCTTCCAAATAAATATGGTCTGAAAAATTTCATTGCTCAGTGTATGGCTAGTAGTTCTTTTTCTATAACAGATTTATTGATGTCATGTTTGGATAATGTCGTAATTGCATATGAAATAGGCAGATCGTTGCCGATGTCACCTTGCGAAAGTACCCAGTGCATAATCAAATGCGTCTGTGGTTAGTATAAATGTTTTGTCAAAGTCGGGATATTGGAGTACTGGTGGACTCATTAGTTCTTGTTTTAGCAACCTGAATGATTTTTCACATTCTTGAGACCAAATAAAGAGGTTATTTTTTTTTAGTAAAGAGTGAAGGCATTTTGAAATCTTTGCAAAGTCTTTAATGAATCTACGGTAATAATTGCAGAAGGCTATGAATATCCGTACTTCGTCGGGATTTGTGGGAGTTGGGTAATCTCTTAAGACTTTATATTTTGATGGGTCTGTCTTGATGCCATTTTTAGTTATTAAATGACCCAAATATATTACTTCTAGTCGAAGGAATTGAATTTGCTTGCGTTCAACTTCAGATAGTATTCTCTCAGTCGTGAAAATACTTTTAGTAAGTTTTTATTGTGATGTTGCAGGCTACATCCAAATACAATTATGTCATCAGGGTAATCTGGCATCTCTGTTTGAAGCTGTAATATTATTCTCGCTCGTGCAAAAAATTGCGATATCAAGTGAATAAATTAAATTTATATTAAATTTTTTTATTCAATTTTGTGTTAATAATTACAAATTGATAATTTCTTTTGTTTCACTTAGTGAATAACTGGTTATTTGTCTCGTATTTGGTGTACATTTTGGTGCAGTTATTTCGAGGTAATTGTTGTTGCCGTGACGGTGGTTTTTCTTTTATAGTAAGTGATCTTTTATTCTTTTGTACTTTTCTCTATTTGTGTACAATTTGCCAAGATGGAATGCTGTTATTCCAAATGCAAAAGAATGAATAGTCCAAAGGAGAAAAATATTAATTCCTCCCCGGAACGATTTCTTTTCTGTTGGCTATGTGAATCAGCTGCTCACTTAAAGTGTGCTGGGTTCACAGGTAGACAATTTGATCACATTATCAATCGCGCGAGAGGGTTGCGATGGTCTTGTCCGAGTTGCCGGCAGAAGGATGTCGATTTTTACAAATTGTTCAATCAGACTCAAGCTGGCTTTAGGGAGTTATGTAGCGACTTAGCTAAGCTAACTGCTAAGTTTGACTTCTATCAAGATCTGTTTGCGTCTTGTAAATATTTGGATGGTTCTTTTCAGGATCGTGGTAAATTTGTGAAACAAGTTGATATGCATAAGGATTCATTAGCCCCAAACATATGTGATGTACCGTATCGTACGACATCTATGTCGTCTTTAAATTCGGATACCACGTCTGGTCCTCTTGCGATTCCAACTATTGTTATTGATGACAACTTACCCTCTACTTCTAATGCTTTGTCTAAGGCTGTTAAGGATTTTCCCCAAATTAACGTTGATGTAGATTCCAACGGTAATTCTACGGATGCTGTATACAATGCGGAGGTATCGAATGTTGGCAATGTACAGAATGTTCCTTTAACGGAACCACGTTGTACGCCCGCTACTCCAGCTAGTACATTTGATTGCAACAATGTGTGTGAGTCAGTGAAGTCTGTTCCTCCTAAAAATGTTTTAACTGTTGTACCTGCCCGCAAGGCAATTTTTATCTCTCGTCTTGCTGCTGATACAACGGTTGACATGATTATGGAGTACATCAAGTCTAAAATTTCTAATGTGGATACAGCTAATATTGGCATCTTTAAATTTTGTGTCCCCCAACAGCGTGACATTTCGTCTTTCAAAATGCAATTACCGGCTAATCTTTATAATTTGGTTTCGAATAAAGTTTTTTGGCCTGAAGGGATTTTCATTAAGGACTTTGTTCCACGTAAAAGAGCTGTGGTGTCACTTATTTCCAATCCGGTTGATAATGTTCCAAAAAACTGAACAGTGTCCTGTCTTTTCTGTACCAAAACGTGCATGGGTTGAATACTAAATTGTCAACTTTACTCCTTAACACTCTTAACTGTGACTACCACATTGTTGCCTTCACCGAAACCTGGCTTAAGCCAGGGATCCATGATTCTGAAATCTTTTGCACTAGATATCAGGTTTACAGGGAGGATAGGATTGGTAAAGTGGGCGGTGGTGTACTCATTGCTATTTCTAATTCCTTCTCTTCTCGTAAACTTGATTTTTCTATTCCTCTTGATATTGAATTTATGTGTGTTCAATTACGAGTCGGTAGTATTTTTGTTTATATTACTTGCTCATACGTTCCACCGTCATCTAATATCGATATCTATTTAAAGCACTTTACCTTCATCTCTGACGTGTGTTCTCGGTTAAGACCGAATGATTTAATTCTTGTATTGGGTGATTTCAACTTACCTGATGTAACGTGGACTTTTGATATGGAGTGTGGGTATTTTTCACCCATTAGCTATCCCTCATATTATGAAGACATCTTTGAGTCAATTTTTGATCTCAGCTTAATGCAATTAAATCAGGTATCAAATGTTAATGGTCGGCTATTGGACTTGGTCTTTTCTAATACAAATAATCTAACTATTTTACGGGCATCTCCTCTTGTTACACCTGAAGATACCCATCATCCTTCTATTTCTATTTTGCTAAATGTATCTATTGGTGAGATTAATAACAATAATAGTTCAACCAATACTCGTTACCTCTTTCATAAAACTGATTACAAAGCGTTATCTGACTCTTTGTCTAATGTGGTCTGGGATTTGAGTTATAAGAACATTGATAATTGTCTGTCCGTTATATATGAAAAACTTTTTTTTGCTATTTCCCTAAGTGTACCAGTAGGATTAAGTCATGGGGCACAAGGTTGCCCTGCCTGGTTTTCGGATGATTTGAAATCCATCAGAAATAGAAGGAATAAGTTTTTTAAGCGTTATAAGAGAACTGGTCTCTCTGCGGATTATATCATTTATATCAAAGAAATGCGTAAATTTAATACTGTTAACAAGAAATGTTATGACGATTATGTTCTGAAAATGAAAAACAGAATATTAAGTGATCCGAGAAAGTTTTATGATTTTGTTAACTCCAAAAGAAGGGTTAAAGAATTTCCATCATATATGTACTACAATAATATTGAATCTTCCAACCCCTTTGAAATATGCAATTTCTTTGCAGATTTTTTTGCAAACTGTTATAGTGATAAAATTATCGCTTCGGATGCTTATCCTTATTATATTGAATCGTTCAATATCTTTCCCCAAGTACGTTTTTCGGAATCAGAAGTACTTAACGCTCTGAGGTCCATAAAAAGATCTTATTACCCTGGACCCGATGGTATACCGTCATGTATTATCATCTATTGTGCCGATATTTTAAGTGCACCATTAACAGCCATTTTTAACAATTGTCTCAACAATGGGTACTTTCCTAATATTTGGAAGGAGTCATACATAATACCACTTTTTAAAACAGGTTCGCGAAATTTGATCAGTAATTATAGGGGTATATCTAAACTTAGCGTTATCCCTAAACTATTTGAACGCCTATTAGTGAATAGACTTCAACCATACATCTTTTCAATCTTATCGCCCGCTCAGCATGGTTTCATTAAAGGTAAATCTACAACAACTAACCTTCTTGAACTAGCATGTTGTATATTTCGTTCATTTTCTGAGAAAACTCAAACTGATGTGTTATACACTGATTTTTCTAAAGCTTTTGACAAAGTTTCGCATTCCCTTCTATTATATAAGTTGAATCGTATAGGTCTCCCGCTTAATCTGGTGCAATGGGTTAGGTCTTATATCTCTGGGCGAACCCAACGTGTTCTTTATCAGGGTTACGTATCTTCTATTATTAATGTGTCATCTGGTGTACCGCAAGGCAGCCATCTGGGGCCTTTGTTGTTTATCCTATTTATTAACGATCTTCCGTCATGCATTAGGCATTCTAATATTTTAATGTTTGCCGATGATGTTAAAATTTTTCACTCATATCATTCCCTTGGTGGTAGTGCGTTGTTACAGTCAGATCTGGTGGAATTGGTTAAGTGGTCTAAGTTTAATGGTATGATATTAAACTTAGACAAGTGTAAAAAAATTACATTTTCAAGGTATGCTCCAATAAATGTGGATTACTTTATTGGCAATCATAGGTTGGAACATGTTTCATTTTTTAAAGATCTTGGTGTTATCCTGGATCCGAAACTTAACTTTAATCTCCAAATCCGCTCCGTCGTTAATAAGTCTAAATGTCTTTTAGGATTTGTAAAGCGTTGGTCTAAAGAATTTTTGGATCCATACGTGACCAAATCTCTTTATGTTGCATTAGTACGTCCGGTTCTTGAATATGCAGTTGTCGTGTGGTCGCCTAACTATAATTTATATAAGGATAGTATTGAATCCGTGCAGAAGTCCTTTTTACGATTTGCTTTACGCGGTTTAGGTTGGGACCCCCAAATACCTTTACCACCCTATGAAAGTCGCTTAAAACTTATTAATATGACTTCGCTGTCAAATAGACGTATTTGGTTAGGTGTCTCTTTTTTCATTAAACTTTTGAACGGTGAAGTTAACTGTCCTGCTTTGTTGAACGAAGTATATATTAATGTGCCGAAAAGATGTAGTAGGCATTTTGTTTTAATTAAACTGTCACAGTGTCGCACCAATTACGAGATGTTTCACCCATTGAGGGTTATATCCAGTTGTTTTAATGAGTACTATTATTTATACGATGGATCACACAGATCCATCGAGAGTATTAAAAGTTTAATATTAAATTAATAAGATGCCGGATTGCTTTCTCCCTTTTTTTTTTTTTTTTTTTTTTTATTTTATTATTTACATGATTTGTATTATTGTTGGTTACTTTCTAGTTCTTAAACATGCTAGTTCTTAAGTATTATAGTTTATTATTAATTAGATTCTAATCTGTTGCAGCTGCGGATGTTGTTGTTGTTGTTGTTGTTTCGGCGGTTTGCTGTTTTGCTGACTTTAGTTTTAAGTATATATAAAATAAAAAATTATTCTATTCGTTTTTTTTTTTTAATGAATTGGCTGTATATTTAGCTAAGTTTCGAAGTTTCGATAAATCATACGCACATATAAAAGTGCGTTGGCATCTAATCCGCTTAGTGCTATTGTGAGCATCCTTTGAAAACTGTTTGAAGATATTTTCAAACCAAATAGTAGGCGTTTAAATTGAAAATGATCTTTGTCTGTTGAGAATGCCGTAAGTGGTCTTGAGTTTTCATCAAGTTTAATTTGGTGAAAAGAGCTGGTCATAACTAACGTAGAAAAATACTTAGCGCGACCTAATACGTCAAGTACATCGTCTAGTCTTGTTAAAGGGAATTTGTCATTTACAAGTTTATTATTGGGTTTTCTAAAGTCAATTACTAATCTCCATTTTTTTGTGTCGCTCTTATCTTTTTTTGGTACTAACAGTAAAAGTGATTTGTATGGGCTGGTTTATGGTTCTATTATGTCGACCTTTAATAATTTCTGCATTTGGTCATTGATTTCTTTTATGTATGCTTGTGGTAACCTAAAGTTTTTTATGTATACTGGTGTGCTGTCTTTTGTTGTTAACTTTTGTGTATAGAAAATTTGCATGTGTGTTTGCCTTTATTGATTATAGTATTTAGTGTAAGAATGTGGTTGTTTTTTGTTGGTACGAGTGTATTTCATACGTAATATCTGATTGTATTCATTTAAGGTTTTATCTTTTTCTAATTTCAAAGCCAAATTAACGGCTTGTTCTAAACTTTGTGGTTGAGCAGCGTAAATAATGTGTTTATATATATCATCGAGATTATTTTTGAATGTCGTTAATGCGAGAACTTCGTTTGTTTTCGGTATGATTGATTGTTCTGTCTCTGTTGCTGTATCCCCTAGCTGTTATATTTGAAGATTGTTTAATTCTCCAATAAGGTCAATTATTTTGTTTTTGAAGTTCGTAATATTTCCTTTTTGTCTGGTCGAGCTTAAAGTGTTGAGAATTGTTGGTACGGTTTTTGTATTCTTGTATGTTGTTTTTAGTTTTCTTATTAGTTCTGTCAAAGTGTTGGGTGTTCGGACTGACCCTATTGACGTTTTTACCTTCTGTGTAAGTTTTATATGATGTGTAAATTCAAACAAATCTGCTTTACCCTCTCATTCAAATTTTTTGATAATAGCTCTAAGATTTTGCAAAAGGATTCTGTTTCTTTGTAATTGCCATTAAAGGATGGTAGTGTTTTCATTGCTATCTCTATGTTAAAAGCCATGGTTGTTTTTATAGTGTTTAGTTGTTGTTGTAAAGTATCTTAATATACTACAGATTAAGACTTTAAAGTGCTCTAACGTGTTTTGAATTTCTTCTGTAGACTTTATTTGTTGAATTATTTGTGTTAATTGGCTTTTATAATTCACTATTTCCTTAAGCTTTTCCTCTATAGTTTCTTTCTTATATGGTTGTTTTCTTTATACTCGTTTCTGTTCTGGTCAAAGTCTTTATTAATTCTACTAATTTGTCAATATAATTAATTTAATTTTAATTTTTTTATTTATTTATATTTTTTTCATACAAAAAAAATGTTTTTTCTTTTTTTTTGTTATTTAAACTACTTCTAAAGTTTTACCTACTTCTATGGCTCTATTTTCCTTAATTTTATTTTTAACATATTTTTTGTAGTGTTTATTTATTTATGGGTTGTCCGCTATATTTATTACGTTGTACAGTTCTTTTATCTTCTTCAGTTGTTGGATTTTTCGGCCACCTCTACGTCGTTTCTGCTTTATTGGTTGTTGTTGCTGTAGCTATTGACTTTTATTCTTGTATTCCTCTCTGGTTATCGCCCCTGGTAAGGGGAAGATAAAATATGTTTAGGAATAAGATTAAAAAGACACTTGTCTGTTCTGGTGTATATCTTATTCTGCCTTTATTATTTTCAACTAGTACTATTTATATCAATCTTAACCTAGCCTAATAATGACTTTAGTAGGGGAGCGTGTCACTTAGTGTATCACAAAAACGATTAACATTACAGTATCAGTGTCACAAAATCGATGTCATTAACATTACAATATCTCTGTCATTATGGTATCAACATTACAATAATTGTATCATTAACATTACAATAATTTTTGTTTATAATAGCTAAATACACTACAATATATACATTTACATACATATAACATATTGTATGATATAAATGTTAACAGTCAGTGAAATTTATCCTCCAATCTGTGAAGAATAAGAGCGAAATGTTTTAAAAATATTGTTCGTCTAAAACGAATCATTAAGAGCAGACGAAAATTATGATATAATGTTTTTTTTTTCGTATTAAGTTTTTATTTTTGCAACAGCACAGTGTTCCATAAATATTATCAAGTGAAATAATTTTATGTTTTTTATTTCGCTTCGGTTTTCTCGCCAAATCTTATTTTAAATAATTAATTTTATATTGTTTTGATCTTCTTTCTTTCTTCTACTTCTTCTTCTTTTCTTCTTTTTCTCCTTCTTCTACTTCTTCTACCTTTTCTTATGTTTCCAAAAAAAATCTCATAAAAAAATATCCGTATGAATGTAGTTCGTGTGCGCGTGCATTTGGTACTCGAAATAGAACTATGTGCATATGAAACGAAGAAAAGAGAAACAGTTAAATATTTAAAATTAAAAGAAAGAAAAAGAAGTAGTAAAAACATATTATTAGTTGCAAAAATAATGAAACGGTACTTCTATAAAAAATTTCTAACGTTACTTATTTGTTCACTACTTGCGTTGAACTGGCCCGTTTCCGTTGAGGACGCCAACAAGAAATCTCCAAGTAATGCTGCCACTACTCCGCCGCCGCCACCACCACCACCTGAACCAGAGGCCATCATTGAAGAGATCAATGCCAAACAATTGGATAAACTTTTAATTGAAAAGGATTATGTAGCTGTCTTTTAGTGTTAGTATCTACAGTTAAATAATCACTTTTATTACCCATCAATAATATACTCGTATACTGTCTATATATACATATATCTATTGTCAATTATGTATTCCGAAATTCCTGTAACTTCAAATACGTTGTGAAATTAAAAAAAAAAAAAAAAATGGTTCAAGCAGTAACTTAGAAAGTGACCAAAAAAATTATAATTTTTGGTTAAAAAAATTCCCAAATTGTTAAAAATATCTTTATTAATGTATTTATTCATCAAAGAATTTTACGGGTTTGATTCATTAAGTCCAAATGAGCCACTTTTCTCTAGATCTGTTTCAAAAGGCGTTTTTAATGGAGGATTCAAATCATCACAGAAACTGTTACAATGGTCTGATCAAGCTTTAACTTGTACTAATGAATTTATTCGATAAATTCCTATCGATTGGCACCAAAATTTTGATGTACAATTTTTTTCGGAAATGTACCATTTTTTGCCTTGTACTTTGTTAAAGAAAATATCGTTCCTTATAGATTATGAATGTCTGTAGCAAATTTTAAATCAATATTCAACCGTCTACTAACGACTCAGATTCCGAATTTGATCAAAGGGCAGCTCTGTGCTGCCTGCAGCAATACGCCACAGGGATTAACAAAATTAATACACCTCTTGTGGAGGTAAGATAAGAAAAACATCATTAAAAAAATTATATTTACCGAATGGCAAGAAAGAGAATGACTTGGTACACATAGACAAATATATACATACATACATGCACACTTATTGTAATGAACATGCTTCCATAAGTGTTGGTAGTCTTGAACTTCATAAGTGGTTATATATACATATATGATATGTTTGCAGATGTATTAAAGAATAAAATTTATGAATTAAATCAACACGTATTTTGGGCAGCACAATTAAAATTAATTCTCGACTCATCCATCAATTCAGCATGTATTCGAAAAAACAACATAAGCTAAAAGGCGAAAGAGGATACAAAATAATTTCATAAAGAAAATATTTCAAAGCCAACACATAGACATGAATCAACAAGGACAGTATTGATGGTTTATAATATATAATATAATAATATGTTTGAAAGGTAGCATATGTGGCTGATACAATATTAAGATATTAATTTTCATTCATGATAAATGTGAAAAGGTTAAATAGATTGACAACCGCGCCCATATTTAACAAAAATCTATGATTTTTAAACTCTCGATCGATCAAGAATTCAAATCGGAAACGATTTAATTATGTCCCTTTGTCTGTCCATGTGTATTCGTGATTATGATATTTCGATGACATTTGGAAAAAGGAACCATATTGAAAATAAAACGAATTGGGCCATATTTAGAACCCCTTCTCATATAAGGTTTTATAATAGAAAGTTTCTATATGGCAAAAAATAATACTTAATAAGCTTAATAATTGGTTGTGTCAAATTTGGATCTGATCGGACCATTTTTAAAAACTTTTTCCACATAATGATAGTTCACGAAGAAAATTAATTGCAATGTTTTGCGTTTATCGATACTACTAAATTATCTGTAACTGTTAACTGCATCTAAGTAGTGTAGGGCACTAAATGGTCGGGCTTATCCGATTTATTTTATACGTACTTTTTTAATTGTTAAATATTTCAAATTTTTAATGAAACACATTTTCCCAATTTTTCTAGAAGCCCGTAGCTGTTTAACTTGTGACTATATTTTAGCTGAATTAGAAAAAATTGACGATGATACGGATGATTTTGGTGTGGATTTTGTTAAAATTAATGATTAGCTAAACAGTATGGCTTAAAAACTTTTCCCGCCTTAACATATTTCAGGTAGTTATCACAAACATGTGTATACTATATAGATGGTAACTTACATACGCTTACCCAACTTTCCTTCTAGACTCTTTCTCAATATATAAACGACTTAGTGAAAAAGAACCGATCATTTATGATGGCGATCTTATGGATGAAGAGGGTGTTTTAGATTTTTTAACTTCCTTAGAAGTCATGGACCTGCCAGATCGGATTGAAGAGGTCAATGCTAAAATTTTAATGAAAATCATCGAAGATACGTATTTCGTGGCTGTACTATTCTGTAAGTAGAAAGTTCAATCAAATTAATTATGAATATAAATGTTTAAACTTTAAATTAGAAAGAATTACAGCTAATATTACTAATATGAAAATTCCAATAAATAGGTGTATGGGTAGTTTTAAAGCAGTTGTGGTTTTCTTTAAAGAAATGGTCCGCCGGCATTTATTTAAACTTATATCTTAGACTTGTAGAAATAAATAAATAAAATTGCATTAGAAAGAGAATGCATAGATCTGAGTAAGTATATATGTATAGTTATGTGTATACCCTACACCTTAGCGTGAGGATATACATATTAAATTAAAAGCACCCAAACACTCTACAAAGAATCTTGATCAGTATGAAAATTTAGGCCGATATACTTATGTCCGTCTGTTTGTCTGTCTACTATTGGTTCTCTAACGGTGGTAAATTTTGAGATTTTGAGGCTAGTTAAAAATACATTTCAAATAAAATGAAATGAAAAAACTACTTTTGAGTTTTTGTCTATAGTACACTTTTCTAGAATTTAAAAAAAATTTCGAATGAATACACTTCCAACCTTGGGGTTGCAAATATACCTAAAATTCATTTCACGTATCTATATATTTGTGTTATGACTTGAAAAAAAATGGGCTTTTTCTAAGTCTATAACATATTCATTTAAGTCTTAATATACATGTTTAAATAAATCCCACTAGTAATTCATTTGTAACTTAATAACAATATTTTTGTATTTTGTATTAGTTTTCAATGTAAAAATTTTGTCATTTATCTATTATATTATATGCACAAAAATAAACGTATTAGTTAGTTTTGGTACTAACATCTCAAACAATGTACATCGAACATATTTACATAAATAAGTATACCAAAACAAAAACAAGTCAAAATATTATAGTCGGTCAAGCCCGACCATCAAATACCCTACACCATTTGATATATTATTCAATTTAATTTTTTTCTTTCAATATGAAAAATTGTATTTTTCTATACCTACCTGTATATTCAAAAATTTCAAAATGATAAATAAGTCAAAAATTTTACTTTATATTTTATTTGTTTATGATATAAAAAAAATTATGTGGGGAGGGGGTCTAAAAATGCTTTTCCGCGTATCAAATTTCATCGAAATATCTCATATTGATCGGTATAACCAAGGGGGGTGTGGCATTTGCCGTTTAGGAGTTAGAAACATCAGCACAAACTTAATATATAATTTCGGTTAAAAATATTCACTGTTGGATATTTTTGAGTAAGAAAGATAATACACCAATCGACATATCGAAAATATTGCTCCAGTAAGTGCTGTAATTCAAAATGAGCCAAATCGGATAAATTTACAAATCTAACTAACTCAAAAACTGAAGCCAGTTGATCATTTTAAAGGCCGAAACTTAAGTTATAATATGTTATGTCCTTATTGAAAAGCCCTTTACAAGTTCACACGTTTACATTTTTTCTTATATTTAAACTAAATTTAAAGATTTAAGCTTATAAATACAAGTATGTACAGATGTATAAAATATTTCAAATTTCATTAAAGCTTAACCAAAAAAACATACAAACATATAGCAACCATTGCCAAAACAATACATTATCAGTCACTTCCATTTTAGCAGCAATTTTTCGAGTGTTTGCTTTTGTCCTATTCATAGGGTGGGGATAGATTTAGTAGATTAGTAGACTAATGCCAAACGACAAATGTTTTTTGTTTGATAAGTTCTTTTTCCTCTTTCAATTTTTTGCTTTTGTTATTTACTTACTTATTTATTTAGTTAGTTTTCATTTTATTTTTGTACACTTTATGCACCATGCATCCATCATACACCATTTCACCACACACTTATATTGTATTGTAGTTAGATACGCATTATAACGTAGAGAACAGACATTCAGCACCGTTTAAACATATTTTCTTTTCAAATCTATTTTTAACAAAAATTGTAGGTGGTAGCGACAGCAGCAGCATCAGCATCACTAATACCAGCCGCATTTGTATTATATACACATGTATATTATGTGCACATGTAGTGTGAGTAGGCAAATATACACAACATATAAACACATGTACCGCACAATGTATAATTTTTACTCAATGATTAGATTATACGCCCAAACACTTATTGAGGGATATTGGTTGTGCACTTAGATATGTATGTCAGTCATTATTGTTTCTGTTTACAATATTGAAAATAAAATGTCCTTAAATTTGTTGTATTCTGTTATTAAATCCTTCACCTTTTTATAATCATTCTTGTGCGAAAAGAATATCCGTTGTCTTCTGAATTACTTTCATAATAAATTTAAGATTAAAATAAAACGTGACTTTTAAGATGCAAAGCATACAAAATATAAAAAATATTTTTTATAGAAAACAACTTACAAAAATAAGATATTAAAATTAATTAAACATTGTGTCAGCTGTAATGTACGTCGTTGGCCTATTTGTTGTTGTAACAAATAAAAAAAAAAAACAATTTAATAGATTTATAATTAATTTTTAAAAAGGATATTGCTTATTATAAAAGTGAAATGACTTAGCCAGGGGTGGTTGGAAAATTTTTTTTTTCCTTTTGTAATGAAATTTAATCATGCATACGAAGGTTCTTCATAACCTTTTCATAATTATTATGAGTATACATATACGTATGAGAAATAAACTTTTTATGAAAACACATTATATTTAGCTTCGAAATAGGCATTTTTACCGTTCAAAAAAAAAAAGATTGAACATTATTTTTTTTTGCTTTTTTTCAAAATATTTATCAATATCGATTGATTCAATAATGGTTGAAGAAAGGGTAAAAAAATTAATAGTTATATTTATTACGCTATACTAGAATTTAAATTAAACAAAAACAGAAAGGCGTCAACCTGGGGATACTTAATTATTTTTCGAACCAATCCATTTTGTATCCATTTTGAATTCATATAACTACGGACATAGTTTCCTGTCTGTCGGTCTATGAATATTGCTAAGATAATTTTATGAAATTCTTTACAAAGGCAACACATTTAGGACTCTTTCCCATATAGCATCCTTACTTGATATAAAAAGAAAATTCAGAATTTTAATATTTTTTTATAAAGAATATAGACAAATTAATTGTTCTAGGTGATTTTAACCTACCTAATGCCATGTGGTATTTTAATGAAGACCTTGGATATTTTACACCTAGTTCGTATCCGTTTATTTTTAATGATTATTTTGATTTGATTTGTGAACTTTCTCTGTTTCAACTTAATTCAATTTATAATAGTAATTATAAATTACTGGATTTAATTTTTTCAAGTGACACTAATATAAAGGTTTCGCGTTCATTCCCCTTTGTGGAGCCTGAGGATCATTACCATCCTACATTGTTATTAACCTTAGGTGATTTCGGTAGTGGTTTTATCAATAGACCACGAGATACAATACATTACCTTCAATATGACAAAACTGACTTTATTAAACTATGTAATGTTTTATCTACTTTTGCATGGGACCTTGATTACAACAATGTCGATGAGTCCTTAAATTATGTTTACAATGCTTTATCTTGCGTTATTTCCGTGTCCGTTCCGATCAGACGTTGCAATTCTAATTATAACCGCCTTTGTCCAGTTTGGATTAATGCTAATCTGAAAAAATAATAAAAAGAGTAGGTTCTTTAAAAAGTTTAAGCGTAGTGGTTCACTTGTGGATTATACTAGATACTCTTCTATGAGAAGGTATTTTAATGCTTTGAAAAATAAATGCCACTCAAAGTATATTATTTTAATAAAGTATAAACTGTATTCTGATCCCAAAACATTTTTCCGCTTTGTTGATTCTAAAAGAAAAGTTAGGAGCTTTCCGTCCGTAATGTGCTATGGAAATTGTGAATCATCAGACGTATCTGTGATTGCTAACTTATTTGCTGACTTTTTTGAAAAGAATTATTCTCGTACTTATATTTCATCTGATAATTACCCATTCGTTTGATATTTTTCCGCAAATCTTATTATCTGAGGATGATGTACTTTCCTCCCTTTCTGCCCTAAAATTCTTCGTTATACCTGGTCCTGATAACTTTGTTCACTGGTTCTATTCTTACCTTACCAACAGAACTCAATGTGTGTCATTTAATCGTTGCCAGTCGAGGGAAAGGTAGTCACTTGAGGCCACTTTTATTTGCGCTGTTCGTTAATAACCTTCCCACGTCCGTTCATTGCTCTAAAGTCTTGATGTTTGCTGATGATGTTAAACTTTATTATCGGATTGATTCTCCGGCTTCTATTGATACTCTTCAGTCTGACCTTTCGAGCTTGGCTAATTGGTGCGTTGTTAACGGAATGTTTTTGAATTTAAATAAGTGTAAAAAAATGTCATTTAACTGAATTACTGCCATTCCGTCCGATTATTATATCAATAATAACTTGCTTGCTAGTGTTGATACTTTTAAAGATTTAGGCGCCCTACTTGATTCAAGACTGAAGTTTAATTTACATATTGAAACCTCGGTGAATAAGGCTAAGTCGTTATTGGATTTCGTAAAAAGGTGGTCTAAGGAATTTACTGATCCTTATATTTGTAAAAGGCTTTACACTGCTCTAGTGAGAACAGTTTTGGAATACGCATTGGTTGTCTGGACACCAAGTTATAGATGTCAAATTGATTTGTTGGAGTCAGTCCAAAGAAATTTTCTCTTTTTTGCCCTTCGTGGACTAGGCTGGGACACTCGTCGCTCTCTCCCTCCTTATGAAAATAGGCTGTAATTAATTTGCCATCGCTTGAAAAAATGCGTACCATGTTGAGCGTTATTTTCATGGTTACGTTAATTCGTGGCACTATATCGTCTCCTTTCTTGTTAGAGAATATTCCGTTTAATGTACCAAGTAGGTCAACTCGCCATTATATTAACCAATAATTTTTTTTTACTTTACTTTTATTTTTATATATTAGTTGATTTTGTAATATCCTTTTGTCTCATTAAGTGTGACTTTTAGTTGTAAGCTTAATCTTAAGTTTTTTTTCTCTTTCTTTTTTGTAAATTGTTATTATTTACATTTGTAATTTTTATTTATATATTCGTTTTTTATTTGCATATATTGTATTTAATTTTATTCTAAGTTGTTCCAGAGGTTGCTGTTGTTGTTGTTGTTGCTGGTGTTGCTGCCGGTGTTTATTTATTTATTTATTTATCTATCTATTTTATTTATAAAAATTTTTTTATTTTAATATTTTTTATTTATATAACTTATATTAGTTGAAAATTGGTTTTTGTAACTAATAGAATAAAGAATATATGATATATCAAAACTCTTGCTGAATTAGCTTTAAAATTGAGTATGCAAATTTTTAGAACCCCTTTCCTTTCTTCTTTCAACCCTTTTTCACAAAGTGACTTGCCTAGCACCTTTTTTGTCTAAATATATGCATACTTCTGGGCAGAATCATAGATGATGGTAGGTATGATTGATGAAAGCACTGAAGCAGACTATGTGTCTAAATGAAATTTAAGAATTTTTTTAAGGAAATATTTGATTATTGAAGTGTTTATAATAAGCGACATCGAACGAGAAGGTATATCTGGGTAGAGAATTATTTTGTTTATATACAAATTATTTTTTTAATACTTTATGAGTGTTTATATAGCTTAAAAAGCTTTTTCTAAAATATGTTTGTACACGTTTAATTAGAGGTTTTAAAATTAGGTCATTCATGCAGCAACTTTATGTATCTGTGTCGGGTAAAAACAAATATCAATTATGTGTGTTGGATTGGGTTCCAATTAAAAAATTATATTGTTCATAACTACTAACGGCTGCTTAAGCTTAAAATTAGAACCAGAAGAACCATGGCTTATAAAATGTTATGTTATGTTTCGGAATGTTTGTAATTGATTCTATTGTAATTCAACATACACACACAACACATGGAAGTCGACTATTAGATAAAAAAAAAAAGATTATTAGATATTATTGAGTATAAAAAATTTAATTTAAATTATATGAATTGCAGGCCAAATATGATTCACAACAATTTAAAATTTGTTAACTTTGGTTGAATACAAAACCGGATACATGTGGTGGGCAGAATGAAGGGGAAAGAATTTAAAAAAAAAAACTCTAACTCCTTTGATTGATTAACCATTATAATATGCGATTTTCATTTTTAAGATTACCTGCAAATAAAAGTGATTGTTAGCATTAGCGAAAAGATGATCATACAAGATCGGTACGCCAGTATCATAGTACAATAGAGTAGGAAAGACAAAAATGCCAATCTCATGAGCCAACTTGACATCATTCGATTTAACAAATTGTAAGTCATGTTTATCCGTATCATCATCGATATTTTCCAATTCCTCTAAAACGGCTGCACAAGAGGCACATTTGTCGGTATCTAGAAAAAGGCAGAAATATTAAATGAACTTTTGTTGAAGGCACCTCTTAATCAACTTACAAAAGAAAACCGCCAAATGCTCCACATCTTGAATTAAAACTTGTAACGTTTTCTGATCTACTGACTCAATAACATCAGCCGTAGATTCGTGTAATTCAATGACCCATTCTAAAATTTCCTTTTCCTTCATTAGATCTTCTAATTAAGAACATAAGATGATCAGAATTGTTTTATTTCTAAGAAATATCATCTTACCATTGTACGAGTATATTGTTCTAAATTTGTGCCTATAGAATGCTAGAGCTGGTAAGCTGGCTAAATCATACTCCTTGTCAATATCTTCATCTGAAGTTTTAACAAAATCAATACTTTTGTCTTCGCATTCATCGTCTATATTCTCTAGTTCGTTTAGGATCCTTTGTGTTTTCTTATCACCTTCAACATCTAAAAAGGTAACAGTAAACTTTCTAACATTCCTAATTGATTTGGTTATTTCATTTGTAACTAGTGGAAAAAGTCAGAGGCCCTTTTAAATGTCTGGGAGCTCTAGATGTCTACGTGTCCTTGCTGAAAGTCTTACGTTCACACAAATATAGGCAAATTCTTGATTCAAGAAGGCATGCCTACAAAAAGTAAACATCTGTTACGGATGTAAAAATTAAGGTAAAACGTTCAGATTAAGTATTATTATTGGATGACATGCCCATAATTTACAAAAAAAAATTTCATTAGAATAGTATTGAACTTTACACGTAATAAGCTAAACTTTCACTGAAATAGAATCAATAAAATATGATAGAAAATTTCGTTGCTGTTTTTTTTTTAACTTACAAAAGAATACAACCATGTGATCCTTTTCCGCCAACATCTTATCGAGCATTTTCGCATTGACGTCTTCAATTCGCCCCGGTATCTGGAGCGTTTCTTTATCTATAATCCAAGTTAATACTTCATCTTCATCTTCTAAATCACCAGAAAACACTAAAGAATCTCGATTTCTAAAGAATATCAAGAGAGGATAATTTTTTATATTATATGTCTTGGCAACAGCTATATCCTTGGTGGTAACAAAAATGATGCCAGCTTCATCCAATTCATCATCGATGGTTTCTAAAGCTGTTAAAATTCTGTCGCACTTATCGCTCGGATCACAGGCACCGGTAAAGAAGACCACAATAAATTCATGTTCGCTAGTTAAATTGGCAAGCATTTCATCGATGACCTTTTCAATAGTAGCGGTTTTCTTTTGCAATATCAACCAGTTCAAGACTTCATCTTCATTCATTAGATCATCCTCATAGAGAGCAGGTATATGATTCTCACAATAAATTAATGATGGTAAATGATCTAGACCATATTCTTGAGCTTCAGCTGGATTATCGATGCCAACACCCTCCTTCTCCAATTCATCATCAATATTTTCCAATTCATTTAAAACCCGTGTATCCTGTTTATCATACTTTTCATCTTTTAATTAAACATATACCATACCATAACCAGAAGTATTTAACAAAACTTACAAAATATAACCGCCAAGTGTTCAATATTTTCTAATTTTTCTTTCATTTCATCGGTCACCTCGGGTATATCGGTATAACGTTTTTGATGTACCAGCCAACCGAGTAATTCATCTTCTTTCATTAAATCACCATCGTATACATGGGGGATTCCCCGTTCGAACAAATCTAAAGCCGGTAGTTCATCAATACTACATTCTTTACCTTCTATATCATCATCGATTTTAACGAATGCAATATCATTTGCATCACATTCATCGTCAATATTCTCCAGTTCGGATAAGACAATTTGAGATTTCTTTTGATCTTTGTCATCGGCTAAAATGGTGTCTTTGCTTTTTAGCTTTAATTAATAATTCGAGGTCCCGGATATAGGACCTTAAAAGAGGTATTTGTTTAGAAAAGTATATCTTTGCGATTGACAATAATCTATCCGCCAAACTCCAACTCTTTCATTCTCTGACTCAATATTTGTTAATTATTTTACGAATATGAGCTATATTTAATTTATTAGTTAGTCAGCCAGCCAGCCTTAGCAAAGCAAAGTAGATACGTAAATATTGTAATTTGGAAACTTACAAAACAATGCGGCTACATGAGTCATTTTTTCAATAATTATATCTAACATTTCATCGATTATATCCTCAATTTTATCGGAATTGGTCTGTTCCTCAAGCCAATGCAATAATTTTTCTTCTTGCCCAAGATTGCCTTCATAAATTGTTGGAATGCCTTTCTCAAAGTAAATCAATTTAGGAACTTGCATAATGCCATACTCCAACGCCTCCTCTGGATATCAATTTTAACAAACGCTATACCTAATTGATCGCATTCATTGTCAATATTTTCCATTTCCTTCAAAACTCTTTCAGATTTCCCATCATTATTATCATCTGTTTTTTTTTTTAGGAAATCATAGAGAAATCAATATTTCTGGGCAGAATGAAACGCAGTGTTTTGTGGTTATTGAAAAAGTAAGTGAAAAATTTATGAAAAGTTTATTGACAAATAAACAAAAGGTTCTAACAAATCTTTTCGTGAATACTGGTACAGTAGTTTTGTAACATAATGTGTCTAATACCCCCACTCGAACAGATTTGTTGTAACCTTTTTATTTGATGATGGATTAGCATCAGTAAAAAGAGATACTAGCGGTCTATGGTCTGTTACTACTACGAATCTTCTTCCAAATAAATATGGTCTGAAAAATTTCATTGCTCAGTGTATGGCTAGTAGTTCTTTTTCTATAACAGATTTATTGATGTCATGTTTGGATAATGTCGTAATTGCATATGAAATAGGCAGATCGTTGCCGATGTCACCTTGCGAAAGTACCCAGTGCATAATCAAATGCGTCTGTGGTTAGTATAAATGTTTTGTCAAAGTCGGGATATTGGAGTACTGGTGGACTCATTAGTTCTTGTTTTAGCAACCTGAATGATTTTTCACATTCTTGAGACCAAATAAAGAGGTTATTTTTTTTTAGTAAAGAGTGAAGGCATTTTGAAATCTTTGCAAAGTCTTTAATGAATCTACGGTAATAATTGCAGAAGGCTATGAATATCCGTACTTCGTCGGGATTTGTGGGAGTTGGGTAATCTCTTAAGACTTTATATTTTGATGGGTCTGTCTTGATGCCATTTTTAGTTATTAAATGACCCAAATATATTACTTCTAGTCGAAGGAATTGAATTTGCTTGCGTTCAACTTCAGATAGTATTCTCTCAGTCGTGAAAATACTTTTAGTAAGTTTTTATTGTGATGTTGCAGGCTACATCCAAATACAATTATGTCATCAGGGTAATCTGGCATCTCTGTTTGAAGCTGTAATATTATTCTCGCTCGTGCAAAAAATTGCGATATCAAGTGAATAAATTAAATTTATATTAAATTTTTTTATTCAATTTTGTGTTAATAATTACAAATTGATAATTTCTTTTGTTTCACTTAGTGAATAACTGGTTATTTGTCTCGTATTTGGTGTACATTTTGGTGCAGTTATTTCGAGGTAATTGTTGTTGCCGTGACGGTGGTTTTTCTTTTATAGTAAGTGATCTTTTATTCTTTTGTACTTTTCTCTATTTGTGTACAATTTGCCAAGATGGAATACTGTTATTCCAAATGCAAAAGAATGAATAGTCCAAAGGAGAAAAATATTAATTCCTCCCCGGAACGATTTCTTTTCTGTTGGCTATGTGAATCAGCTGCTCACTTAAAGTGTGCTGGGTTCACAGGTAGACAATTTGATCACATTATCAATCGCGCGAAAGGGTTGCGATGGTCTTGTCCGAGTTGCCGGCAGAAGGATGTCGATTTTTACAAATTGTTCAATCAGACTCAAGCTGGCTTTAGGGAGTTATGTAGCGACTTAGCTAAGCTAACTGCTAAGTTTGACTTCTATCAAGATCTGTTTGCGTCTTGTAAATATTTGGATGGTTCTTTTCAGGATCGTGGTAAATTTGTGAAACAAGTTGATATGCATAAGGATTCATTAGCCCCAAACATATGTGATGTACCGTATCGTACGACATCTATGTCGTCTTTAAATTCGGATACCACGTCTGGTCCTCTTGCGATTCCAACTATTGTTATTGATGACAACTTACCCTCTACTTCTAATGCTTTGTCTAAGGCTGTTAAGGATTTTCCCCAAATTAACGTTGATGTAGATTCCAACGGTAATTCTACGGATGCTGTATACAATGCGGAGGTATCGAATGTTGGCAATGTACAGAATGTTCCTTTAACGGAACCACGTTGTACGCCCGCTACTCCAGCTAGTACATTTGATTGCAACAATGTGTGTGAGTCAGTGAAGTCTGTTCCTCCTAAAAATGTTTTAACTGTTGTACCTGCCCGCAAGGCAATTTTTATCTCTCGTCTTGCTGCTGATACAACGGTTGACATGATTATGGAGTACATCAAGTCTAAAATTTCTAATGTGGATACAGCTAATATTGGCATCTTTAAATTTTGTGTCCCCCAACAGCGTGACATTTCGTCTTTCAAAATGCAATTACCGGCTAATCTTTATAATTTGGTTTCGAATAAAGTTTTTTGGCCTGAAGGGATTTTCATTAAGGACTTTGTTCCACGTAAAAGAGCTGTGGTGTCACTTATTTCCAATCCGGTTGATAATGTTCCAAAAAACTGAACAGTGTCCTGTCTTTTCTGTACCAAAACGTGCATGGGTTGAATACTAAATTGTCAACTTTACTCCTTAACACTCTTAACTGTGACTACCACATTGTTGCCTTCACCGAAACCTGGCTTAAGCCAGGGATCCATGATTCTGAAATCTTTTGCACTAGATATCAGGTTTACAGGGAGGATAGGATTGGTAAAGTGGGCGGTGGTGTACTCATTGCTATTTCTAATTCCTTCTCTTCTCGTAAACTTGATTTTTCTATTCCTCTTGATATTGAATTTATGTGTGTTCAATTACGAGTCGGTAGTATTTTTGTTTATATTACTTGCTCATACGTTCCACCGTCATCTAATATCGATATCTATTTAAAGCACTTTACCTTCATCTCTGACGTGTGTTCTCGGTTAAGACCGAATGATTTAATTCTTGTATTGGGTGATTTCAACTTACCTGATGTAACGTGGACTTTTGATATGGAGTGTGGGTATTTTTCACCCATTAGCTATCCCTCATATTATGAAGACATCTTTGAGTCAATTTTTGATCTCAGCTTAATGCAATTAAATCAGGTATCAAATGTTAATGGTCGGCTATTAGACTTGGTCTTTTCTAATACAAATAATCTAACTATTTTACGGGCATCTCCTCTTGTTACACCTGAAGATACCCATCATCCTTCTATTTCTATTTTGCTAAATGTATCTATTGGTGAGATTAATAACAATAATAGTTCAACCAATACTCGTTACCTCTTTCATAAAACTGATTACAAAGCGTTATCTGACTCTTTGTCTAATGTGGTCTGGGATTTGAGTTATAAGAACATTGATAATTGTCTGTCCGTTATATATGAAAAACTTTTTTTTGCTATTTCCCTAAGTGTACCAGTAGGATTAAGTCATGGGGCACAAGGTTGCCCTGCCTGGTTTTCGGATGATTTGAAATTCATCAGAAATAGAAGGAATAAGTTTTTTAAGCGTTATAAGAGAACTGGTCTCTCTGCGGATTATATCATTTATATCAAAGAAATGCGTAAATTTAATACTGTTAACAAGAAATGTTATGACGATTATGTTCTGAAAATGAAAAACAGAATATTAAGTGATCCGAGAAAGTTTTATGATTTTGTTAACTCCAAAAGAAGGGTTAAAGAATTTCCATCATATATGTACTACAATAATATTGAATCTTCCAACCCCTTTGAAATATGCAATTTCTTTGCAGATTTTTTTGCAAACTGTTATAGTGATAAAATTATCGCTTCGGATGCTTATCCTTATTATATTGAATCGTTCAATATCTTTCCCCAAGTACGTTTTTCGGAATCAGAAGTACTTAACGCTCTGAGGTCCATAAAAAGATCTTATTACCCTGGACCCGATGGTATACCGTCATGTATTATCATCTATTGTGCCGATATTTTAAGTGCACCATTAACAGCCATTTTTAACAATTGTCTCAACAATGGGTACTTTCCTAATATTTGGAAGGAGTCATACATAATACCACTTTTTAAAACAGGTTCGCGAAATTTGATCAGTAATTATAGGGGTATATCTAAACTTAGCGTTATCCCTAAACTATTTGAACGCCTATTAGTGAATAGACTTCAACCATACATCTTTTCAATCTTATCGCCCGCTCAGCATGGTTTCATTAAAGGTAAATCTACAACAACTAACCTTCTTGAACTAGCATGTTGTATATTTCGTTCATTTTCTGAGAAAACTCAAACTGATGTGTTATACACTGATTTTTCTAAAGCTTTTGACAAAGTTTCGCATTCCCTTCTATTATATAAGTTGAATCGTATAGGTCTCCCGCTTAATCTGGTGCAATGGGTTAGGTCTTATATCTCTGGGCGAACCCAACGTGTTCTTTATCAGGGTTACGTATCTTCTATTATTAATGTGTCATCTGGTGTACCGCAAGGCAGCCATCTGGGGCCTTTGTTGTTTATCCTATTTATTAACGATCTTCCGTCATGCATTAGGCATTCTAATATTTAATGTTTGCCGATGATGTTAAAATTTTTCACTCATATCATTCCCTTGGTGGTAGTGCGTTGTTACAGTCAGATCTGGTGGAATTGGTTAAGTGGTCTAAGTTTAATGGTATGATATTAAACTTAGACAAGTGTAAAAAAATTACATTTTCAAGGTATGCTCCAATAAATGTGGATTACTTTATTGGCAATCATAGGTTGGAACATGTTTCATTTTTTAAAGATCTTGGTGTTATCCTGGATCCGAAACTTAACTTTAATCTCCAAATCCGCTCCGTCGTTAATAAGTCTAAATGTCTTTTAGGATTTGTAAAGCGTTGGTCTAAAGAATTTTTGGATCCATACGTGACCAAATCTCTTTATGTTGCATTAGTACATCCGGTTCTTGAATATGCAGTTGTCGTGTGGTCGCCTAACTATAATTTATATAAGGATAGTATTGAATCCGTGCAGAAGTCCTTTTTACGATTTGCTTTACGCGGTTTAGGTTGGGACCCCCAAATACCTTTACCACCCTATGAAAGTCGCTTAAAACTTATTAATATGACTTCGCTGTCAAATAGACGTATTTGGTTAGGTGTCTCTTTTTTCATTAAACTTTTGAACGGTGAAGTTAACTGTCCTGCTTTGTTGAACGAAGTATATATTAATGTGCCGAAAAGATGTAGTAGGCATTTTGTTTTAATTAAACTGTCACAGTGTCGCACCAATTACGAGATGTTTCACCCATTGAGGGTTATATCCAGTTGTTTTAATGAGTACTATTATTTATACGATGGATCACACAGATCCATCGAGAGTATTAAAAGTTTAATATTAAATTAATAAGATGCCGGATTGCTTTCTCCCTTTTTTTTTTTTTTTTTTTTTTATTTTATTATTTACATGATTTGTATTATTGTTGGTTACTTTCTAGTTCTTAAACATGCTAGTTCTTAAGTATTATAGTTTATTATTAATTAGATTCTAATCTGTTGCAGCTGCGGATGTTGTTGTTGTTGTTGTTGTTGTTGTTGTTTCGGCGGTTTGCTGTTTTGCTGACTTTAGTTTTAAGTATATATAAAATAAAAAATTATTCTATTCGTTTTTTTTTTTAATGAATTGGCTGTATATTTAGCTAAGTTTCGAAGTTTCGATAAATCATACGCACATATAAAAGTGCGTTGGCATCTAATCCGCTTAGTGCTATTGTGAGCATCCTTTGAAAACTGTTTGAAGATATTTTCAAACCAAATAGTAGGCGTTTAAATTGAAAATGATCTTTGTCTGTTGAGAATGCAGTAAGTGGTCTTGAGTCTTCATCAAGTTTAATTTGGTGAAAAGAGCTGGTCATGACTAACGTAGAAAAATACTTAGCGCGACCTAATACGTCAAGTACATCGTCTAGTCTTGTTAAAGGGAATTTGTCATTTACAAGTTTATTATTGGGTTTTCTAAAGTCAATTACTAATCTCCATTTTTTTGTGTCGCTCTTATCTTTTTTTGGTACTAACAGTAAAAGTGATTTGTATGGGCTGGTTTATGGTTCTATTATGTCGACCTTTAATAATTTCTGCATTTGGTCATTGATTTCTTTTATGTATGCTTGTGGTAACCTAAAGTTTTTTATGTATACTGGTGTGCTGTCTTTTGTTGTTAACTTTTGTGTATAGAAAATTTGCATGTGTGTTTGCCTTTATTGATTATAGTATTTAGTGTAAGAATGTGGTTGTTTTTTGTTGGTACGAGTGTATTTCATACGTAATATCTGATTGTATTCATTTAAGGTTTTATCTTTGTCTAATTTCAAAGCCAAATTAACGGCTTGTTCTAAACTTTGTGGTTGAGCAGCGTAAATAATGTGTTTATATATATCATCGAGATTATTTTTGAATGTCGTTAATGCGAGAACTTCGTTTGTTTTCGGTATGATTGATTGTTCTGTCTCTGTTGCTGTATCCCCTAGCTGTTGTATTTGAAGATTGTTTAATTCTCCAATAAGGTCAATTATTTTGTTTTTGAAGTTCGTAATATTTCCTTTTTGTCTGGTCGAGCTTAAAGTGTTGAGAATTGTTGGTACGGTTTTTGTATTCTTGTATGTTGTTTTTAGTTTTCTTATTAGTTCTGTCAAAGTGTTGGGTGTTCGGACTGACCCTATTAACGTTTTTACCTTCTGTGTAAGTTTTATATGATGTGTAAATTCAAACAAATCTGCTTTACCCTCTCATTCAAATTTTTTGATAATAGCTCTAAGATTTTGCAAAAGGATTCTGTTTCTTTGTAATTGCCATTAAAGGATGGTAGTGTTTTCATTGCTATCTCTATGTTAAAAGCCATGGTTGTTTTTATAGTGTTTAGTTGTTGTTGTAAAGTATCTTAATATACTACAGATTAAGACTTTAAAGTGCTCTAACGTGTTTTGAATTTCTTCTGTAGACTTTATTTGTTGAATTATTTGTGTTAATTGGCTTTTATAATTCACTATTTCCTTAAGCTTTTCCTCTATAGTTTCTTTCTTATATGGTTGTTTTCTTTATACTCGTTTCTGTTCTGGTCAAAGTCTTTATTAATTCTACTAATTTGTCAATATAATTAATTTAATTTTAATTTTTTTATTTATTTATATTTTTTTCATACAAAAAAAATGTTTTTTCTTTTTTTTTGTTATTTAAACTACTTCTAAAGTTTTACCTACTTCTATGGCTCTATTTTCCTTAATTTTATTTTTAACATATTTTTTGTAGTGTTTATTTATTTATGGGTTGTCCGCTATATTTATTACGTTGTACAGTTCTTTTATCTTCTTCAGTTGTTGGATTTTTCGGCCACCTCTACGTCGTTTCTGCTTTATTGGTTGTTGTTGCTGTAGCTATTGACTTTTATTCTTGTATTCCTCTCTGGTTATCGCCCCTGGTAAGGGGAAGATAAAATATGTTTAGGAATAAGATTAAAAAGACACTTGTCTGTTCTGGTGTATATCTTATTCTGCCTTTATTATTTTCAACTAGTACTATTTATATCAATCTTAACCTAGCCTAATAATGACTTTAGTAGGGGAGCGTGTCACTTAGTGTATCACTAAAACGATTAACATTACAGTATCAGTGTCACAAAATCGATGTCATTAACATTACAATATCTCTGTCATTATGGTATCAACATTACAATAATTGTATCATTAACATTACAATAATTTTTGTTTATAATAGCTAAATACACTACAATATATACATTTACATACATATAATATATTGTATGATATAAATGTTAACAGTCAGTGAAATTTATCCTCCAATCTGTGAAGAATAAGAGCGAAATGTTTTAAAAATATTGTTCGTCTAAAACGAATCATTAAGAGCAGACGAAAATTATGATATAATGTTTTTTTTTTCGTATTAAGTTTTTATTTTTGCAACAGCACAGTGTTCCATAAATATTATCAAGTGAAATAATTTTATGTTTTTTATTTCGCTTCGGTTTTCTCGCCAAATCTTATTTTAAATAATTAATTTTATATTGTTTTGATCTTCTTTCTTTCTTCTACTTCTTCTTCTTTTCTTCTTTTTCTCCTTCTTCTACTTCTTCTACCTTTTCTTATGTTTCCAAAAAAAATCTCATAAAAAAATATCCGTATGAATGTAGTTCGTGTGCGCGTGCATTTGGTACTCGAAATAGAACTATGTGCATATGAAACGAAGAAAAGAGAAACAGTTAAATATTTAAAATTAAAAGAAAGAAAAAGAAGTAGTAAAAACATATTATTAGTTGCAAAAATAATGAAACGGTACTTCTATAAAAAATTTCTAACGTTACTTATTTGTTCACTACTTGCGTTGAACTGGCCCGTTTCCGTTGAGGACGCCAACAAGAAATCTCCAAGTAATGCTGCCACTACTCCGCCGCCGCCACCACCACCACCTGAACCAGAGGCCATCATTGAAGAGATCAATGCCAAACAATTGGATAAACTTTTAATTGAAAAGGATTATGTAGCTGTCTTTTAGTGTTAGTATCTACAGTTAAATAATCACTTTTATTACCCATCAATAATATACTCGTATACTGTCTATATATACATATATCTATTGTCAATTATGTATTCCGAAATTCCTGTAACTTCAAATACGTTGTGAAATTAAAAAAAAAAAAAAATGGTTCAAGCAGTAACTTAGAAAGTGACCAAAAAAATTATAATTTTTGGTTAAAAAAATTCCCAAATTGTTAAAAATATCTTTATTAATGTATTTATTCATCAAAGAATTTTACGGGTTTGATTCATTAAGTCCAAATGAGCCACTTTTCTCTAGATCTGTTTCAAAAGGCGTTTTTAATGGAGGATTCAAATCATCACAGAAACTGTTACAATGGTCTGATCAAGCTTTAACTTGTACTAATGAATTTATTCGATAAATTCCTATCGATTGGCACCAAAATTTTGATGTACAATTTTTTTCGGAAATGTACCATTTTTTGCCTTGTACTTTGTTAAAGAAAATATCGTTCCTTATAGATTATGAATGTCTGTAGCAAATTTTAAATCAATATTCAACCGTCTACTAACGACTCAGATTCCGAATTTGATCAAAGGGCAGCTCTGTGCTGCCTGCAGCAATACGCCACAGGGATTAACAAAATTAATACACCTCTTGTGGAGGTAAGATAAGAAAAACATCATTAAAAAAATTATATTTACCGAATGGCAAGAAAGAGAATGACTTGGTACACATAGACAAATATATACATACATACATGCACACTTATTGTAATGAACATGCTTCCATAAGTGTTGGTAGTCTTGAACTTCATAAGTGGTTATATATACATATATGATATGTTTGCAGATGTATTAAAGAATAAAATTTATGAATTAAATCAACACGTATTTTGGGCAGCACAATTAAAATTAATTCTCGACTCATCCATCAATTCAGCATGTATTCGAAAAAACAACATAAGCTAAAAGGCGAAAGAGGATACAAAATAATTTCATAAAGAAAATATTTCAAAGCCAACACATAGACATGAATCAACAAGGACAGTATTGATGGTTTATAATATATAATATAATAATATGTTTGAAAGGTAGCATATGTGGCTGATACAATATTAAGATATTAATTTTCATTCATGATAAATGTGAAAAGGTTAAATAGATTGACAACCGCGCCCATATTTAACAAAAATCTATGATTTTTAAACTCTCGATCGATCAAGAATTCAAATCGGAAACGATTTAATTATGTCCCTTTGTCTGTCCATGTGTATTCGTGATTATGATATTTCGATGACATTTGGAAAAAGGAACCATATTGAAAATAAAACGAATTGGGCCATATTTAGAACCCCTTCTCATATAAGGTTTTATAATAGAAAGTTTCTATATGGCAAAAAATAATACTTAATAAGCTTAATAATTGGTTGTGTCAAATTTGGATCTGATCGGACCATTTTTAAAAACTTTTTCCACATAATGATAGTTCACGAAGAAAATTAATTGCAATGTTTTGCGTTTATCGATACTACTAAATTATCTGTAACTGTTAACTGCATCTAAGTAGTGTAGGGCACTAAATGGTCGGGCTTATCCGATTTATTTTATACGTACTTTTTTAATTGTTAAATATTTCAAATTTTTAATGAAACACATTTTCCCAATTTTTCTAGAAGCCCGTAGCTGTTTAACTTGTGACTATATTTTAGCTGAATTAGAAAAAATTGACGATGATACGGATGATTTTGGTGTGGATTTTGTTAAAATTAATGATTAGCTAAACAGTATGGCTTAAAAACTTTTCCCGCCTTAACATATTTCAGGTAGTTATCACAAACATGTGTATACTATATAGATGGTAACTTACATACGCTTACCCAACTTTCCTTCTAGACTCTTTCTCAATATATAAACGACTTAGTGAAAAAGAACCGATCATTTATGATGGCGATCTTATGGATGAAGAGGGTGTTTTAGATTTTTTAACTTCCTTAGAAGTCATGGACCTGCCAGATCGGATTGAAGAGGTCAATGCTAAAATTTTAATGAAAATCATCGAAGATACGTATTTCGTGGCTGTACTATTCTGTAAGTAGAAAGTTCAATCAAATTAATTATGAATATAAATGTTTAAACTTTAAATTAGAAAGAATTACAGCTAATATTACTAATATGAAATTTCCAATAAATAGGTGTATGGGTAGTTTTAAAGCAGTTGTGGTTTTCTTTAAAGAAATGGTCCGCCGGCATTTATATAAACTTATATCTTAGACTTGTAGAAATAAATAAATAAAATTGCATTAGAAAGAGAATGCATAGATCTGAGTAAGTATATATGTATAGTTATGTGTATACCCTACACCTTAGCGTGAGGATATACATATTAAATTAAAAGCACCCAAACACTCTACAAAGAATCTTGATCAGTATGAAAATTTAGGCCGATATACTTATGTCCGTCTGTTTGTCTGTCTACTGTTGGTTCTCTAACGGTGGTAAATTTTGAGATTTTGAGGCTCGTTAAAAATACATTTCAAATAAAATGAATTGAAAAAACTACTTTTGAGTTTTTGTCTATAGTACACTTTTCTAGAATTTAAAAAAAATTTCGAATGAATACACTTCCAACCTTGGGGTTGCAAATATACCTAAAATTCATTTCACGTATCTATATATTTGTGTTATGACTTGAAAAAAAATGGGCTTTTTCTAAGTCTATAACATATTCATTTAAGTCTTAATATACATGTTTAAATAAATCCCACTAGTAATTCATTTGTAACTTAATAACAATATTTTTGTATTTTGTATTAGTTTTCAATGTAAAAATTTTGTCATTTATCTATTATATTATATGCACAAAAATAAACGTATTAGTTAGTTTTGGTACTAACATCTCAAACAATGTACATCGAACATATTTACATAAATAAGTATACCAAAACAAAAACAAGTCAAAATATTATAGTCGGTCAAGCCCGACCATCAAATACCCTACACCATTTGATATATTATTCAATTTAATTTTTTTCTTTCAATATGAAAAATTGTATTTTTCTATACCTACCTGTATATTCAAAAATTTCAAAATGATAAATAAGTCAAAAATTTTACTTTATATTTTATTTGTTTATGATATAAAAAAAATTATGTGGGGAGGGGGTCTAAAAATGCTTTTCCGCGTATCAAATTTCATCGAAATATCTCATATTGATCGGTATAACCAAGGGGGGTGTGGCATTTGCCGTTTAGGAGTTAGAAACATCAGCACAAACTTAATATATAATTTCGGTTAAAAATATTCACTGTTGGATATTTTTGAGTAAGAAAGATAATACACCAATCGACATATCGAAAATATTGCTCCAGTAAGTGCTGTAATTCAAAATGAGCCAAATCGGATAAATTTCATATCGTTCAAAGGAATTGCAAACCTCACCAATCATTGTGACGATTTTCTTTTTAAATCTTAACTTAAACCGTTACAAATCTAACTAACTCAAAAACTGAAGCCAGTTGATCATTTTAAAGGCCGAAACTTAAGTTATAATATGTTATGTCCTTATTGAAAAGCCCTTTACAAGTTCACACGTTTACATTTTTTCTTATATTTAAACTAAATTTAAAGATTTAAGCTTATAAATACAAGTATGTACAGATGTATAAAATATTTCAAATTTCATTAAAGCTTAACCAAAAAAACATACAAACATATAGCAACCATTGCCAAAACAATACATTATCAGTCACTTCCATTTTAGCAGCAATTTTTCGAGTGTTTGCTTTTGTCCTATTCATAGGGTGGGGATAGATTTAGTAGATTAGTAGACTAATGCCAAACGACAAATGTTTTTTGTTTGATAAGTTCTTTTTCCTCTTTCAATTTTTTGCTTTTGTTATTTACTTACTTATTTATTTAGTTAGTTTTCATTTTATTTTTGTACACTTTATGCACCATGCATCCATCATACACCATTTCACCACACACTTATATTGTATTGTAGTTAGATACGCATTATAACGTAGAGAACAGACATTCAGCACCGTTTAAACATATTTTCTTTTCAAATCTATTTTTAACAAAAATTGTAGGTGGTAGCGACAGCAGCAGCATCAGCATCACTAATACCAGCCGCATTTGTATTATATACACATGTATATTATGTGCACATGTAGTGTGAGTAGGCAAATATACACAACATATAAACACATGTACCGCACAATGTATAATTTTTACTCAATGATTAGATTATACGCCCAAACACTTATTGAGGGATATTGGTTGTGCACTTAGATATGTATGTCAGTCATTATTGTTTCTGTTTACAATATTGAAAATAAAATGTCCTTAAATTTGTTGTATTCTGTTATTAAATCCTTCACCTTTTTATAATCATTCTTGTGCGAAAAGAATATCCGTTGTCTTCTGAATTACTTTCATAATAAATTTAAGATTAAAATAAAACGTGACTTTTAAGATGCAAAGCATACAAAATATAAAAAATATTTTTTATAGAAAACAACTTACAAAAATAAGATATTAAAATTAATTAAACATTGTGTCAGCTGTAATGTACGTCGTTGGCCTATTTGTTGTTGTAACAAATAAAAAAAAAAACAATTTAATAGATTTATAATTAATTTTTAAAAAGGATATTGCTTATTATAAAAGTGAAATGACTTAGCCAGGGGTGGTTGGAAAATTTTTTTTTTCCTTTTGTAATGAAATTTAATCATGCATACGAAGGTTCTTCATAACCTTTTCATAATTATTATGAGTATACATATACGTATGAGAAATAAACTTTTTATGAAAACACATTATATTTAGCTTCGAAATAGGCATTTTTACCGTTCAAAAAAAAAAAGATTGAACATTATTTTTTTTTGCTTTTTTTCAAAATATTTATCAATATCGATTGATTCAATAATGGTTGAAGAAAGGGTAAAAAAATTAATAGTTATATTTATTACGCTATACTAGAATTTAAATTAAACAAAAACAGAAAGGCGTCAACCTGGGGATACTTAATTATTTTTCGAACCAATCCATTTTGTATCCATTTTGAATTCATATAACTACGGACATAGTTTCCTGTCTGTCGGTCTATGAATATTGCTAAGATAATTTTATGAAATTCTTTACAAAGGCAACACATTTAGGACTCTTTCCCATATAGCATCCTTACTTGATATAAAAAGAAAATTCAGAATTTTAATATTTTTTTATAAAGAATATAGACAAATTAATTGTTCTAGGTGATTTTAACCTACCTAATGCCATGTGGTATTTTAATGAAGACCTTGGATATTTTACACCTAGTTCGTATCCGTTTATTTTTAATGATTATTTTGATTTGATTTGTGAACTTTCTCTGTTTCAACTTAATTCAATTTATAATAGTAATTATAAATTACTGGATTTAATTTTTTCAAGTGACACTAATATAAAGGTTTCGCGTTCATTCCCCTTTGTGGAGCCTGAGGATCATTACCATCCTACATTGTTATTAACCTTAGGTGATTTCGGTAGTGGTTTTATCAATAGACCACGAGATACAATACATTACCTTCAATATGACAAAACTGACTTTATTAAACTATGTAATGTTTTATCTACTTTTGCATGGGACCTTGATTACAACAATGTCGATGAGTCCTTAAATTATGTTTACAATGCTTTATCTTGCGTTATTTCCGTGTCCGTTCCGATCAGACGTTGCAATTCTAATTATAACCGCCTTTGTCCAGTTTGGATTAATGCTAATCTGAAAAAATAATAAAAAGAGTAGGTTCTTTAAAAAGTTTAAGCGTAGTGGTTCACTTGTGGATTATACTAGATACTCTTCTATGAGAAGGTATTTTAATGCTTTGAAAAATAAATGCCACTCAAAGTATATTATTTTAATAAAGTATAAACTGTATTCTGATCCCAAAACATTTTTCCGCTTTGTTGATTCTAAAAGAAAAGTTAGGAGCTTTCCGTCCGTAATGTGCTATGGAAATTGTGAATCATCAGACGTATCTGTGATTGCTAACTTATTTGCTGACTTTTTTGAAAAGAATTATTCTCGTACTTATATTTCATCTGATAATTACCCATTCGTTTGATATTTTTCCGCAAATCTTATTATCTGAGGATGATGTACTTTCCTCCCTTTCTGCCCTAAAATTCTTCGTTATACCTGGTCCTGATAACTTTGTTCACTGGTTCTATTCTTACCTTACCAACAGAACTCAATGTGTGTCATTTAATCGTTGCCAGTCGAGGGAAAGGTAGTCACTTGAGGCCACTTTTATTTGCGCTGTTCGTTAATAACCTTCCCACGTCCGTTCATTGCTCTAAAGTCTTGATGTTTGCTGATGATGTTAAACTTTATTATCGGATTGATTCTCCGGCTTCTATTGATACTCTTCAGTCTGACTTTTCGAGCTTGGCTAATTGGTGCGTTGTTAACGGAATGTTTTTGAATTTAAATAAGTGTAAAAAAATGTCATTTAACTGAATTACTGCCATTCCGTCCGATTATTATATCAATAATAACTTGCTTGCTAGTGTTGATACTTTTAAAGATTTAGGCGCCCTACTTGATTCAAGACTGAAGTTTAATTTACATATTGAAACCTCGGTGAATAAGGCTAAGTCGTTATTGGATTTCGTAAAAAGGTGGTCTAAGGAATTTACTGATCCTTATATTTGTAAAAGGCTTTACACTGCTCTAGTGAGAACAGTTTTGGAATACGCATTGGTTGTCTGGACACCAAGTTATAGATGTCAAATTGATTTGTTGGAGTCAGTCCAAAGAAATTTTCTCATTTTTGCCCTTCGTGGACTAGGCTGGGACACTCGTCGCTCTCTCCCTCCTTATGAAAATAGGCTGTAATTAATTTGCCATCGCTTGAAAAAATGCGTACCATGTTGAGCGTTATTTTCATGGTTACGTTAATTCGTGGCACTATATCGTCTCCTTTCTTGTTAGAGAATATTCCGTTTAATGTACCAAGTAGGTCAACTCGCCATTATATTAACCAATAATTTTTTTTTACTTTACTTTTATTTTTATATATTAGTTGATTTTGTAATATCCTTTTGTCTCATTAAGTGTGACTTTTAGTTGTAAGCTTAATCTTAAGTTTTTTTTCTCTTTCTTTTTTGTAAATTGTTATTATTTACATTTGTAATTTTTATTTATATATTCGTTTTTTATTTGCATATATTGTATTTAATTTTATTCTAAGTTGTTCCAGAGGTTGCTGTTGTTGTTGTTGTTGCTGGTGTTGCTGCCGGTGTTTATTTATTTATTTATTTATTTATCTATTTTATTTATAAAAATTTTTTTATTTTAATATTTTTTATTTATATAACTTATATTAGTTGAAAATTGGTTTTTGTAACTAATAGAATAAAGAATATATGATATATCAAAACTCTTGCTGAATTAGCTTTATAATTGAGTATGCAAATTTTTAGAACCCCTTTCCTTTCTTCTTTCAACCCTTTTTCACAAAGTGACTTGCCTAGCACCTTTTTTGTCTAAATATATGCATACTTCTGGGCAGAATCATAGATGATGGTAGGTATGATTGATGAAAGCACTGAAGCAGACTATGTGTCTAAATGAAATTTAAGAATTTTTTTAAGGAAATATTTGATTATTGAAGTGTTTATAATAAGCGACATCGAACGAGAAGGTATATCTGGGTAGAGAATTATTTTGTTTATATACAAATTATTTTTTTAATACTTTATGAGTGTTTATATAGCTTAAAAAGCTTTTTCTAAAATATGTTTGTACACGTTTAATTAGAGGTTTTAAAATTAGGTCATTCATGCAGCAACTTTATGTATCTGTGTCGGGTAAAAACAAATATCAATTATGTGTGTTGGATTGGGTTCCAATTAAAAAATTATATTGTTCATAACTACTAACGGCTGCTTAAGCTTAAAATTAGAACCAGAAGAACCATGGCTTATAAAATGTTATGTTATGTTTCGGAATGTTTGTAATTGATTCTATTGTAATTCAACATACACACACAACACATGGAAGTCGACTATTAGATAAAAAAAAAAAGATTATTAGATATTATTGAGTATAAAAAATTTAATTTAAATTATATGAATTGCAGGCCAAATATGATTCACAACAATTTAAAATTTGTTAACTTTGGTTGAATACAAAACCGGATACATGTGGTGGGCAGAATGAAGGGGAAAGAATTTAAAAAAAAAAACTCTAACTCCTTTGATTGATTAACCATTATAATATGCGATTTTCATTTTTAAGATTACCTGCAAATAAAAGTGATTGTTAGCATTAGCGAAAAGATGATCATACAAGATCGGTACGCCAGTATCATAGTACAATAGAGTAGGAAAGACAAAAATGCCAATCTCATGAGCCAACTTGACATCATTCGATTTAACAAATTGTAAGTCATGTTTATCCGTATCATCATCGATATTTTCCAATTCCTCTAAAACGGCTGCACAAGAGGCACATTTGTCGGTATCTAGAAAAAGGCAGAAATATTAAATGAACTTTTGTTGAAGGCACCTCTTAATCAACTTACAAAAGAAAACCGCCAAATGCTCCACATCTTGAATTAAAACTTGTAACGTTTTCTGATCTACTGACTCAATAACATCAGCCGTAGATTCGTGTAATTCAATGACCCATTCTAAAATTTCCTTTTCCTTCATTAGATCTTCTAATTAAGAACATAAGATGATCAGAATTGTTTTATTTCTAAGAAATATCATCTTACCATTGTACGAGTATATTGTTCTAAATTTGTGCCTATAGAATGCTAGAGCTGGTAAGCTGGCTAAATCATACTCCTTGTCAATATCTTCATCTGAAGTTTTAACAAAATCAATACTTTTGTCTTCGCATTCATCGTCTATATTCTCTAGTTCGTTTAGGATCCTTTGTGTTTTCTTATCACCTTCAACATCTAAAAAGGTAACAGTAAACTTTCTAACATTCCTAATTGATTTGGTTATTTCATTTGTAACTAGTGGAAAAAGTCAGAGGCCCTTTTAAATGTCTGGGAGCTCTAGATGTCTACGTGTCCTTGCTGAAAGTCTTACGTTCACACAAATATAGGCAAATTCTTGATTCAAGAAGGCATGCCTACAAAAAGTAAACATCTGTTACGGATGTAAAAATTAAGGTAAAACGTTCAGATTAAGTATTATTATTGGATGACATGCCCATAATTTACAAAAAAAAATTTCATTAGAATAGTATTGAACTTTACACGTAATAAGCTAAACTTTCACTGAAATAGAATCAATAAAATATGATAGAAAATTTCGTTGCTGTTTTTTTTTTAACTTACAAAAGAATACAACCATGTGATCCTTTTCCGCCAACATCTTATCGAGCATTTTCGCATTGACGTCTTCAATTCGCCCCGGTATCTGGAGCGTTTCTTTATCTATAATCCAAGTTAATACTTCATCTTCATCTTCTAAATCACCAGAAAACACTAAAGAATCTCGATTTCTAAAGAATATCAAGAGAGGATAATTTTTTATATTATATGTCTTGGCAACAGCTATATCCTTGGTGGTAACAAAAATGATGCCAGCTTCATCCAATTCATCATCGATGGTTTCTAAAGCTGTTAAAATTCTGTCGCACTTATCGCTCGGATCACAGGCACCGGTAAAGAAGACCACAATAAATTCATGTTCGCTAGTTAAATTGGCAAGCATTTCATCGATGACCTTTTCAATAGTAGCGGTTTTCTTTTGCAATATCAACCAGTTCAAGACTTCATCTTCATTCATTAGATCATCCTCATAGAGAGCAGGTATATGATTCTCACAATAAATTAATGATGGTAAATGATCTAGACCATATTCTTGAGCTTCAGCTGGATTATCGATGCCAACACCCTCCTTCTCCAATTCATCATCAATATTTTCCAATTCATTTAAAACCCGTGTATCCTGTTTATCATACTTTTCATCTTTTAATTAAACATATACCATACCATAACCAGAAGTATTTAACAAAACTTACAAAATATAACCGCCAAGTGTTCAATATTTTCTAATTTTTCTTTCATTTCATCGGTCACCTCGGGTATATCGGTATAACGTTTTTGATGTACCAGCCAACCGAGTAATTCATCTTCTTTCATTAAATCACCATCGTATACATGGGGGATTCCCCGTTCGAACAAATCTAAAGCCGGTAGTTCATCAATACTACATTCTTTACCTTCTATATCATCATCGATTTTAACGAATGCAATATCATTTGCATCACATTCATCGTCAATATTCTCCAGTTCGGATAAGACAATTTGAGATTTCTTTTGATCTTTGTCATCGGCTAAAATGGTGTCTTTGCTTTTTAGCTTTAATTAATAATTCGAGGTCCCGGATATAGGACCTTAAAAGAGGTATTTGTTTAGAAAAGTATATCTTTGCGATTGACAATAATCTATCCGCCAAACTTCAACTCTTTCATTCTCTGACTCAATATTTGTTAATTATTTTACGAATATGAGCTATATTTAATTTATTAGTTAGTCAGCCAGCCAGCCTTAGCAAAGCAAAGTAGATACGTAAATATTGTAATTTGGAAACTTACAAAACAATGCGGCTACATGAGTCATTTTTTCAATAATTATATCTAACATTTCGTCGATTATATCCTCAATTTTATCGGAATTGGTCTGTTCCTCAAGCCAATGCAATAATTTTTCTTCTTGCCCAAGATTGCCTTCATAAATTGTTGGAATGCCTTTCTCAAAGTAAATCAATTTAGGAACTTGCATAATGCCATACTCCAACGCCTCCTCTGGATATCAATTTTAACAAACGCTATACCTAATTGATCGCATTCATTGTCAATATTTTCCATTTCCTTCAAAACTCTTTCAGATTTCCCATCATTATTATCATCTGTTTTTTTTTTTAGGAAATCATAGAGAAATCAATATTTCTGGGCAGAATGAAACGCAGTGTTTTGTGGTTATTGAAAAAGTAAGTGAAAAATTTATGAAAAGTTTATTGACAAATAAACAAAAGGTTCTAACAAATCTTTTCGTGAATACTGGTACAGTAGTTTTGTGACATAATGTGTCTAATACCCCCACTCGAACAGATTTGTTGTAACCTTTTTATTTGATGTTAACCCCATAGCCGATGAACAAAAAATATGTTTATCTGTAGGAACAGGTTTCGTTAAATTGTCGGCCACCATATTTTGTGTTGCTATGGCTTTGAAACAAACGATGTTATTTTCTTTCTTCTCTCGAACAAAGTGATGACGCACATCATTATGCTTTGTTCTAGCCAAATATTTGCTCGTAGAGGCCAAATGTTGTGCACTATGATTGTCTGTAAAAACTGCGGTTGGAACATCTTTAAATTCTGGGTTAAGTTCGCTATCTAATCCTCGTATCCAAACAGTCTCCTGAGTTGTTGCAGACAGAGCCATGCATTCAGCTTCTGTAGTAGACAAGACAATTGTTGGTTGACGTTTTGATGCCCAAGAAATTGCGCCACCTTGAAGTAAGCAAACATAACCCGTTACGGAACGCCTCTCATCGATGTCGCTTGCCCAATCTGAATCGGAATATACTTAAAAACTACCGATAGACGACTTTGAATACTTTAATTTAAAATCCTTGGTTCCCTTCAAATAACGAAGAACCCTTTTAACTGCTGACCAATGCTCTTGGCCAAAGTAATTATTAAATTTACTAAGGGCAGAATGAAACGCAGTGTTTTGTGGTTATCGAAAAAGTAAGTGAAAAATTTATGAAAAGTTTATTGACAAATAAACAAAAGGTTCTAACAAATCTTTTCGTAAATACTAGTACAGTAGTTTTGTAACATAATGTGTCTAATAATATTCATTAACGAATTTGAACTATACATAAATTACAGAATAAAACCGCCAAAACCCGACCCTCTTTAACCATTTTATCGAGCACTTCATCAGTGACGTCTTCAATGTTCCAATCGTGAGATCAACCATTGTAAAATTTGCTCTTCATCCATCAAATCGCCATCGTAAATATTTGGAATTTGTTTTTCGAAATACACAATTGCTGGCATCTGTTCCGAAAAAGTGACTTCTTTTTCGGTTTTTGATCTACATTTTTTTTTATATATTTACCCTATCAATGCCAAATTCTTCACATGTTTTAACGTCATCAATTTTAACAAATTGTATGCCATCCTTATCGCAATCATCATCGATTTGCTCCAACTCTTCCAATACAGTCATCGAATCATCATTGTTGTAATCATCTGATCCATAATAATAATAATATTAAATATATTGAGCATTTTTTCTTTTATTTTATTTCCTTGTTTAACCTACAAAATAGTACAACCAGATTATCGATGTTAGTAATTAATGTTGCTAACGTTTTAGGCGTTAATGTTGCTAACGTTTTAGGCGTTCTCAATGACATCATCTTCGCCTCCGGTAGATTTATTTTGTACCAGCCATTCTAAAACATCTTCACGCTGCAATTCACCTACAGTTTATTTATTAATTGTTGTGCATCAGTGCCGGTTAGATTTTCAAAACCTTTAACTTCGTAAATAATTGGCGTTCGATGACGATAATACACTAAAGCCAGTAAACCACCTACATTATATTCTTCAGCTAATGATTCATTGTGTATTTTTACAAACCCCGATACCCAACTGATTCGCTTCATCATCGATATTCTCTAATTTCTGAAACGCTTCGAACATTTACGACATTGCGGCTTATCTGTTAGGCAGTTACACTTATATTAGTTGAAAATTGGTTTTTGTAACTAATAGAATAAAAAATAAAGAATACATTATTATTTTATAATTTGAAGGCAATAAATGGTTGTTGATTTTAATGAATATAAATTAGATTGGAGAGCACGCGCCCTAAATATTCTTTTTTCTAATATAAACAACAACAATTGTTCTTAAGAAACAACGTTGTACTAACTATACCAATGCTTTTACAATGTCCAAAAATGCAACAACATACAAAAAAACAAATATGTTTAAAAAAATATTTGTAAAAAACATATTTTCTTATTTGTTTTTGTATTTGAAATGTTACTTGAATTTGTTTTTATTATTTCGTTTTTGTAAAAGTTAGTCTTTACTTTTTTTCATCTTTAATTTAATAATTGTTTATGATGTTTGCAAATTGTTGTTGTGTGAGATTTGCAAAATAACTCTCTCCCTCTCACCCTCTGAAGAAAATAAAGAAAAAGTATGGCAAAATGTTTTTGTTTGTTTTGTACCCAGATGACGAATGTTTCTATGTGGGCTTGTTGGGTCAGGATGGCCGCCGCAACCACAATTTGATTCAACATAAAAATAAACCATTCCAATGCTGAACGACCCATTTGGATAAGTCAAGTAAAGTTCCTATAATGACTGTACAGCATCTAAAATTTAGCCAGAGTAGCAGCAAAAGCAAAGACCAAAAGCATGATATCTTAACCAGACACTCAGTCACAAGTGGCAATGTTTTATAATTTATCATTGGTCTTAACCATCAACCATGAAATATATATATATATATATTCAATAGGTAAACGCTTGCATGTTAGTAAAGAGAAAATTGTAAGCAACCCAAAGCGATCTCTATGGAATCATAATAATCATGTAGTCGATGATGACGATGATAAAATATTAAAAAGAGTTTCTCAAACTAAACGTAAAAGTCTAACTAGTTTTAGTAAGAGTCAAGTTGATTCGTTTTGACCAGAGAACTGCTCACAAAATTAAAACTAGATCAGACTATTTTGGATTCTAAATACGCTCCAGACCGCTATAAAATTCATAGACAAGCGGGATAGGAAATTGCCTAAAAACGGCACCGGACATAATTCTTAAATTTTAAATTGAGCGGACTAACGATTCATAAATAATAATATAAACTGGGTTTTTCTTAAGACTTATGTAGAGTACGTTTTACTCTGCATACATTTGGTGCATATTATAAATGGGTGTCATGATTGATTAGCTCTTTTTATAGACCTGAATATATTATATTGTTTTCATTTTGTTAAAATTTTTAATATGTTAAATAATATTAAAATAAAACTCCTAACACCTAAGAATCGCATTTCATTGCCGCAATTTTGACAATTCAGATGAAAGATTGGTTTTACAGGCGTTTATAGAGAGGTACAGAGACTAAAATGATTAAAATGGCGAATTCGGCATTTTTCTATTGACCTCTTTTGATTGATTGGACCTCACTTTAGAGGTATGATACAACAATTTCAATTTTGAAATGAATATTCCTTCCATAAAGAATAGTAATACTTTAATTTTCTTTTTATAAAAAAATTATTCACTCTGCATATTAAAGAGACATTGGCAATAGTGCATATGTATTTAATTGGATCTTGGGACAAAAAGTTGAAGAGAGTATACCCTTGATGTGAAGATAAATACGAATTTAACTAGCAAAGACACAAGCCAAAAATTTTAGCAGAGCTCTGTTAGGTACTTAGCAGAGCTTTGTTAAGATGAGATAGAAGAAAATGGATAAAACGAAAGATTTAGTTTACATTATGTAATTATTAATAATAATATTATAAATTTAATTTAATTTAATTTTAATACAAAAAAATTTAAAACATATGGGAAATACAAAGAAAAAAAAATCATTTTAAGATAACACCACGCCCAAACTAAAAACGTCGCATGCATATGCTATATACCATCCAACCTACTTGGGATGAGGACTACTCCACATATAAAATTTTGGTCCTGGGTCGTCTGGTTTATTTTTTATTCAACTTTCAAAATTGCCACATAAGGCTAAGTTAGGTGAAACTCATATGTTAGTGCGCCCAAACTAAAAACGTCGTATGCATATACTATTTACCATCCAACCTACTTGGGATGAGGACCACTCCACATAAAAAATTTTGGTCCTGGGTCGTCTGGTTTCATTTAACCATACTTTGTAGGGTCTCTGAGGCCTCCTTTTGGGAACAAACTTAGTATACCCTCATCACTGAGGTGGAGGGTATAAAAATACAATATGGAAAATTATAAGCCATTATAAACCAGAAGAAGCAAACGAGAACGTAATGAAACAGTTTCAGTACCAAAACTTGATTGATGCGTTTTAAATTTTAGCAGTAACAACTAGGCCAGATATTACTTACAGAGTCTTAGTCAATTTGACACTAATTATACAGAACAACATTGGAAGGCAGCAAAGACAGTGCTAAGATATTTAAAAGGAACCGAAGATTTAGGTCTTTTATACAAAAAAAAGGAACTACAATTTGTCTTGTGTAGTAGATGTAGTAGTACTTACATAGTATTAGTCAATTTGTCACTAATTATACAGAACAACATTGGAAGGCAGCAAAGACAGTGCTAAGATATTTAAAAGGAAGATTTAGGTCTTTTATACAAAAAAAAAGAACTACAATTTGTCTTGTGTAGTAGATGCAGATTGGTCTGCGAATCAAAGTGATAGAAGATCTTTCACTGGTTATGTTTTTAATTTATCTGGTTCAGTAATCAGCTGGAATTCTAAAAAGCAACGAAGAGTAGCTTTATCAAGCACTGAATCTGAATACTTAGCAATAACAGAGGCTACTAAGGAAGCTTTATATTTGAAAGAATTATATCGTGAAATTGGTATTCTACAAAATACTGTAATGATAATCAAAGTGCACAGAAGTTGGCCACGAATGCAGCATATCATTCGCGCACAGAACATATTGATACCAGACATCACTTTATTCGAGAAAAAATTGAAAATGAAGAAATATGTCTTAAATATATGCCTACCGAAGAAATGGCAGCTGACGTGTTGACCAAAGGCTTAAAAACCGAAAAACATTTCAAATGCATCAAGGCTTTAGACATGTCAATATAATCAAACATTAAAAAATAAACGTATGGTTATGTCTTCGAGGGGTGGTGTTAATACTTGTTAATACTTGTTAATGAAGAAATTTATATAGCTTTTGTTTTTAATGTAATAATACTTTTAGTCATAGTTTTTTGTGTCAACATTTTTGTAGAATTATTCATTCTGTTTTTAAGATTGAAATAAAACGTTTGTATGTTATAAAAGCTTCCTCTATGTTTCCCCTTTGAGCCCATTCATTTTTTTGTACCACATTTCATGGAAATATCTCAAAAACTGCAAACTGTACCTTAAGCACAAATTTAAATGGACAGACACAGGACATGGCAGTTCATATATACATTTTGCTACAAGGGTTGGAGAGTATAAAAATTTGATCTTATCTTTTAATCCTTTACACACTGCAGTTGTAGAATTGTTTCAAATATATTTAATACTTACCTGTTAAGCTGGGTTCTGATATTGAAAATCTTGCTCCATCCGTTAAAGACACAAGACTACAATTAATAAAAATAACAACAAAATTCCTTCAAATATATATTAAATGCTTCTATATTTACTATTGAATATGTACTGAATTGGACTATTTTTAGATTCTCTCCCCATATAACAACCGTATGTTAAATAAGCCTTTTTATGGCAAAAAATTGCAATTCTTAATATTTTTTGACGGTATTTGATAATTAATTAGCTTAATAATTGGATGTAACAAATTTGTACCCGTTTAGAATTCTTTTCAATATAATTATATATCACTAAGTGACTTAGGTGGTAATGCCTCGTGTTTACTGTTACCTGTTTCACACGTAAATGTCAAAAGAAAAGCCTTTAAATATATTTAGTGTTTATGTTTTTGTTATCTAGTACCAATTTTAATTCACCACGCACTTAATAACGGGGAGAAAAAATGTCACTAAACACAAGTTTATAATTATCATCAAAAATTTAACAATTAGCGGTTATTAAAAAAAGGCTTTATTGCCATGCCCTTAATTTGCACATAACGTTAAGGATACCTGAAATTTGTCTCAAGCCATATGAAAGATTTTTACTAATTTTCTTTCTTATTATTTTGTACAAGTTGTAGAAGTGCTTACTTGGGTGGTCGATTAAGATGTATGGCCGTTTTTGGTTTGTTCCTTTCCTTATATGATCACTTTCATTATTCAAAAATTTTCCATATCCATACATATCCCTTTACATGTGGTTATACATCCATATCAAATACTTTGGAAATTCATGCATTAATAATAATTTTCTTATAATACTAAACAGATTGGATGTATGTATGCATGTGTTTACCACATTATTATTATTATTGTAATTATTATTGCCCCCTAAAGTATGTTACGTTTAAGTTTAGTTTAACTTTGAAAGGTTTGCCGTTATTGTTCATTTCATTTCATTTATTTATTTCAAAGTTCCTTAAAAATATTTATATAAAATTAACATGGGTGCCTCCCACCTCTTCAGCTCGGAGCTTATGTGAGATGGGAGTATGCACTAAATTACCATTTTATACTTATCAATTACTTATCATCTAATTACAACTAAATATCGTTCGCATAACCTTGCGCGAAGTGCAACATAATTTATCTCTTAAAGCGAGTAGAATTCCGTGTAGTCTGTAGACGGACGGGGATGGCATTCCACCATCGGATTGCAAAAACAAAAAAATGACGTTCAGACATTAGGGACATGTGTCGCATAGGTCTAATATTCTGATTGCGGTTTAACATTGAAAATTCGAGTCTGTTAAACAGGTAGCCTGGATCCTGCTTTGTGACAATTTTTTGAAGTAAGCATAACACTCTACATTTGAGCAGGTCCTCCTCGGTGACTGATAACAGAGATACTGTGTAGCTTGCAACGTGGTCATACCTACTCAATCCATAAACGTATCTGATAATGTTAGCCCTCTTCAGTTTCTGTTTAGAAATGGAATCACAGTTGGCGAACAGCTCACATCCGTGTAGAAGTTTTGAATAGAGGAACGTTTTGGCCAAAATGTTTAAGGGTGTGAACCACTGTAAATGCCATAGTGATCTTATCATTCCGTATACTTGTCCCACATTGTTATTGATATGGTTCTCCCAAGTTAGCGTTCTATTGAATGTCACTCCGAGGTTTTTTGCAGAGTCGACAATCTCTACGACCGTCCCTAATAAACGGATTCTAATGTCTCTAAGGTCCGCCTTCTTGTAAAAAACTATACACTTAGTTTTTACAGGATTCAAGGCCACACCATTTGAACAGGCCCAATTTGCGATATTGGCTAGATCCTCATTAATTTTAGTTGCCGTATTGATGATGTTATCTGAAGGTCCACTGGTCCAGATCTGTACATCTTCCGCGTACATATGTACTTGGCACCATCTGAGTTGACTGGGAAGGTCATTAACATATAATGAAAAAAGCAGTGGACCCAGAACGGATCCTTGCGGAACCCCCCGCTTAATCGGAAGTATGTCAGAAAAGACATTATTGAAAACCACTACCTATTATGAGGTACGATACCTATTTGTGAGGTACGTTATAACAAGCTTAGAGGATGTGGAATCAAAGTTGAACAATTTCCTTAGTTTGACTGTTAGTAGCACGTGATCAACGGAATCAAAAGCTTTAGTGTGGTTGCCCCTTATGCTTTCTGCCACATCAATTAAGGTGGTAGTGCACGATCTATTTTTTCGAAAACCAGACTGAGAGTCAACCATTAATAAGTTAATGCGAGCATAATGGCATATTTGTTTGTTTGTTGATGATTTTTTCAAATACTTTAGAGAGAAACAGAAGGATCGCAATTGGCGTGTAATCACCATTGCTTTTCGGAATGGGTAAGACTTTAGTTAATTTCCAACAGTTCGGAAAGGTCGAACGCATAATTACATCGTTAAAGATAAATGAAATGCTTTGTAACACAATCGGAAGTATTAATTTAATAAAACGAAAATCAATATCGTACAGTGCGATTGCATTAGACTTAGTGTCCAGTATGCACTCTAGCACTACAGCTTCACACACTTTAAATTTTAGTGCACTAAAACCGAAATCAGTTTCTATTTCTAAATAATGAGAGACATTTGGGCTGCACGAATTTTTTATTAATTTGATTAATGTCAAAGTTAACTGAAGTTGGCAGCGTTTCTGTTGATGCTTATCTCCCTAATCGTGGCCTACTTCTGCCTAGTGCTTAGGGCAGAAGTAAACCTAGATCCAAAATAAGCGATTTTCGCATTACTTATAGCATAGGATACCTTTCTGCGTAAGAGCTTAACATGCACATTTTGTGCAGGTGAATGAGTACGCTTCCATACGCTATAGGCCTCGTCCCTGGCTTGCATCAATCGTTGGATATATTGGTTAAACCAGAGACATTTGTGCGAATCCGCGCTGGCAGTTTTTAGTGGGACATAAGCATCAAACAGTGACCGGAAATTATTGTTGAACCAGTGAATTTGGATTCACTATCCGGAATAAACATGATCTTACCCCAATTTTCTTGGTTCGCTGCACATTCGAGTTCGTTGATGTCAATACTTTTAGAATCTTTAAGCGTATGGTTTATGTGCGCGTTTTGGAGTTGAAAATTATACGACATGAAAATTAGATCATAAGTGGAGAAATATGGAGCGTTTAGCTGATCATAAAAAAGGACCTTGTTTAAGTTGTTGACTAGAAACAGATCTAAGAGGGTGGCTGAGTGGGCGGTGTAATGTGTCGAGTCTGATGTGACAGCAACGCCGCCTGTATGATTGTGCTGATCACCTCGAAAAAGGCCACATCCATTCAAGTTAAAAAGAGAGTTGAGTTCAGCGGGCATGAAGACGCGTATAGCAGAATTTTCAAAGATGTGTCGAAGTTCGTCAGTCTTGTTGCGTAAGCTTTGGGCATTTAAATGACAGATATAGATTCCCACCTTTTGTTTTTCAAGGACTCTTATCATAGTGGGAGTAGCGTCTCTAGCTGACATACCCATCATAGGACAAACAGAGCAAAAATATAAGTGGCGGTTGATAATAAGAGAGAAATGATATGTAATAAATTTGTATGCTTATAGCTAGACATCAAAAAAACTTTACATATTGATGAAACATAACCAAAAAATGTGCCACTGTTATGAGTCCATATGTAATTACTGTTCATGACTAGTTGTTCATCATCACCTGGAGCAGTGTAGACTGGTTTCTAAGCATCTCCTGCATCATCGCCTGCATTGTAGCCATGAATGTCTGCATATGCTGGACCAATGCTGTAATTGTATTCTCCAAGTTCGAGGCGGTATGTTGATATGGTGTGGTTGGATGATTGTGGCTTGAACTTCCGCATATGAAAATTTAGGATTTACATCGGTATTGGCAGAAGTTGTAATTTTAGGTGCCAAGTGCTGGGTGGTAGGAGCATCACGTTGAATAGACGTTGGTGCCGAGGAGTTGGTTGGCTTATGCTTTAGTTTTTGGAAGATGGGGCATCCACGATAATTAGCCGAGTGGTTATTACCGCAATTTCCACATTTTTTTGAGTTAGAAACATTGCATTCAGTTGATTTATGAGGTCCACCACAGACAACACATACTAAAGGTCGACGACAGTAAGTCCTCGTATGACCATACTCCTGGCAGTTGCAACATTGTGGTGGGTTTGTTCGTTAATGTGATGCTTCAACTATGATTTTGCGGTGAAGTATGTATCTTAGATTGTAGATCGGGTGTTGTGTGCTTTTTTTGTTGTCATACTCCAGTTTGACTCTGAACAGTGGCTGTGGGATCTTCTCTCGATTGTAAATATTGAAGACTGACTTAACCCCATATCCTTCATTTTCCAAGGCATCCTTAATGCCATTAGTTGGCACTGTGCTTTCTATTCCCCTTATGACTACAACCAGACTTTTTCACTCTTAAGTTGGTGAGTGTAATAGCTCTTTTTAGAATTTTCAAGGTATTGAATGCCGATCTTGTAATTTTTCTCGGTGTAGAATTGGATTTTCACTTCGGCTATCGCGCCTCTCCAAATTCCGACTACGTGGAATTGATTGTTTCCAACTAACTGGGCGAGCGAATTAATGAGGTTGTTTGTTGTAGCTTCCCGCAGATATATAGGTGGAGGCCGGTGTTGAATTTCTTCCACTGTAACTTCGTCGTCATAGTTTTTATCAGCGAGTAGTGCAAATCTATTGGTTGTTACCAATTCATTAGATGTAGGGTGATTTTCGTTCGCTTTGGAGATTTTTGCAGAATTTTCTGTCGGTGAAGAAATTTTCCTTTTGATGTTGATGTATCTATCAATGCCTCTTTGAATGGGGGCTTTTTTGTTATTGTCTTCTTTTATGATGGTACTGCTGGTGGTTTTTGTGGTATTTCCTTTTGTCATAGTTCTAGCACTCAATGCCTTATTCGTTGCTGTTGCATCATTTAGTTTATTGGAAGAGGAGGCACTCAGTTCGGGAGTACTGGCCGCTCTTTCTATATTGCTGCTCACATTGGTGACTTTGGCCACAAGTGTATTTTTCTTCTCAGTTTGCTTAGAGACTTTTTGAAGGGGTCTACATCGCTCTCCATAGCTATTTTAGTAAGAGAAAAATATTTTAATACACCGGGATTCGAACCTGCCACAGCAAAGTTTGTGGTCTAATACACCCCACTCTGCGCCACCGAAGTGGCAAAACTTGTCGAGAAAAGATAAGAAAAAAAACTTTCCACGACACCGGGATTTGAACCTGCGACAGCTAAGTTTATAGAATAGTACACCATACACTGTGCCATCGAGGTGCAAAAGTTTATTAAGTATTATAAGTATTATTTATTCTTGGTGTTCAATTATTGCAAGCAAAAACGACATTATGTTCATGTACACAATATATATAATTAAGAGAGAAGCAATACACTCTCTAAATATATGAAAAAGTAAGTCACCAGTTATGTAAAATTGTAAAGTTTTTGTTGAATTCTACACTTTTTATATAATTATTGCACTTTAGACGAAATATTGTTTGAGTATTTAATCAGTGGATTATTATGTTTTATGACTTACGGAATATTAAGTAAAACACAATTTCAATCACAATAAATATCAAGTTAACCGTGCGTACAACGATGTTCATATGTTCACTCATATGAAATATGAGTGGCAAAAATACATCAAGAAGCTTTATAGGAGGACTTTTGATAGGAACCGTCCTGATTATAAACTTCTGTCAAAACAAATTCAATTGATCCAAATCATCATAAAAGAGAAGGTTAATATTGAATAAGCCTTCTACTTTAATAAGCGTCTAGAAAAAATCAAACCTGGTTGAAAAATTAAATTCCTTACAAGATCACTTTGGTTCAATTTATACAGGTACTCCTTCTAACACACATTCTTTGGTCAACACTACTGCAGAAATATGTTTGCGACAAATTCCAAATCTTTTGTTTGGCTTCTCGACAATGAACCAGCAGAGGGAAACATCATGTTTAACCTGTGCAAGTGCGCTTATGAATATTTCTAAATGTTTAAACAATAAAAAATCGTTTGACCTAGACCTTATATCAAATTTTTATACCTTGCACCACCCTGTGGAAAAGGGTATATTAAGTTTGTGCGGATGTTTGTAATTACTAAACGGCAAATGCTACACCCATCTTCAATTATACCGATCGATTCAGAATCAAAATCTTCATTTATCAAAGAAAAAAATTAAATTGATTAATATATCAAGTGGTGTAGGACATTTGATGGTCGGGCTTAACCGACTATAATATTTTCACTTGCTCTACTGAAATTTCATAATGATATTGTTTGCAACTTAAGGCAACAGAGATGCACAGTGGCAGTGTCACTTGATATCGAAAAAGCATTTGACCGAGTATATCATAATGGCGTTCTTTATAAAATGATATCGATTGGTTTTAGTTCTTTTTTGATCAAATTGCTTCATAGTTTTTTTTCTGATAGAAAGTTTTGTGTTCAAATGGATAATTGTACCTCGTCTCTTGGCAGTATCTCTTGTGGAGTTCCTCAAGGTTCTATTTTGGCTCCACATTTATATAGCATATTTATTTATAATTTTCCCCATGAAGTTAATGGTTTCACAGGCATTTTATTTGCCGATGATACCTTGGTATACGCGAATGATGAATCTCCTACTAATGCTCTACCCAAAGTATCAGTCCACCTTACCTTCAGCCTGTTCAAAATTTTTATGATAACTGGGGAATTAAAATAAATTTCACAAAGTGCGAGGCTATCTGCCTATCTGTTCCCCAAAGCAAATCATTAAAACTAAACCCTAATGGTGTTGAAATTCCATTTACTCGTAATATCAAATATTTAGGTGTTTTTTTTTTTTTAATAATCCAGTTAAATGTAATGAACATGCACGTTACCTACTAAAAAACGGTTCATTTGGTGGACTTTTTAATGATGCATATCTCCCAATCAAAACTAAGTTTACAAGACAACAATTCGTCCCGTCCTCCTATATGCTTTTCCAATATGGTTCTCCATATCACCTACGGTTATGATGGTGTTAGAAGTGTTTGAACGTAAAATTTTGAGACAATGTATTGGGAAAAATTTTGAAACTAGAACAAAGCGATTTTCTAATGCATTTATTTATAATAAATATAATATAATTCTTCTTGCGAGTTATGCTCTTAACTTGTTAAAAAAATTCATAGATGGACTAGAATTTAATGAAAATAACTTAATAATTGAGTGCAATCAGAATTGGTCAAATACAATTTAGATTGGTCAGAACAATTTAGATTGGTCAAATACAAATGATTTGTCATCTTTAAGATTTATTGACACTGAAAATCCGTTATTACAAAGACCCGCTTTTTATACCAATGAATATACTATACAGAAACATAGAGACGAAGAGTTATCTTTACTTCCGGTTTATCTTTTTTTATCTTTTCTTTTTATTTAGTATGTAAGTCTAGTGTTTAAGTTTAGATCTTATAATCTCTGTAATTTCGTTATTCATATAATCTTCAATATTTGTTATGTTTTAAATTTGAACGCAATTAAAATAATACATTATAGTTTTAAGTCCTTCACTATTACTCTTAATTTAAAATTAAAAATAAATTAGAATAAATAGAATAAATATATATACATTCAATAAATAATAAAATATATACATAATATATACATGTATAATAGACCGGTCCTTATATATATGGAGAAAATTTTTTTTTCGAATTTATATCACGGAAAGCGCTAAAAACATTTTATTTGGTGTCAAACACAAAATTTGAGCACGATTGGACAATTTTTAGCCGTGCCTCAAGCTACTCCTTGTTATTATTATTAGAAATAAGGCTAAAAATCGTTTTTTTTTTATGTAAAATTATTTGAAAAATTAACCTTAAAGTAAAATATTTTAATTAATTACATATTTAATAATGAAGTCTTTTTAAAAGTGGGATAATTCATATTATATTCTTTAATCACTTGAAAAAGGAATTGTTTCTCTTCTTCATTATGTGTTAATTTATTATTATAATCTGTAATGAATTTGGCACCTCTTTCAGAAGCATCGTTCACTACAGATAAGTTTTGACAAATTAGAGAACCTTCAACGTGGTCAAATATTTCATTCCAATTCGATGGATCGACTTGCAAAAATTCTTTGGAAATTTCTAAGCGATCAAAGAACGCGTGTGTGTTTGAATTTACAAAACCGCTTACATCTTTTTGTGAATATGTTTCAAGGATAAGTGTTGGATTAGCTAAGATTCTCTTGCATTTTTCTTTATTTGCTTGAATATTAATTGCTTCAACCATTTTTCTTTTAATATCAACACTTACATTAGGATCGAAAAATGAAAGACCGACTGCTTCTTCGGACAAATACCATAAGTGATTGCTAACTTTTTGTAGCAAAGCACAAGATATATCTCGTTCAGAATAAGCAATTATATTTTAATTAATTCTAGGTCTTGATTTGTAGCTTCAATTGTTTTGGTGCATCCAAACCAGGCTTTTACATAGATACGAACTACTTATGCCGTTCAGCTCTTGTTTTGACATATTGAATTGATCACGGAAGAAATACATTTTAAGTGTATAAATTGTTTTTGACATCCATCTTGCATGAGAAGTTGCCCCAGGTATTCGAGAGGTGTTAAAATTCGGCACGTACCTCCAAGAAAAATGATAATTAATTGCAAAAACTCTTTGTAATCGTGCCTACGATGAGCCTGCTTCAAATTATCAAGGCAGTAATTTAAGACTACATCACGTTCTTGAGCAGTCAATCCTTCAGCACCTTTTTCTACACCCGTATTATGTGAAGTTGTGTCGAAGCAAATAATTTGAACGAGATCAAGGATTTTATATTCTTTTACTAAATTAAACACGGCTTCTGATATTTCTTTTCTGCTTCATGATTTTAACTTTGGAATGCCAAGTAATTTATCGATACTCTGAGACGTGATAATGATTGACAAGCGATCAACTTTTTCTCTACCACTAATTTGTGGTAACATTGTACCATCCCAGTGCAAAACAAAACTAAGTAGAATCTGGAAATAAAATTTCTTAACTTATACACATAAAATACATAAACAAATAGAAGATAGAAGATAAGAGATGTTTTGAAAGAAGAAGAATAGAGGCGGAGACAGACGAAGAAGACAGAGGCAGACACATATTAAATTACATCGAAGTTTTCTGCAATGTTTTGTGCTGTTGTTGCACGATGTTTCTGACGCATGCGATAAATTGATGAACGATTCAGTATAAATTCTTCGATTTTATGGCCTAATGCGTCAACAGTTGCACTTAGAATATGAACTGCAGCACCATCAGAGATTCTCCTCTTATCCAAAGTTGAAAGCAATCTTGGTATAAAAAAAATCTGTTCTACCTCTTGATACCCCTGATGAAGTTTTGTTAGATTCATTTGCATTCACATTTTCTGCTGATGTCGATGCTTTAATTTCAATGGCGTTTATGTCGTCAAAGTCTATAACAATAATTTTCATTTGTTTAAAAAGTAGCATTTTAGTAAACATACATTTATACATTTACATTTGTTCATATAATTTTTTTCGTTTATCTTCTTTTATTTTACGCTGGTCTTCTTGTTCTTTCCGGACTACTTTTCGTTTTTCTTTTTGCATAAGAATTTTATCTGTTCCTATCATACAACCTGGTCTTCATTTTTCTCGCTGTTTTAATAAAAACCCTCTGTCTTCTTGTATTTTATTAACTCCAATGCGTCTGCTTGTGCGATATCGAATAAATCATCCAATTTATCTTGAAATTCAATTTCCTTCTTGTTTTGAGTTTCAGTTTTCCGACCATGATTCTTTAGGATAGACCTCCATTCATTGTATAATTGTTCCACTTAGTCAATGTAGTATTTTTCGTGGTGTATTGGAATTCATGCTTTCTGCCAAAACAACAACTAATCTAGTACTTTCTCTTAAATTTAGCCCAACTATTCGTAAATTATAAAATAATACTTGTAGCACTTGTTTTCTTCATAGTAATTTAGCACCAGTAATTTGATGATCAATTGGTCCTATTAAGAAAATATCGTCAGTTGTTTGCCATCGCTTTGTATTAAAACTATCATATGTTTGCGCATTAAAGTGAGATATATTAAATATTTGTATATATTTGTCTCACTTATAAAAAGACTTCAATATTAAATTAAATTAATATTAAAATGTAATTCATTAAAATAAAGTTCATTTTTCAAATAATTTTGAATAAGAAATAAACAAAAACGATTTTTAGTCCTATTTCTAATAATAAAAACAAGGAGTGGCTTGAGGCACGGCTAAAAATTGTCCAATCGTGCTCAAATTTTTTTTGTGTTTTTTGGACACCAAATAAAATGTTTTTAGCACTTTCCGTGATATGAATTCGAAAAAATTAAAATAAGGACCGGTCTAATGTACATGGAGTATACGACATAAATGAAATGGTTAAAGAGGAAAATAATTCGAGCATAAATATAGATAACTCTAAAAATAGCACTATAGGAGTAATTAACATAACCTTAGAAACGCTCACTTTATTCATATTCTTTTTATACCCTCCACCTCAGTGATGAGGGTATATTAAGTTTGTTCTTCCGTTTGCAACACCCAGAAGGAGGCGTCAGAGTATATATATTCTTGATCGCCGCCAAAAACTGAGTCGGTTTAGACATGTATGTCCGTGTGTACGTGTGTCTGCCTGTTGTTGGCACTCTCAGGGGCGTAAATTTTGAGATATTGAGCTGAAATTTTGTACAGGCACTTTAAGTCTTTGCACGCAGATCGCTATTTAAAATGGGCAAAATCGGTCAAGATCCACGCCCACGATCGACAAAAATCTATTTATCTACCACAAAATATAAGCTACAAACTTGAAATTTGGTATGTATATCTGTAAATATTAGCTTCATCGATATGCCAAAAATGGACGTACTCGGATTACAGACACGCCCACAATTAATAAAAATCTTTATATCTGCCACAAAAGTTGACCTAGGAACTTGAAAATTGGTACGCGTATACGTAGTTATCCCATTGACTGACGTGCCAAAAATAGGCGCGGTCGGATAACAGACGCGCCCACAATTTTAAAAAAACCATATTTAACGTAAAAGTAGACTTACATGCTAAGACATACACTATTAGAAGGCGCAATATATATATATATATATATATTTGCCACGCCCTTTCGTGTAGAGGTGGAGGGTATTTAAGATTTGGTCTAAGCCAAATTTAGTTTTCTTACTTGTTTTTAATTGTATATATTATATATAGGATTAACAAACACTATAAAACTTATGTAAAAAGTGAGATTAGAGAAAATAGAACTATAGAAATAGGCAAAACACTAGAAGTAGTTTAAACAAGAAAACAAATAAATAAATAAATAATAAAAATTGTATGGACCAATTAATAGATTTAGTAAAGGCTCTAACCAGGATAGAAACTAATATTAAGAAAACAACTGGTAGGCCATACAAAAAGGAAACTATAGAAGAAAAACTAAGAGATATTGAACACTACAAAAACGAATTTAACCAAACATTACAACAATTAAAAGCTTCAGGAGAAATCCAAAGCATAACAAGTCAATTTAAAATCACATACATCAAAGTAAAAGATTTACTGCATCAACAACTAACTACCTTAAAAACAATCATGTCTTTTAATATCGAAATAGCGATGAAAACACTACCTTCTTTTAATGGTAACTATAAGGAGACCGATTCATTTTGCAAAATTTTAGAATTATTATCAAAAAATTTAAATGAAGAGGGTAAAAAGGAACTAAATGAGTTCGCTTGCCACATTAAACTTACGCAAAAAGTAAAAACAACAATAGGGTACTCCAAACACCAAGTACTCTTACAAAGCTAATAACAAAATTAAAAATAACCTATAAGAATACGAACACTATACCGACAATTCTCAATAACCTAAACTCGACTAAACAACAAGGGAACATCACAAATTATAAAAATAGAATAATTGACCTTATTGGAGAATTAAGTAATTTCCAAATACAACAGCTAGGAGATACAGCGACAGCGACTGAACGATCTATCATTCCTAAAACGAACGAGGTACTTGCATTAACAACATTCAAAAACGATCTTGATGAAAGATTCAAAATCACTATTTATGCTGCCCAACCACAAAGCCTAGAACAAGCCCTTAATTTGGCTCTTGAATTAGAGAAAGATAACAATCAAATATTACACATGAAATATTTGCATATACACAAAAAACAACCTCGCACTAGAAATTATAATCAACAAAGACAAACCTATAATCAACAATAATGCAAACCAAAATAGACAATTTAACAGTTTGCACAGGCAACCCAATAGTCAAAGTAGACGATACTATAACAATAGACAACAATACCCTATACAAAATAATTTTCTAGAAAGAAGGAACAGAAACATAAACTTTGAGAGGAACATAAATCCTAGGCAAAACACAAACAATAGACACATAAACATAGTCCAGAACCAGGGAAACGACGATGCGCAGGTGGTATAAAACACTACCACCTATATATACATATAAAATTATAGTTAAAATACTTAATATATCCAATAAACATACACATTTTGTTGTACTAAAAGACGGTAAAAATTATTTAAAATTTTTAATAGATACAGGTGCAGAAATATACTTAATAAAATTAAATTCCATCAATACACCTTATGAAACAAACAGAACATACAGAATAAGTGGCATTACATCAGAAAAACTGGAACTAGGAACTGCGAACTTAAAATTTAACATATCAAATTCAACACATTTCAGTCTGGCATCTCTGTTAACAAATTGTATTATTATTTTCGCGTGTGCAAATAATTGCGATATTTAGAGAAATAATTAAAATTTTTATTTGAATTTTTTATTCATTTGTGTATTAATATTGCAAATTAATAATTTCTTTTATTTGATTTTGTGATTAACTGGTTATTTGCCTCTTATTTGGTGAACATTTTGGTGGCAGTTACTATTAAGCAATTGTTGTTGCCGTGACGGTAAATTTTCTGTTATTGAAAGAGATCTTTTATTCTTTTGTTCTTTACTCTATTTTTGTACAAGTTGCCAAGATGGAATGCTGCTATTCTAAATGCAAAAGCAAGAGTAGCCCAAAGGATAAAAGTATTAATTCTTCCCCGGAACGATTTCTGTTTTGTTGGCTATGTGAATCAGCTGCTCATCTTAAGTGTGCTGGGTTCACGGGTAGACAATTTGACCATATTATTAATCGCGAAAAAGGATTGCGCTGGTCTTGTCCGAGTTGCCGACAGAAAGATGTCGATTTTTACAAATTGTTTATTCAGACTCAAACTGGCTTTAAGGAGTTATGTAGCGATCTAGCTAAACTACCCACTAAGTTTGACTTCTATCACGACCTGTTTGCGTCTTGTAAATATTTGGATGGTTCTTTTCAGGATCGTGGTGGACTTGTGAAACTGGTTGATACGCCTAAGGATTCATTAGCTCCAAACATATCGGATGTACCGTATCGGACGACATCTATGTCGTCTTTAAATTCGAATACTACGTCTATTCCTTTTGTGATTGCATCAATTGTTATTGATGATAGCGTACCCTCTACCTTTAATGCTAAGTCTAAGGCTGTTGATGATATTCCCCAAATTAATGTTGATGTTGATTCCAACAGTATTTGTATGGATGCTGTTTATAATGCTGAGGTAGCGAATTTGGGCAATGTACAGAATGTTCCTTTAATGGAACCGTGTTCTAAGCCCTCTACTCCAGCTAGTATTTCTGATTGTAACAATGTGTGTCAGTCCTCCTAAAAATGTTTTAACTGTTGTACCAGCTCGCAAGGCAATTTTTATTTCTCGTCTTGCTGCTGATACAACGGTTGACATGATTATGGAGTACGTTAAGGCTAAAATTCCTAATGTGGATACAGCTAATATTGGCATCTTTAAATTTAATGTCCCCCAACAACGCGACATTCCGTCTTTCAAATTGGGACTTTCATTAAGGACTTTGTTCCACGTAAAAGAGCTGTTGTGTCACTTAGTTCCAATCCGGTTGATAATGTTCCAAAAAACTGATCAGTGTCCTGCCTTTACTGTACCAAAACGTGTGTGGGTTAAAAACTAAATTGTCGACTTTACTCCTTAACAATCTTAACTGTGACTACCACATTGTTGCCTTCACCGAAACCTGGCTTAAGCCAGGGATTCATGATTCTGAATTCTTTAGCACTAGGTATCAGGTTTACAGGGAGGATAAGATTGGGAGAGTGGGCGGTGGTGTACTCATTGCTATTTCTAACTCCTTTCCTTTCTCGTAAACTTGATTTTTTTATTCCTCTTGATATTGAATTCATTTGTGTTCAATTACGAATCGGTAGTATTTTTGTTTATATTACTTGCTCGTACGTTCCTCCGTCATCTAGTATTGATATCTATTTAAAGCACTTTACCTTCATCTCCGATGTGTGTTCTCGATTAAGACCGAATGATTTAATCCTTGTATTAGGAGATTTCAACTTACCTGATGTAACGTGGTCTTAAGGATTGTGGGTATTTTTCACCCATTAGCTATTCTTCTTATTATGATGAAATTTTTGAGTTAATTTTTGATCTCAGCTTAATGCAATTAAATCATGTATTAAATTTTAATAGTCGGCTATTAGACTTGGTCTTTTCTACTACAACTAATCTAACTATTTTACGGGCATCTCCTCTTGTTACACCTGAAGATACCCATCATCCTTCTATTTCTATTTTGCTAAATGTATCTTTTGAAGAGATTTATAATAATAATCGTTCAACCAATAATCGTTACCTTTTTCATAAAACTGATTACAGCGTGTTATCTGACTGTTTGTCTAATGTGGTCTGGGAATTGAGTTATAAGAACATTGATAATTGTCTGTCCGTTATATATGAAAAACTTTTTTTTGCTATTTCCCTAAGTGTACCAGTAGGATTAAGTCATGGGGCACAAGGTTGCCCTGCCTGGTTTTCGGATGATTTGAAATCCATCAGAAATAGAAGGAATAAGTTTTTTAAGCGTTATAAGAGAACTGGTCTCTCTGCGGATTATATCATTTATATCAAAGAAATGCGTAAATTTAATACTGTTAACAAGAAGTGTTATGACGATTATGTTCTGAAAATGAAAAACAGAATGTTAAGTGATCCGAGGAAGTTTTATGATTTTGTTAACTCCAAAAGAAGGGTTAAAGAATTTCCATCATTTATGTATTACAATAATATTGAATCTTCTAACCCCTTTGAAATATGCAATTTCTTTGCAGATTTTTTTGCTAATTGTTATAGTGATAAAATTATCGATACGGATGCTTATCCTTATTATCTTGAATCGTTTGATATCTTTCCTCAAGTACGTTTTTCGGAAACAGAAGTACTAAATGCTCTTAGGTCCATAAAAAGATCTTATTACCCTGGACCCGATGGTTTACCGTCTTGTATTATCATCTATTGTGCAGATATTTTAAGTGCACCATTAACAGCCATTTTTAACAATTGTCTTAATAATGGGTACTTTCCTAAAATTTGGAAGGAGTCATACATTATACCACTTTTTAAAACTGGTTCGCGAAATTTGATTAGTAATTATAGGGGTATCTCTAAACTTAGCGTTATCCCTAAACTATTTGAACTCTTATTAGTGAATAGACTTTAACCTTACATCTTTTCAATCTTAACGCCCGCTCAGCATGGTTTCACCAAACGTAAATCTACAACAACTAACCTTCTTGAATTACTATGTTGTATATTCCGTTCATTTTCTGAGAAAACTCAAACTGATGTGTTATACACTTTTTTTTCGAAAGCTTTTGACAAGGTTTCGCATTCCCTTCTGTTATATAAGTTGAATCGTATAGGTCTTTCGCTTAATTTGGTGCATTGGGTTGGGTCTTATATCTCTGGGCAAACTCAACGTGCTCTTTATCAGGGTTTCATATCTTCTATTATTAATGTTTCATCCGGTGTACCGCAAGGCAGCCATTTGGGGCCCTTGTTGTTTATCCTATTTATTAATGATCTTTCGTCATGCATTAGGCATTCTAATATTTTAATGTTTGCCGATGATGTTAAAATCTTTCACTCATATCATTCCCTTGGTGGTAGTGCGTTGTTACAGTCTGATCTGGTGGAATTAGATAAGTGGTGTAAATTTAATGATATTAAACTTAGATACATGTAAGAAAATTACATTTTCAAGATATGCTCCATTAGTTGTTGATTACTTTATTGGCAGTCATAAGTTGGAAAATGTTTTATTCTTTAAGGATCTAGGCGTTATTTTTGATCAGAAACTTAACTTTAATATGCAAATTCGCTCTGTGGTTAATAAGTCCAAGTCTTTTTTAGGTTTTGTAAAGCGTTGGTCCAAAGAATTCTTGGATCCGTCCGTGACCAAATCTCTCTATGTTGCATTGGTACGTCCGGTTCTTGAATATGCCGTTGTCGTTTGGTCACCTAACTAAAATATGTATACGGATAGTATTGAATCCTTGCAGAAGTCTTTTTTACGATTTGCCTTACGCGGTTTAGGTTGGGACCCCCAAAGACCTTTACCACCCTATGAAAGTCGCTTAAAACTTATTAACATGACTTCGCTATCTAATAGACGTATTTGGTTAGGTGTCTCTTTTTTCATTAAAGTTTTGAATGGGGAAGTTAACTGTCCTGCTTTGTTGAATGACGTTTATATAAATGTGCCCAAAAGATGTAGTAGGCATTTTGTTTTAATTAAACTGTCACAGTATCGCACCAATTATGAGATGTTTCATCCACTAAGGGTTATATCCAGTTATTTTAATGAGTATTATTATTTATACGACGGATCACTCAAATCCATTGAGAGTATTAAAAGTTTAATATTAAATTAATAAGATGCCGGATTGCTCTCTCCCTTTTTTTTTTTAATCTTATTTTGTAGTTGTATGAAAGTTTAATATCTTATTTTATTTTATTTTATTTTTTTTTTACATTTCATTGTATTATTAATTTGAATTGTATTAGTATTGGTTAACTTTCTAGTTCTTAAGTATGCTAAATTTAATAAATAAGATTCTAATATATTGCAGCTGCAGTGGTTGCTGTTGTTGTTGTTGTTGCGGTTTGGAGACTTGCTGATTTTATTTAAGCATATATAAAAAAAAAAAAATTTTTTTTCCATTTGTTATTTTTATAAGGAATTGGCTGTATATTTAGCTAAGTTTCGATAATAAATAAATAAATAAAAATAAATAAATAAAACCATGAATTTCATATTGTTGAGCATAGTTTCCCAAACAGATGAAATCTTGGGTACTGACTTTTTATCCTCCTATTTTTGTAAAATTGATTATGAAACATTAACTTTAGAAATTTACTTAGAAGAATTAAATATAATTTTACCAATTTTTTCTGAATACCAAGACGTCTTTCATTTAGACGGCGAAAAATTAACATGTAACAACTTTTATACACAAAAACTAACAACAAATGACAACACACCGGTCTACTTAAAAAAGTTTAGATTACCACAAGCACATAACAAAGAAATCAATAACCAAGTACAGAAATTATTAAAGAACGACATAATAGAACCATCAATTAGTTCGTACAATTCACCTTTACTAGTAGTACCAAAAAAAGATAAAGACGACACTAAAAATGGAGATTAGTAGTTGATTTTAGAAAACTTAATAATAAACTTATATATGATAAATTCCCTTTAACTAGACTAGATGACGTACTTGACGTATTAGGCTTAAAAATATCTTCAAATAGTTTTCAAAGAATGCTTACGATAGCTCTAACTGGATTGGATGCTAACGTATTTTTATATGTAGATGACATAATCATATTTGGATGCAGCCTACATCATAACGAAAACCTCGCGTTTAAGAATATACAATCTGAAACCAAAAGCAAGCAAATGCCAATTCCTCCAACCAGAAGTAGTATATTTGGGCCATTTAATAACAAAAGACGGAATTAAAACAGACCCGTCAAAATATAAAGTTATAAAAGACTATCCCACTATCCAGACGAAGTACGCAGATTTATAGCTTTCGGTAACGATCTACCCATTTCATATGCAAGCACAACACTGTCGAAGCATGCTGTAAATAAATCAGTTATAGAAAAAGAATTACTAGCCATACATTGGGCAATAAAACTTTTTAGACCATATTTACATGGACGAAGATTTATAGTGGTAACAGACCACAGACCACTAGTTTCTCTTTTCACCCACAGCAATCCATCATCAAGAATGACAAGAATAAGAATGGACTTGTCTGACTAACGCAGATGCACTATCAAGAATTAAATTAGATACCTAAGCATATAAAAGTGATAACAAGAGGGCAAAAATCAAAAGAATATGAAAATAATGAACCGGTTACTGAATTGACAAATCAGAATAGCTTACCACAAACAAAGTCTGATCAACTTTACGTTTAGGAATGCACATCTATTTCTGATGTCAAGAAATTAAGAAAGAAAGAAAGAGCTCTAAAGTTCAAATCAGTATAAATAAAGAAAATATTATTACAAGATGCAGTGATAATCCTCCGAATTTACATTCGATTATGGAAAAGCTGACATCAAAACTAGAAAAAGAGCATATATATGAAGTAGCATTAAATAAGAATGACGTCATATTTAAACATATATATGAAAATGAATTTAAAAAAATGTAATAAATTGCAACAAAATATAAATAAGAAACGATAATTATTAAATATTATAATATACAAAGACCCTCAAAGAATAGGTGATATATTAACTCAATACTAATTAATAGACGGGTTCCATAGCAGTGCGCATGGAGGACACTTAGGTGTACGAAAAACACAACTTAAACTGAAACGGAGATACATATGGAAAAACATGAATAAAATGATAAAAAACTTTATAAACAACAGCACAGATGTTGCATTTTGTAAAATTTAACCATAACTAAGAGGAATGTGCAAAATCAAACTATAAAAAAGAAATGAAAAAGATGGAGTAAAGATGGCGAATTTCGAAAATGAAAATGAAAAGGAAGGAAAAGGGGGGAAGAAGAAAAGTCACGCGATGGAAGAAAGATTCTTCAAGAAGAGTTCTGAAGAAAATTTATTTAAACTTTAATTAATGATTTTTTTTTTCCTAAAGGAAATTATGCAAATATTATACCTCCATAAGTCATATATATTTGGCGAAGTTTTCATTGAGCCAATAAGATTTTATTTAATTTAATTTAAGATTTAATTAAAGAACTTAAACTAGTATTAACAACAATGTTTTGCGCGCTAAAATATCGATAAATTATTGTTGAGGTTGCCACAATACTCCCCTGCTAGATGTAGCGATACCAGTGGTTATTCGAAATGAATCCTACGCTTAGATTTTTGTAGTGTTTCGTTTGTTACGTTAGGCGTTTCAAGAGCCGTCGTACATTTATTACAAAAAAACACTGGTTTTAATCGGTCTATGTTGATTTTAGTGCATGTACCTTTAATTAATATTTCGTAGTATTTTCGATTGATGACAGGAAATGTGCCATCATAAGGATGAGACAATGAGGGACGGACTGAATCGTTTCGAACAAAAACGTGTATAGCAGTACTTAAATCTGGTGCAATAAAAGTACGTGGTGTTGTACGATGTGACGTATCCGTCGGGCATAACTTTTGCATTGCCGATTTAAAACAAGCAACGGTTTCACTTGAAAGCGGTGTCGTTTTTTTCAATACTAAAAATTCTCTCGGTACACGTAGGGTACAACCATAAACAAGTTCTGCAGGAGATGCATTGATGTCCGGTTTAAATGCTATACGGAAACCAAGAAGGATTGTGGGTAGATAATAAGTCCATTTCGCAGGATCGTGACATAAAATTGCGGCTTTAAATTGTCTGTGCCACCTCTCTATTAATCCATTCGCTTGAGGGTGGTATGGCGTTGTTTTTAAATGCGTTGCACCAATCATAGTAATTAATTCTGTAAAAATATTTGATTCGAACTGCCTTCCTTTATCCGAAGTAATACGGAGAGGAACACCAAAGCGTGATATCCAGCCTCTCAATAGTGCTTTAGCAACCGTTTCAGCTGTCATATCAGATATTGGTATAGCTTCAGGCCATCGAGTGTATCGATCAATTATTGTAAGACAATATCGCTGTCCTTCGCATGACGGAAATGGTCCGGTAATATCAATATTTATATGAGTAAAACGTTCTTGTGGTGGTTCGTACTTAGCAGGAGTCGAGACGGTATGTCGATTCACTTTAGCTCGTTGACAAGCTTGACATCCTCTTACAAAATTAGCTGTATCTTTTCTTATACCAGGCCAAATAAAACGTGAAGTGATTATTTTTGTTGTTGCGCGAACACCAGCGTGCGATAAATTGTGAATGTTTGATAGTATCAACCTACGAAATCGTTTTGGAATATATGGCCTTATATTTGATGTTGTTGTGTCACACAATAATTTTACATTGATACCTGGAACCACAAAATCTTTTAGTAACAGTGAAAAAGAAGAATTGTCACCTTTTTTATTTAATAAATGTTTTAATTCTTCGTCGTCACCTTGAGCAGCTGCAATTTCATGAAAGTTAATTTGTTGAATGGAGCTTATACGCGACAGGTTATCTGCTGCAGCATTTAATTCACCAGGAATATAGCGTATATCCATAGTGAATTGACCAATAAAGTCCAGTTGACGTATTCGACGTGGCGAAGTAGAAGGATTTTCAACGCCATTTGATTTTCGAAAAGCAAATGTAAACGGGCGATGGTCAGTTAAAACACAGCATTTTCGACCTTCAATCATAAAACGAAAATGACAAATTGCTTGATAAACTGCGGTTAACTCCCGATCGTATGTACTATATCGTTGTTGAGCGGGCGTTAATTTTTTTGAATAAAATCCTAATGGTTGAAGTACGCCATTAACATTTTGATGTAAAGCTGCACCTACTGCGACATCTGACGCGTCCGCATGTAAAAATAATTCAGCATTAGGTACAGGATGAACAAGTAGAGTGGCATTACTTAACTCTAATTTACATTTTTCAAAGGCTTCGACTGCATCTTGAGTCCATTGTATAACAGTTTGATCATTCTTTATGTTGCCAGATATTAGACGTTGTAGCTTAATCTGATATTCACTAGCATTTGGTAAAAATTTTTTATAAAAGTTCATCATTGCCATAAATCTTTTTAATTCTTGGGCCACTTTAGGTTGCGAAAAATTTTTAATGACTTCAACTTTTTCCGGCCGTGGACGTATACCATCAGCTGTTACCAAATGGCCTAAAAAATTAATTTGCGTTTTACCAAATTCACATTTTTTCAAATTTATTGTTAAATTATTTTCTTGAAGACGTGTAAAAAATATATGTAAATGTTGTTTATGTTGTTGTAAATTTTCTGATGCAATACAAACATCGTCAATATATGAAAATGCAAAATCCAGACCACGTAACACTTCATTGATCAGGCGCTGAAATGTTTGCGCTGCATTACACAATCCAAATGTCATAAAATTAAATTCGAAAAGACCAAAAGGCGTAAAAGATAAAAAGGCGTAAGCTCTCTGTAAATCAATTTTTGAAAAAATTGTTTTTCCATGTAAATTGTGCACAAAATCTGTTAAATATGGTAACGGGTATCTGTCCGGCACAGTTTGGGCATTCAAAGCACGGTACCATTTGGCTTTTTAACCATATGCAATGGACTGCTCCAATTACTCTTCGAAGGTCGGGAAATACCTGCTTGCACTAAAAAATCAAATTCCTTTTTTTCTGCTGCCAGCTTCTCTGGTGATAAACGTCTCGCTCTTGCAAACACTGGCTGACCAATCGTTTCAATTTTATGCATTATTGTTGATTTTGTTTTATTTCTAAGTGATAATAAATTTGTTATTGTAGGAAAATTTTGTAAAATTTCTGCAAATATATTGCACGATGAATTGCATGATTTAATGATTGCAGTGTTGTAATTTGAACGTATATTTAAAGGGATGCTTAATTTGGTAGTATTATCGATTAATTTATTGCGGCGAGTATCGATAAGTAAATCAAAATGGCTTAAAAAATCAATGCCTATAATTGGAGTTTTAACGTCGGCTACAATAAATGACCATGAAAATTCACGACGAAGACCAAGGCTAACTTTTATACGTCTTTGTCCGATTACTTTAATTGATGTGCCATTAGCCGCAAATAGTTGTGTAGTTGTTTGTTGCATGTCATTGGTTTTAAAGCTGAGTGGCAAAACAGAGGCATCGGCGCCACTATCGATTAAAAAAGTTGTTTTAAATAGGTTATCTCTTACTTGTAAGGCGCAAATATTATTGTGGTTGTTTGGAGAAAAATTTTGAGTCGTATTTTCTAGTCAAGCAGATGGTTTAGAAAAATTGTTGTTATTCTGTTTATATTGGCATGGGCTACGGCACCTTCGAGCCTTGTTGCCAAACTTTTCGTGAAACCAACAATAGGTTACATTGTTGTTTCCTTCGGTGCTTTTGTAACGACGTCGCGATGGTGTACGGTGTCGAAAATTAATTTTCATTGCGTCTACCTTTTTGTTCAACTCATCGATGGCATTGCGTAATTCTTCATAACCGTTTGACGTTTTAGACGAAACGTGTTGAACCTGATGTATTGTAACGGCGTCAACTATAGAATCTGCAATTCTAGTAAATTCTGTTGCTGAACCAGAAAATGCGGCAACAACCGGCTGCGCGAAGTCAGGCAAGCGTTTAGTCCATAAACCTTTCAATGCGGCTTCTCCAATTGTATTTCCGGCGACTCGTTTCATTTCATAGTATAACTCAGATGGCTTTTTGTCGCCCAAAGGTAGCTCGGAAAGTAAACGGTTTAGGCGGCGCTGTTCACTGTCGGCGAAATGTTCGATTATTGTATCTTTAACAAATTTAAAACGGTCTGTTTCGGGTAATGAATTGGTTACATCCATTAATTGAACCGTGACGTTGGGATCCAATGCAGCTAATATTGTTGCGGCTTTTTGTTTGTCGGATGTTATACCAGATGCTACAAACCAAAAATCCATTGGGGTGAACATTATTGGCAGACATGACTGGTACCGGCAAACGTGCATAAACTGTAGAAATACTAGTTGATGGTTCGTTGCGTGAATCGTTTGGATCATTCATGATACGATTGATTGTAATTGTTGCGTGAACAGATTAATTTAAGGTCACCAATTTGGTGAAGTTTTCATTGAGCCAATAAGATTTTATTTAATTTAATTTAAGATTTAATTAAAGAACTTAAACTAGTAATGTTTTGCGCGCTTCTTCAAGCAAGAGAGTTTTTTAACATTCTAGAAAGAACTTTTAATTATTGATTGTAACATATCGATAAATTATTGTTGAGGTTGCCACATATATATTAAAGTGCTTATAATAAGTTATATTGGCGTTGACGCATAAATTAAACAAGTCTTTTTTTTCAAATTTACCTGCACATGATTAAGTAGCCGATTCGTGAAAAAAAAAATATCTACAAGAATCATCACTCATAAGCTATAATCGAAAAGGCAAAACCCAAAAACATTTTTCTCTTTATTTTTTTTTTTTTTTCATTATTTATCGGTATTATATTATACCGGTTTATTATCTATTTATTTATCGTTTATCCACATTTATACATTATTACACATTTCTTTTTTTGTTTTTTTTTTTTTTTTGTTTATTTGAATTTGATTTATGAGATTTCGTTTATTTTGTTAATTTGTTAAAAATTAATTGGTCAGATTAAATTTCTCTAGTCAGATGAAATTGATCAGTTATGAACATTTTTGCGCTTACGCCAGCTCATCCTTATGAATTCGCTTCAAGCACAAACACTGAATGCGATTTAGGAAGCTTCCTCATTTTTTTTTTGTGTGATTATGATATGTGCTAATATTTGGTACGTCTTTAAATAATTCTATTTGATAAAAAAAAAAAAATAAATAAATAAATAAATAAATAAAAGAGAACAAAAGAATAAGAAATCATTGAAGCGCGAAATCGTCTGATACATTGATGATAGTATAATGCATAGATCAATGTCTGATTTAATATACAGTATAAATAATAATATTCATTGTAAATAATAAAAGTTGATAGGATAGATATATAGTATCAGTATAATAAAATTTCCGAAAATTTTGAAGGTTGTTAAATTAGTGGCATTATGTATTAAACAATTTTCTAAGGTAGGTATGCTCGGCGCTGGTTAGGTGGGCAGATGTGGGGCTTTGAAGGTTATGTTTTTCTTTTGGTTTATTTTCTACTTCACAGCATAGGTTGGGAGAGCAAACCCCGGGCATAACATCTGCCCAAGGGGTTGAGCTGGGAAAGCTGGTGAGGCGGGAGGACCAGTTAGGTGGGAAAAGGGTTAAGAACTCCCTCTAAGGTGACCGGGACCATTCTTCCACGCCAAGTGCAAAACACCGCACAATAGGAAGTATTGCCACCTGTATCAGTATGAATAATATATATCGAATTGCTAGGATATTGCTACACAGATTGCAAACTAAACAAACAAGTTTGACTCACATAAGAAAAGCAACACAACAGCTAATAGTTTTGAAATAGTACAAATAGATATTATTGGATCCTTAAGAATATCGAATGGATTTAGATTTATATTAACTATGCAATGTGAACTGACGATATATATAATAGCTTACCCTATACCTAGCAAAGATGCAAAAATGATAGCTCAGACCATACTTGAACAATTTCTACTTAAATATGGTCATTTTAAATTCCTAAAGTCCGATAGAGGTACTGAATTTACAAATGAACTCCTAAGGAATGCTTGCGAATTATTAAGTATTAAACAAATCTTTCCTACCCCATACTACCACCAAGTGTAGGAAGTGTAGAAAGAAATCATAGAGTACTAAATAAATTTATGTTAGCTTTCACTGACTATAATGATTGGGATAAATGGGTACCATACTACTGTTTTGCTTTTTGTTTGAATTGGTTTTTGGAAAGTTAACCTATTTGCCAAATGATTCGATCGAAACAAACACAAAAATATATAATTTAGAAAACTATGTAAACGAGTTAAAGACCAGATTAAAATATTCTATAGAACAATCAAAATGTTAATTAATAGAGAAAAAAATAGAAGAACCACAACAAAAATCATCAAACAGGTTAATCCCCTACATTTACAAGTAGGAGATTTAGTGTTACTTAAAAATGAAGCTAGAAAAAAAAATCAAAAGCCTTACTCGTGTCCATACAAAATAATAGCAAATAACGGAGTAAATTCAATTATAAAAATGAATAGTAGTTATAAAGAATTTCATAACAATCAATTAAAACCATACAATATTAAATTACAATAATGTTAAAATATAAATACACTATGTACCATAATTACTATTATAGTGTGCAAATAAAATAAAGCACACCTGCTCTTAAGTATGATTTAATTTCATTGTAATTGTATTCTCATTCAGACCTTAACTTTAATAGAAATTGTAATTATATTCTTACTGACCTTAACTTTAATAGAAATTGTAACTGTATTCTTACTGACCTTAACTTTAATAAAAATTGTAATTGTAATACACCTGACACACATACATAACACTCACACTCACTTCCGATTAAAATAGCCTAGTTTAAGTTTATGCTTACTAATCAATTCTTTGTAATAATTTTAATATATAAGAAGACAAATTTTTCAAATAAAAACAGACTAAAAACTCAACTTGTCTCATAACATATTATTGAACACATAAAATCAATAATTGTGAAATACCCTGCGATTCGCGGGATTCTGAAGTTGCGCGTTTCGCGACGACCACAATTATTGATCATAACAAAAATAATAAAGTAACAAAAGAGTTTATTAACTATACTCCTTTTCGTATCACCCCCACATCTCATTATAACATGGCGATCCTGCCAAATTATTGATCCGGCCAAGTTGTTGATCCTGCCAAATTATTGATCCGGCCAAGTTGTTGGTCCTGCCAAATTATTGATCCGGCCAAGTTGTTGATCCTGCCAAAATATTGATCCCGCCAAATCGTTGATCCTGCCAAATTGTTGATCCCGCCAAATTGTTCATCTTGCCCATCTTCATCAATTCATTTCATCTAGTTGCCTGTCGATGTAAACGTATATTCCTGCTGGTCCCGCCATACAGGCACCACCATATACGCCGACACCCATCCCTGGTCCTAAACGCCTCACTATTGAGGAATACAGAAAGCGGCAGGAATACCGCAAGAAGACTACACAACAACCATTGCCGCCAAAGAACAGGAAACGTGGTGGTAAAAGGGTACAACACGCAAACAAAATACGCGACCTACATCGAATAAAAAATATTGCAACTGGCGAGACGAAAGAAAAAATTATCAATCTAATCAAAGAGGAAAGACAGGAATGGGCTCTTCAAAGAGCAAGCACCAAGAACAAGTAAACGTGGTCAACAACAATAACAACAGTGGTGACAACAATGCACACGTGACCACAATAAAAATAACAACAGAAACATTGGTAGTAATAATAATAATAATATAATTGGGATATACCTTATTCAAAGTAAATAGATATTATAAACAATATATAAACAAAAAATTAAATAAAGCCATAAGTTTGTCCAATGTATAAAACCAAAAATAAAATTTATTTTGCTATAATATATCTTATCTTCACAAATTAGTATAGGAATAAACAAATAAAATTAAAAAAATAAAATTATCACAAAAAGTGAAAACTGCTATAGGCCTAACACAAACACCAAACACATTAGAAGAATTGTACACCTCTATTAAAAATACATTTAAAAACTCACACACAATACCTACGCTACAGAACACACTCAACACCTTACAACAACGTGGCAGTGTTGAAAATTACAGAGACAAAATAATAAACCTGATAAACCAATTAAATGGCTTGCAAATACAAAAATTGGGAGACACAGCAACAACAGCTGAACGAAAGGTTATAACGAAAATGAATGATAGTTATGGTCTCACAGTATTCAAAAAGGGCATCGATGAAAGATACAAACAGACCTTATTCGCTGCACAACCACAAAATTGAAATTGGGAACTTCCAAATTGTAATTGGGAAAATAAAAATTGAAATTGGTAATTTAACATTTGAAATTGGGAAAATGCAAATTGAAATTGAGAGAATGAATTTTAAAATTGAAAAATTTTAAAATTGAAAAATTTTAAAATTTAAATTGTAAGTTAGGCAAATTAAAATTAATATTGAAAATTGGGTTCTTAGTAAATAAGATAAACCAATTTTTATGCTTCAAACTTAAATATTTTATTCCATATATTTTATTCGTATGTAGTAAAAAAATGAATGGATATAAAAGTAAAAATTCTCCAACTTAAAATTCATATATACATACATAAATAAAAACTTTATAAATGATTCTCTTACGTTATATTAAAAACACTTAATTTAAGTAAAAAATTAGAAAATTGTATCTTTACATTCCAACTGGCATATCCTCTAAATTAATTGCTCTTTCATAAAACGTTGTAGTATATTGAACGTATCTTGCACAATTCAACATTGGTAAGTACGGACTGAGTCTTAAAAGAGTTGCCTCGGAATTTTCAAAAATCCATACTCACCAATGTTGAATCCTATTAAAGGTGCATGGTCAAAAATAAAGTCCCACGTGAAGAAATATATGGGACTTCCAAATCCAACTCCACCTAGAGTAGGCGAACAACGTTTAGCGTATTTAGAAAGCATTATTGACGAAGCTAAACTAACGTTGGATATATATCGATGATCCAGGACCTTTGCGATTATAAACGGACCTTTAAAACGTGGTTCTAGCTTACGGGAAGTACCACTACTTAGCTAAGACTAAATCACCAATGCTATACTTAGTGGGTTTTGCATATTGTTTATCATATTGCTCTTTAGCGACTTTGCGTTGTCGGTTTATTTAATCAGCAACATTGTTTCGCAATTCAGTCACCTCTTCTTCCGTAAGACATTGATCCTGATGTAAAGCAAGTAGAATACGATTTTGTAAAATATCACGAGGACGATAACAAAATACAACATCGTGTGGACTTTTGCCAGTAGTCTTATTTATCATAGTGTTAAGCGACCATTGAATATTCTGTAGCGCTAAGTCCCATTTGGAATCGTTGGTAACGGTTCGTAATAACATAGATAGTAAAGTACGGTTTGTTCTCTCAGCGTGACCATTTGCCCTAGGTGTCTTCACGGCATTCTAAATACGTTTTATACTATTTTCGCGGCAATACTTAGCGAATTCCTTGGAGGTGAATGCTGTACCACGATCAGTTACAAGACGCTTAGGCATACCAAGGAAACTAGTAAAGTGTGTAAAGTCATCAACAATGACTAAAATATGTTCATTTCGTTTACTGCTTCTGGGAACTGGGCCCAGATGATCCAAGTGTAACGTATTAAATGGTACAATTTGTTGATAGTGGTACTCGCCTTCTTTTGCCCCGCAGAAATGTTTATTAAAGCACACACTCAATATATCCTTTAACAGAATTGCGCATTCTCGAAACCATACATAGCTTTTGAGTCTTTGGATAGTTTTATCAACACCTAAGTGATCTGCGTTATTGTGATTTTCTTGTACATCAGCAACGTGCTCCATCCGTGATGAAAATCTGTGTTCAACTTCAATATCAAAGTCTTGTATACGTAACCACCAGCGGGCAATTCTTAGAATTAGCTGTCTTTTTTTCATCGTCATTTTCAAAGCCGCTGCAGTCAGTTTAACTTTAATTCGTTTACCGTATATATAATACCTAAATCGTTCCAAAGTTTCTACCACTTCCTGTGCTTCTAATTCGTAGCTATGAAAATTCTTCTCGCTACTACTCGTTGATCGGCTATAATACGCGATGGAAATCATCTTTTTCTTGTTGCAATAATACTCCTGCAATACCGAGTGAACTTGCCTCAGTATGAATTTCGTGTTCGGCATCTACTCTGTATGCAACCATGACGGGAGAAGATGACAATTTTTCTTTCAAATTAGTAAAAAATTGCTCTTGATCATTATTCCATTTAAACGACACATCCTTTTTCAATAACCTAGGCAAGGGCTCAGCTAAAATAGAAAATCTAGGAATACAATTTTTAAAATATGAACATAAACCTAGAAAACTGTGAATTTCGGCAACGCATGTTTGACGTTTGTAATTTCCCATTGCTTCTGCCTTAATTTTTCCTGGTTGAATGCCTTCTGGAGTCAATTGATGACCCAAAAATTAAATTTTTGTTTTCGGGAACTCGCATTTATTTACGTTTAACGTTAGACCCGCTTCTTGGAGAACGTCAAGTACTAAGTTAAGCTTACTTAACATCTCATCAGCCTTATTACTGCCTATCAAAAAGACGTCCATATAATGCAACATGACACCTTTATCAGTCATCTCTTGGATTTTTAAACGCTGAAACGTTGTCGGTGCATTCTGGAGTCCAAATGGCATGCGAATAAACTCGTACAGTCCATTACTATTGATGAAAGCAGTGTACCTTCGGCTTTTATGCGATACCTCTACCTGATAATAACCACTGTTTAAGTCTAGAGTCGTGAAATATTTAAAATGGTGCCGTTTTTCTTCTTGTGTAGAACAACCGGGCTTGCGTACTCTGACTCAAGAGAGATGATGCCTGAAGTACACAGTTATTGCCTTTATACTTCAATCAACAATCGAATAAAATACATCCGTTATATTATATTTTCATTGATGTTTATTTTTAACCCAAAAATTTATTTTTATAAAACATTTAAAAAAAAAACTGATTGACAATCTTGACAAAAAATTTAATAGTTTCTAACGTTATCAGATAGTAAAACATCAAAAATACCTTTGGATCCTGGATACATTAATGCGGATCGAGAAAAAATGATTTTATTGGACAGCAACAGAAAATATCTAGTATTGAATGTTTAATCTTTTTATCTATTAACACTCGACCGGACATTTCAGCTGCAGTATCTATTTTAAGCCAGCATGTTAGCAAGCCTACAAAGGATGATTGGAATGAGTTGAAGCGACTCATAAAATACCTTAAAGGGACGAAAGACTTGAAATTAAAGCTTGGCTGCGATGCAACTCAAAATCTGATCGGTTTGCAGATGCTGATTGAATTCAAAATTGTGGTGACAGAAAGTCTAACAGTGGTTTTGTATTTAAATTAAATGGAGGTTGCATAAGTTGGGCATGCAGAAAACAGCAATGTCTGTCTTTATCAACAACGGAAGCAGAATACAAAGCTTTAACTGAAGCAGCACAGGACGCAATGTGGCTGAAACAGCTCTTAGTTGATTTTGGCATATATAATGAAGCTCCAACTTTGATCTTTGAGGATAATCAAAGTTGCATCAAATTTGTCCATAATGAAAAGCTAAGTCGAAGAACGAAACATGTAGACACAAAGTATCATTTCTTACGTGATCTTGTTTATAGAAATATTCTCGAAATTGATTTCGAGAATATTGTATTGTCCGCCTGAAAACATGTAATAAGATATTTTAGCCAAACCTTTGAGTTTCCCCAACTTTTCAAAATTAAGAAGTATGTTAATGTTATATTCATATGATATATTGATTAAGGAAGAATGTTGATATAATAATCAATATATAAAAAAAAATACTCTTGTTACTCTTAAAAACATAAGTTCACCATGAAATTTATGGAATTGTTTGATTTATTATCTATCATTCTATAATAAAATTTTTGGCTTTTTTCAGTTATTACTTTTTTTCCTTTTGTGTGTCGCACTTGTTTGTTTAGTTTGCAATCTGTGCAATTGTTTATAAAGTTTTTCATCATTTTATTCATGTTTTTCCAAATATACCTTTGCATTAGTTTGAGTAACGTTTTTCGTACCTAAATGTCTTCCATGCGTACTGTTGTGGTACTCGTCTATTAATTTATATTGTGTTAATATGTCATCTATTCTTTGAAGGTATAAAGATATAATATAATATTAAGTATAAAGATATAATATAATATTTAATAATTCTTGTTTATTTTTATTTTGTTGCAACTTATTAAATTTTTCCTTAAATTCATCAATATCTGAATAAAATTAAATATTTCGTTATTCATATTTAATGCTACTTCATATATACGTTCTTTTTCTAATTTTGATGTCAGCTTCTCCATAAACGAAACTAAATTCGGAGGATTATCACTGCATCTTATTAGAGCTCTTAATTTTCTTTATAAATTCAATACTTATTTTTCTTAAATTTTTGACATCAGATAGAGATATACATTCCCAAACGTGGAGTTCATCAGACTTTGTTTGTGGTATGTTCTTCTGATTTGTCAGTTTAGTACGTACTTTACTTTCATGTTGTTCTTTTGATATTTGCCTTCTTGTCATTACATTTATATTTTTAGGTATTATTTCCTTCAGTGCTTCTGAATCTAGTTTAATTCTTGATAGTGCATTTGGCCTTTGTATAAACTGATCCCTTTTTATAAACGATATCGAAATCATAGCAAGATAAGTCCATTTTTATTCTTGTCATTCTTGATGATGGATTAGCATCAGTAAAAAGAGATACTAGCGGTCTATGGTCTGTTACTACTACGAATCTTCTTCCAAATAAATATGGTCTGAAAAATTTCATTGCTCAGTGTATGGCTAGTAGTTCTTTTTCTATAACAGATTTATTGATGTCATGTTTGGATAATGTCGTAATTGCATATGAAATAGGCAGATCGTTGCCGATGTCACCTTGCGAAAGTACCCAGTGCATAATCAAATGCGTCTGTGGTTAGTATAAATGTTTTGTCAAAGTCGGGATATTGGAGTACTGGTGGACTCATTAGTTCTTGTTTTAGCAACCTGAATGATTTTTCACATTCTTGAGACCAAATAAAGAGGTTATTTTTTTTTAGTAAAGAGTGAAGGCATTTTGAAATCTTTGCAAAGTCTTTAATGAATGTACGGTAATAATTGCAGAAGGCTATGAATATCCGTACTTCGTCGGGATTTGTGGGAGTTGGGTAATCTCTTAAGACTTTATATTTTGATGGGTCTGTCTTGATGCCATTTTTAGTTATTAAATGACCCAAATATATTACTTCTAGTCGAAGGAATTGAATTTGCTTGCGTTCAACTTCAGATAGTATTCTCTCAGTCGTGAAAATACTTTTAGTAAGTTTTTATTGTGATGTTGCAGGCTACATCCAAATACAATTATGTCATCAGGGTAATCTGGCATCTCTGTTTGAAGCTGTAATATTATTCTCGCTCGTGCAAAAAATTGCGATATCAAGTGAATAAATTAAATTTATATTAAATTTTTTTATTCAATTTTGTGTTAATAATTACAAATTGATAATTTCTTTTGTTTCACTTAGTGAATAACTGGTTATTTGTCTCGTATTTGGTGTACATTTTGGTGCAGTTATTTCGAGGTAATTGTTGTTGCCGTGACGGTGGTTTTTCTTTTATAGTAAGTGATCTTTTATTCTTTTGTACTTTTCTCTATTTGTGTACAATTTGCCAAGATGGAATGCTGTTATTCCAAATGCAAAAGAATGAATAGTCCAAAGGAGAAAAATATTAATTCCTCCCCGGAACGATTTCTTTTCTGTTGGCTATGTGAATCAGCTGCTCACTTAAAGTGTGCTGGGTTCACAGGTAGACAATTTGATCACATTATCAATCGCGCGAAAGGGTTGCGATGGTCTTGTCCGAGTTGCCGGCAGAAGGATGTCGATTTTTACAAATTGTTCAATCAGACTCAAGCTGGCTTTAGGGAGTTATGTAGCGACTTAGCTAAGCTAACTGCTAAGTTTGACTTCTATCAAGATCTGTTTGCGTCTTGTAAATATTTGGATGGTTCTTTTCAGGATCGTGGTAAAGTTGATATGCATAAGGATTCATTAGCCCCAAACATATGTGATGTACCGTATCGTACGACATCTATGTCGTCTTTAAATTCGGATACCACGTCTGGTCCTCTTGCGATTCCAACTATTGTTATTGATGACAACTTACCCTCTACTTCTAATGCTTTGTCTAAGGCTGTTAAGGATTTTCCCCAAATTAACGTTGATGTAGATTCCAACGGTAATTCTACGGATGCTGTATACAATGCGGAGGTATCGAATGTTGGCAATGTACAGAATGTTCCTTTAACGGAACCACGTTGTACGCCCGCTACTCCAGCTAGTACATTTGATTGCAACAATGTGTGTGAGTCAGTGAAGTCTGTTCCTCCTAAAAATGTTTTAACTGTTGTACCTGCCCGCAAGGCAATTTTTATCTCTCGTCTTGCTGCTGATACAACGGTTGACATGATTATGGAGTACATCAAGTCTAAAATTTCTAATGTGGATACAGCTAATATTGGCATCTTTAAATTTTGTGTCCCCCAACAGCGTGACATTTCGTCTTTCAAAATGCAATTACCGGCTAATCTTTATAATTTGGTTTCGAATAAAGTTTTTTGGCCTGAAGGGATTTTCATTAAGGACTTTGTTCCACGTAAAAGAGCTGTGGTGTCACTTATTTCCAATCCGGTTGATAATGTTCCAAAAAACTGAACAGTGTCCTGTCTTTTCTGTACCAAAACGTGCATGGGTTGAATACTAAATTGTCAACTTTACTCCTTAACACTCTTAACTGTGACTACCACATTGTTGCCTTCACCGAAACCTGGCTTAAGCCAGGGATCCATGATTCTGAAATCTTTTGCACTAGATATCAGGTTTACAGGGAGGATAGGATTGGTAAAGTGGGCGGTGGTGTACTCATTGCTATTTCTAATTCCTTCTCTTCTCGTAAACTTGATTTTTCTATTCCTCTTGATATTGAATTTATGTGTGTTCAATTACGAGTCGGTAGTATTTTTGTTTATATTACTTGCTCATACGTTCCACCGTCATCTAATATCGATATCTATTTAAAGCACTTTACCTTCATCTCTGACGTGTGTTCTCGGTTAAGACCGAATGATTTAATTCTTGTATTGGGTGATTTCAACTTACCTGATGTAACGTGGACTTTTGATATGGAGTGTGGGTATTTTTCACCCATTAGCTATCCCTCATATTATGAAGACATCTTTGAGTCAATTTTTGATCTCAGCTTAATGCAATTAAATCATGTATTAAATTTTAATAGTCGGCTATTAGACTTGGTCTTTTCTACTACAACTAATCTAACTATTTTACGGGCATCTCCTCTTGTTACACCTGAAGATACCCATCATCCTTCTATTTCTATTTTGCTAAATGTATCTTTTGAAGAGATTTATAATAATAATCGTTCAACCAATAATCGTTACCTTTTTCATAAAACTGATTATAGCGTGTTATCTGACTGTTTGTCTAATGTGGTCTGGGAATTGAGTTATAAGAACATTGATAATTGTCTGTCCGTTATATATGATAAGCTTTATTCTGCTATTTCTCTAAGTGTACCTAAGTGTATAAATAAGTTATGGCACACAAAGTTGCCCTGCCTGGTTCTCGGATGAATTGAAATCTATCAGAAATAGAAGGAATATGTTTATTAAGCGTTATAAGAGAACTGATCGCTCTGCGGATTATATCATTTACACCAAAGAAATGCGTAAATTTAATACTGTTAACAAGAAGTGTTATGACGATTATGTTCTGAAAATGAAAAACAGAATGTTAAGTGATCCGAGGAAGTTTTATGATTTTGTTAACTCCAAAAGAAGGGTTAAAGAATTTCCATCATTTATGTATTACAATAATATTGAATCTTCTAACCCCTTTGAAATATGCAATTTCTTTGCAGATTTTTTTGCTAATTGTTATAGTGATAAAATTATCGATACGGATGCTTATCCTTATTATATTGAATCGTTCAATATCTTTCCCCAAGTACGTTTTTCGGAATCAGAAGTACTTAACGCTCTGAGGTCCATAAAAAGATCTTATTACCCTGGACCCGATGGTATACCGTCATGTATTATCATCTATTGTGCCGATATTTTAAGTGCACCATTAACAGCCATTTTTAACAATTGTCTCAACAATGGGTACTTTCCTAATATTTGGAAGGAGTCATACATAATACCACTTTTTAAAACAGGTTCGCGAAATTTGATCAGTAATTATAGGGGTATATCTAAACTTAGCGTTATCCCTAAACTATTTGAACGCCTATTAGTGAATAGACTTCAACCATACATCTTTTCAATCTTATCGCCCGCTCAGCATGGTTTCATTAAAGGTAAATCTACAACAACTAACCTTCTTGAACTAGCATGTTGTATATTTCGTTCATTTTCTGAGAAAACTCAAACTGATGTGTTATACACTGATTTTTCTAAAGCTTTTGACAAAGTTTCGCATTCCCTTCTATTATATAAGTTGAATCGTATAGGTCTCCCGCTTAATCTGGTGCAATGGGTTAGGTCTTATATCTCTGGGCGAACCCAACGTGTTCTTTATCAGGGTTACGTATCTTCTATTATTAATGTGTCATCTGGTGTACCGCAAGGCAGCCATCTGGGGCCTTTGTTGTTTATCCTATTTATTAACGATCTTCCGTCATGCATTAGGCATTCTAATATTTTAATGTTTGCCGATGATGTTAAAATTTTTCACTCATATCATTCCCTTGGTGGTAGTGCGTTGTTACAGTCAGATCTGGTGGAATTGGTTAAGTGGTCTAAGTTTAATGGTATGATATTAAACTTAGACAAGTGTAAAAAAATTACATTTTCAAGGTATGCTCCAATAAATGTGGATTACTTTATTGGCAATCATAGGTTGGAACATGTTTCATTTTTTAAAGATCTTGGTGTTATCCTGGATCCGAAACTTAACTTTAATCTCCAAATCCGCTCCGTCGTTAATAAGTCTAAATGTCTTTTAGGATTTGTAAAGCGTTGGTCTAAAGAATTTTTGGATCCATACGTGACCAAATCTCTTTATGTTGCATTAGTACGTCCGGTTCTTGAATATGCAGTTGTCGTGTGGTCGCCTAACTATAATTTATATAAGGATAGTATTGAATCCGTGCAGAAGTCCTTTTTACGATTTGCTTTACGCGGTTTAGGTTGGGACCCCCAAATACCTTTACCACCCTATGAAAGTCGCTTAAAACTTATTAATATGACTTCGCTGTCAAATAGACGTATTTGGTTAGGTGTCTCTTTTTTCATTAAACTTTTGAACGGTGAAGTTAACTGTCCTGCTTTGTTGAACGAAGTATATATTAATGTGCCGAAAAGATGTAGTAGGCATTTTGTTTTAATTAAACTGTCACAGTGTCGCACCAATTACGAGATGTTTCACCCATTGAGGGTTATATCCAGTTGTTTTAATGAGTACTATTATTTATACGATGGATCACACAGATCCATCGAGAGTATTAAAAGTTTAATATTAAATTAATAAGATGCCGGATTGCTTTCTCCCTTTTTTTTTTTTTTTTTTTTTATTTTATTATTTACATGATTTGTATTATTGTTGGTTACTTTCTAGTTCTTAAACATGCTAGTTCTTAAGTATTATAGTTTATTATTAATTAGATTCTAATCTGTTGCAGCTGCGGATGTTGTTGTTGTTGTTGTTGTTGTTGTTTCGGCGGTTTGCTGTTTTGCTGACTTTAGTTTTAAGTATATATAAAATAAAAAATTATTCTATTCGTTTTTTTTTTTAATGAATTGGCTGTATATTTAGCTAAGTTTCGAAGTTTCGATAAATCATACGCACATATAAAAGTGCGTTGGCATCTAATCCGCTTAGTGCTATTGTGAGCATCCTTTGAAAACTGTTTGAAGATATTTTCAAACCAAATAGTAGGCGTTTAAATTGAAAATGATCTTTGTCTGTTGAGAATGCCGTAAGTGGTCTTGAATCTTCATCAAGTTTAATTTGGTGAAAAGAGCTGGTCATGACTAACGTAGAAAAATACTTAGCGCGACCTAATACGTCAAGTACATCGTCTAGTCTTGTTAAAGGGAATTTGTCATTTACAAGTTTATTATTGGGTTTTCTAAAGTCAATTACTAATCTCCATTTTTTTGTGTCGCTCTTATCTTTTTTTGGTACTAACAGTAAAAGTGATTTGTATGGGCTGGTTTATGGTTCTATTATGTCGACCTTTAATAATTTCTGCATTTGGTCATTGATTTCTTTTATGTATGCTTGTGGTAACCTAAAGTTTTTTATGTATACTGGTGTGCTGTCTTTTGTTGTTAACTTTTGTGTATAGAAAATTTGCATGTGTGTTTGCCTTTATTGATTATAGTATTTAGTGTAAGAATGTGGTTGTTTTTTGTTGGTACGAGTGTATTTCATACGTAATATCTGATTGTATTCATTTAAGGTTTTATCTTTTTCTAATTTCAAAGCCAAATTAACTGCTTGTTCTAAACTTTGTGGTTGAGCAGCGTAAATAATGTGTTTATATATATCATCGAGATTATTTTTGAATGTCGTTAATGCGAGAACTTCGTTTGTTTTCGGTATGATTGATTGTTCTGTCTCTGTTGCTGTATCCCCTAGCTGTTGTATTTGAAGATTGTTTAATTCTCCAATAAGGTCAATTATTTTGTTTTTGAAGTTCGTAATATTTCCTTTTTGTCTGGTCGAGCTTAAAGTGTTGAGAATTGTTGGTACGGTTTTTGTATTCTTGTATGTTGTTTTTAGTTTTCTTATTAGTTCTGTCAAAGTGTTGGGTGTTCGGACTGACCCTATTGACGTTTTTACCTTCTGTGTAAGTTTTATATGATGTGTAAATTCAAACAAATCTGCTTTACCCTTTCATTCAAATTTTTTGATAATAGCTCTAAGATTTTGCAAAAGGATTCTGTTTCTTTGTAATTGCCATTAAAGGATGGTAGTGTTTTCATTGCTATCTCTATGTTAAAAGCCATGGTTGTTTTTATAGTGTTTAGTTGTTGTTGTAAAGTATCTTAATATACTACAGATTAAGACTTTAAAGTGCTCTAACGTGTTTTGAATTTCTTCTGTAGACTTTATTTGTTGAATTATTTGTGTTAATTGGCTTTTATAATTCACTATTTCCTTAAGCTTTTCCTCTATAGTTTCTTTCTTATATGGTTGTTTTCTTTATACTCGTTTCTGTTCTGGTCAAAGTCTTTATTAATTCTACTAATTTGTCAATATAATTAATTTAATTTTAATTTTTTTATTTATTTATATTTTTTTCATACAAAAAAAAATGTTTTTTCTTTTTTTTTGTTATTTAAACTACTTCTAAAGTTTTACCTACTTCTATGGCTCTATTTTCCTTAATTTTATTTTTAACATATTTTTTGTAGTATTTATTTATTTATGGGTTGTCCGCTATATTTATTACGTTGTACAGTTCTTTTATCTTCTTCAGTTGTTGGATTTTTCGGCCACCTCTACGTCGTTTCTGCTTTATTGGTTGTTGTTGCTGTAGCTATTGACTTTTATTCTTGTATTCCTCTCTGGTTATCGCCCCTGGTAAGGGGAAGATAAAATATGTTTAGGAATAAGATTAAAAAGACACTTGTCTGTTCTGGTGTATATCTTATTCTGCCTTTATTATTTTCAACTAGTACTATTTATATCAATCTTAACCTAGCCTAATAATGACTTTAGTAGGGGAGCGTGTCACTTAGTGTATCACAAAAACGATTAACATTACAGTATCAGAGTCACAAAATCGATGTCATTAACATTACAATATCTCTGTCATTATGGTATCAACATTACAATAATTGTATCATTAACATTACAATAATTTTTGTTTATAATAGCTAAATACACTACAATATATACATTTACATACATATAATATATTGTATGATATAAATGTTAACAGTCAGTGAAATTTATCCTCCAATCTGTGAAGAATAAGAGCGAAATGTTTTAAAAATATTGTTCATCTAAAACGAATCATTAAGAGCAGACGAAAATTATGATATAATGTTTTTTTTTTCGTATTAAGTTTTTATTTTTGCAACAGCACAGTGTTCCATAAATATTATCAAGTGAAATAATTTTATGTTTTTTATTTCGCTTCGGTTTTCTCGCCAAATCTTATTTTAAATAATTAATTTTATATTGTTTTGATCTTCTTTCTTTCTTCTACTTCTTCTTCTTTTCTTCTTTTTCTCCTTCTTCTACTTCTTCTACCTTTTCTTATGTTTCCAAAAAAAATCTCATAAAAAAATATCCGTATGAATGTAGTTCGTGTGCGCGTGCATTTGGTACTCGAAATAGAACTATGTGCATATGAAACGAAGAAAAGAGAAACAGTTAAATATTTAAAATTAAAAGAAAGAAAAAGAAGTAGTATAAACATATTATTAGTTGCAAAAATAATGAAACGGTACTTCTATAAAAAATTTCTAACGTTACTTATTTGTTCACTACTTGCGTTGAACTGGCCCGTTTCCGTTGAGGACGCCAACAAGAAATCTCCAAGTAATGCTGCCACTACTCCGCCGCCGCCACCACCACCACCTGAACCAGAGGCCATCATTGAAGAGATCAATGCCAAACAATTGGATAAACTTTTAATTGAAAAGGATTATGTAGCTGTCTTTTAGTGTTAGTATCTACAGTTAAATAATCACTTTTATTACCCATCAATAATATACTCGTATACTGTCTATATATACATATATCTATTGTCAATTATGTATTCCGAAATTCCTGTAACTTCAAATACGTTGTGAAATTAAAAAAAAAAAAAAAAATGGTTCAAGCAGTAACTTAGAAAGTGACCAAAAAAATTATAATTTTTGGTTAAAAAAATTCCCAAATTGTTAAAAATATCTTTATTAATGTATTTATTCATCAAAGAATTTTACGGGTTTGATTCATTAAGTCCAAATGAGCCACTTTTCTCTAGATCTGTTTCAAAAGGCGTTTTTAATGGAGGATTCAAATCATCACAGAAACTGTTACAATGGTCTGATCAAGCTTTAACTTGTACTAATGAATTTATTCGATAAATTCCTATCGATTGGCACCAAAATTTTGATGTACAATTTTTTTCGGAAATGTACCATTTTTTGCCTTGTACTTTGTTAAAGAAAATATCGTTCCTTATAGATTATGAATGTCTGTAGCAAATTTTAAATCAATATTCAACCGTCTACTAACGACTCAGATTCCGAATTTGATCAAAGGGCAGCCCTGTGCTGCCTGCAGCAATACGCCACAGGGATTAACAAAATTAATACACCTCTTGTGGAGGTAAGATAAGAAAAACATCATTAAAAAAATTATATTTACCGAATGGCAAGAAAGAGAATGACTTGGTACACATAGACAAATATATACATACATACATGCACACTTATTGTAATGAACATGCTTCCATAAGTGTTGGTAGTCTTGAACTTCATAAGTGGTTATATATACATATATGATATGTTTGCAGATGTATTAAAGAATAAAATTTATGAATTAAATCAACACGTATTTTGGGCAGCACAATTAAAATTAATTCTCGACTCATCCATCAATTCAGCATGTATTCGAAAAAACAACATAAGCTAAAAGGCGAAAGAGGATACAAAATAATTTCATAATATATAATATGTTTGAAAGGTAGCATATGTGGCTGATACAATATTAAGATATTAATTTTCATTCATGATAAATGTGAAAAGGTTAAATAGATTGACAACCGCGCCCATATTTAACAAAAATCTATGATTTTTAAACTCTCGATCGATCAAGAATTCAAATCGGAAACGATTTAATTATGTCCCTTTGTCTGTCCATGTGTATTCGTGATTATGATATTTCGATGACATTTGGAAAAAGGAACCATATTGAAAATAAAACGAATTGGGCCATATTTAGAACCCCTTTTCATATAAGGTTTTATAATAGAAAGTTTCTATATGGCAAAAAATAATACTTAATAAGCTTAATAATTGGTTGTGTCAAATTTGGATCTGATCGGACCATTTTTAAAAACTTTTTCCACATAATGATAGTTCACGAAGTAAATTATATGGCAATGTTTTGCGTTTATCGATACTACTAAATTATCTGTAACTGTTAACTGCATCTAAGTAGTGTAGGGCACTAAATGGTCGGGCTTATCCGATTTATTTTATACGTACTTTTTTAATTGTTAAATATTTCAAATTTTTAATGAAACACATTTTCCCAATTTTTCTAGAAGCCCGTAGCTGTTTAACTTGTGACTATATTTTAGCTGAATTAGAAAAAATTGACGATGATACGGATGATTTTGGTGTGGATTTTGTTAAAATTAATGATTAGCTAAACAGTATGGCTTAAAAACTTTTCCCGCCTTAACATATTTCAGGTAGTTATCACAAACATGTGTATACTATATAGATGGTAACTTACATACGCTTACCCAACTTTCCTTCTAGACTCTTTCTCAATATATAAACGACTTAGTGAAAAAGAACCGATCATTTATGATGGCGATCTTATGGATGAAGAGGGTGTTTTAGATTTTTTAACTTCCTTAGAAGTCATGGACCTGCCAGATCGGATTGAAGAGGTCAATGCTAAAATTTTAATGAAAATCATCGAAGATACGTATTTCGTGGCTGTACTATTCTGTAAGTAGAAAGTTCAATCAAATTAATTATGAATATAAATGTTTAAACTTTAAATTAGAAAGAATTACAGCTAATATTACTAATATGAAAATTCCAATAAATAGGTGTATGGGTAGTTTTAAAGCAGTTGTGGTTTTCTTTAAAGAAATGGTCCGCCGGCATTTATTTAAACTTATATCTTAGACTTGTAGAAATAAATAAATAAAATTGCATTAGAAAGAGAATGCATAGATCTGAGTAAGTATATATGTATAGTTATGTGTATACCCTACACCTTAGCGTGAGGATATACATATTAAATTAAAAGCACCCAAACACTCTACAAAGAATCTTGATCAGTATGAAAATTTAGGCCGATATACTTATGTCCGTCTGTTTGTCTGTTTACTGTTGGTTCTCTAACGGTGGTAAATTTTGAGATTTTGAGGCTCGTTAAAAATACATTTCAAATAAAATGAAATGAAAAAACTACTTTTGAGTTTTTGTCTATAGTACACTTTTCTAGAATTTAAAAAAAATTTCGAATGAATACACTTCCAACCTTGGGGTTGCAAATATACCTAAAATTCATTTCACGTATCTATATATTTGTGTTATGACTTGAAAAAAAATGGGCTTTTTCTAAGTCTATAACATATTCATTTAAGTCTTAATATACATGTTTAAATAAATCCCACTAGTAATTCATTTGTAACTTAATAACAATATTTTTGTATTTTGTATTAGTTTTCAATGTAAAAATTTTGTCATTTATCTATTATATTATATGCACAAAAATAAACGTATTAGTTAGTTTTGGTACTAACATCTCAAACAATGTACATCGAACATATTTACATAAATAAGTATACCAAAACAAAAACAAGTCAAAATATTATAGTCGGTCAAGAACGACCATCAAATACCCTACACCATTTGATATATTATTCAATTTAATTTTTTTCTTTCAATATGAAAAATTGTATTTTTCTATACCTACCTGTATATTCAAAAATTTCAAAATGATAAATAAGTCAAAAATTTTACTTTATATTTTATTTGTTTATGATATAAAAAAAATTATGTGGGGAGGGGGTCTAAAAATGCTTTTCCGCGTATCAAATTTCATCGAAATATCTCATATTGATCGGTATAACCAAGGGGGGTGTGGCATTTGCCGTTTAGGAGTTAGAAACATCAGCACAAACTTAATATATAATTTCGGTTAAAAATATTCACTGTTGGATATTTTTGAGTAAGAAAGATAATACACCAATCGACATATCGAAAATATTGCTCCAGTAAGTGCTGTAATTCAAAATGAGCCAAATCGGATAAATTTCATATCGTTCAAAGGAATTGCAAACCTCACCAATCATTGTGACAATTTTCTTTTTAAATCTTAACTTAAACCGTTACAAATCTAACTAACTCAAAAACTGAAGCCAGTTGATCATTTTAAAGGCCGAAACTTAAGTTATAATATGTTATGTCCTTATTGAAAAGCCCTTTACAAGTTCACACGTTTACATTTTTTCTTATATTTAAACTAAATTTAAAGATTTAAGCTTATAAATACAAGTATGTACAGATGTATAAAATATTTCAAATTTCATTAAAGCTTAACCAAAAAAACATACAAACATATAGCAACCATTGCCAAAACAATACATTATCAGTCACTTCCATTTTAGCAGCAATTTTTCGAGTGTTTGCTTTTGTCCTATTCATAGGGTGGGGATAGATTTAGTAGATTAGTAGACTAATGCCAAACGACAAATGTTTTTTGTTTGATAAGTTCTTTTTCCTCTTTCAATTTTTTGCTTTTGTTATTTACTTACTTATTTATTTAGTTAGTTTTCATTTTATTTTTGTACACTTTATGCACCATGCATCCATCATACACCATTTCACCACACACTTATATTGTATTGTAGTTAGATACGCATTATAACGTAGAGAACAGACATTCAGCACCGTTTAAACATATTTTCTTTTCAAATCTATTTTTAACAAAAATTGTAGGTGGTAGCGACAGCAGCAGCATCAGCATCACTAATACCAGCCGCATTTGTATTATATACACATGTATATTATGTGCACATGTAGTGTGAGTAGGCAAATATACACAACATATAAACACATGTACCGCACAATGTATAATTTTTACTCAATGATTAGATTATACGCCCAAACACTTATTGAGGGATATTGGTTGTGCACTTAGATATGTATGTCAGTCATTATTGTTTCTGTTTACAATATTGAAAATAAAATGTCCTTAAATTTGTTGTATTCTGTTATTAAATCCTTCACCTTTTTATAATCATTCTTGTGCGAAAAGAATATCCGTTGTCTTCTGAATTACTTTCATAATAAATTTAAGATTAAAATAAAACGTGACTTTTAAGATGCAAAGCATACAAAATATAAAAAATATTTTTTATAGAAAACAACTTACAAAAATAAGATATTAAAATTAATTCAACATTGTGTCAGCTGTAATGTACGTCGTTGGCCTATTTGTTGTTGTAACAAATAAAAAAAAAACAATTTAATAGATTTATAATTAATTTTTAAAAAGGATATTGCTTATTATAAAAGTGAAATGACTTAGCCAGGGGTGGTTGGAAAATTTTTTTTTTCCTTTTGTAATGAAATTTAATCATGCATACGAAGGTTCTTCATAACCTTTTCATAATTATTATGAGTATACATATACGTATGAGAAATAAACTTTTTATGAAAACACATTATATTTAGCTTCGAAATAGGCATTTTTACCGTTCAAAAAAAAAAAAAAGATTGAACATTATTTTTTTTTTGCTTTTTTTCAAAATATTTATCAATATCGATTGATTCAATAATGGTTGAAGAAAGGGTAAAAAAATTAATAGTTATATTTATTACGCTATACTAGAATTTAAATTAAACAAAAACAGAAAGGCGTCAACCTGGGGATACTTAATTATTTTTCGAACCAATCCATTTTGTATCCATTTTGAATTCATATAACTACGGACATAGTTTCCTGTCTGTCGGTCTATGAATATTGCTAAGATAATTTTATGAAATTCTTTACAAAGGCAACACATTTAGGACTCTTTCCCATATAGCATCCTTACTTGATATAAAAAGAAAATTCAGAATTTTAATATTTTTTTATAAAGAATATAGACAAATTAATTGTTCTAGGTGATTTTAACCTACCTAATGTCATGTGGTATTTTAATGAAGACCTTGGATATTTTACACCTAGTTCGTATCCGTTTATTTTTAATGATTATTTTGATTTGATTTGTGAACTTTCTCTGTTTCAACTTAATTCAATTTATAATAGTAATTAAAAATTACTGGATTTAATTTTTTCAAGTGACACTAATATAAAGGTTTCGCGTTCATTCCCCTTTGTGGAGCCTGAGGATCATTACCATCCTACATTGTTATTAACCTTAGGTGATTTCGGTAGTAGTTTTATCAATAGACCACGAGATACAATACATTACCTTCAATATGACAAAACTGACTTTATTAAACTATGTAATGTTTTATCTACTTTTGCATGGGACCTTGATTACAACAATGTCGATGAGTCCTTAAATTATGTTTACAATGCTTTATCTTGCGTTATTTCCGTGTCCGTTCCGATCAGACGTTGCAATTCTAATTATAACCGCCTTTGTCCAGTTTGGATTAATGCTAATCTGAAAAAATAATAAAAAGAGTAGTAATAAAAAGAGTAGGTTCTTTAAAAAGTTTAAGCGTAGTGGTTCACTTGTGGATTATACTAGATACTCTTCTATGAGAAGGTATTTTAATGCTTTGAAAAATAAATGCCACTCAAAGTATATTATTTTAATAAAGTATAAACTGTATTCTGATCCCAAAACATTTTTCCGCTTTGTTGATTCTAAAAGAAAAGTTAGGAGCTTTCCGTCCGTAATGTGCTATGGAAATTGTGAATCATCAGACGTATCTGTGATTGCTAACTTATTTGCTGACTTTTTTGAAAAGAATTATTCTCGTACTTATATTTCATCTGATAATTACCCATTCGTTTGATATTTTTCCGCAAATCTTATTATCTGAGGATGATGTACTTTCCTCCCTTTCTGCCCTAAAATTCTTCGTTATACCTGGTCCTGATAACTTTGTTCACTGGTTCTATTCTTACCTTACCAACAGAACTCAATGTGTGTCATTTAATCGTTGCCAGTCGAGGGAAAGGTAGTCACTTGAGGCCACTTTTATTTGCGCTGTTCGTTAATAACCTTCCCACGTCCGTTCATTGCTCTAAAGTCTTGATGTTTGCTGATGATGTTAAACTTTATTATCGGATTGATTCTCCGGCTTCTATTGATACTCTTCAGTCTGACCTTTCGAGCTTGGCTAATTGGTGCGTTGTTAACGGAATGTTTTTGAATTTAAATAAGTGTAAAAAAATGTCATTTAACTGAATTACTGCCATTCCGTCCGATTATTATATCAATAATAACTTGCTTGCTAGTGTTGATACTTTTAAAGATTTAGGCGCCCTACTTGATTCAAGACTGAAGTTTAATTTACATATTGAAACCTCGGTGAATAAGGCTAAGTCGTTATTGGATTTCGTAAAAAGGTGGTCTAAGGAATTTACTGATCCTTATATTTGTAAAAGGCTTTACACTGCTCTAGTGAGAACAGTTTTGGAATACGCATTGGTTGTCTGGACACCAAGTTATAGATGTCAAATTGATTTGTTGGAGTCAGTCCAAAGAAATTTTCTCATTTTTGCCCTTCGTGGACTAGGCTGGGACACTCGTCGCTCTCTCCCTCCTTATGAAAATAGGCTGTAATTAATTTGCCATCGCTTGAAAAAATGCGTACCATGTTGAGCGTTATTTTCATGGTTACGTTAATTCGTGGCACTATATCGTCTCCTTTCTTGTTAGAGAATATTCCGTTTAATGTACCAAGTAGGTCAACTCGCCATTATATTAACCAATAATTTTTTTTTACTTTACTTTTATTTTTATATATTAGTTGATTTTGTAATATCCTTTTGTCTCATTAAGTGTGACTTTTAGTTGTAAGCTTAATCTTAAGTTTTTTTTCTCTTTCTTTTTTGTAAATTGTTATTATTTACATTTGTAATTTTTATTTATATATTCGTTTTTTATTTGCATATATTGTATTTAATTTTATTCTAAGTTGTTCCAGAGGTTGCTGTTGTTGTTGTTGTTGCTGGTGTTGCTGCCGGTGTTTATTTATTTATTTATTTATCTATCTATTTTATTTATAAAAATTTTTTTATTTTAATGTTTTTTATTTATATAACTTATATTAGTTGAAAATTGGTTTTTGTAACTAATAGAATAAAGAATATATGATATATCAAAACTCTTGCTGAATTAGCTTTATAATTGAGTATGCAAATTTTTAGAACCCCTTTCCTTATATTAATATTTGATTATTGAAGTGTTTATAATAAGCGACATCGAACGAGAAGGTATATCTGGGTAGAGAATTATTTTGTTTATATACAAATTATTTTTTTAATACTTTATGAGTGTTTATATAGCTTAAAAAGCTTTTTCTAAAATATGTTTGTACACGTTTAATTAGAGGTTTTAAAATTAGGTCATTCATGCAGCAACTTTATGTATCTGTGTCGGGTAAAAACAAATATCAATTATGTGTGTTGGATTGGGTTCCAATTAAAAAATTATATTGTTCATAACTACTAACGGCTGCTTAAGCTTAAAATTAGAACCAGAAGAACCATGGCTTATAAAATGTTATGTTATGTTTCGGAATGTTTGTAATTGATTCTATTGTAATTCAACATACACACACAACACATGGAAGTCGACTATTAGATAAAAAAAAAAAGATTATTAGATATTATTGAGTATAAAAAATTTAATTTAAATTATATGAATTGCAGGCCAAATATGATTCACAACAATTTAAAATTTGTTAACTTTGGTTGAATACAAAACCGGATACATGTGGTGGGCAGAATGAAGGGGAAAGAATTTAAAAAAAAAAAACTCTAACTCCTTTGATTGATTAACCATTATAATATGCGATTTTCATTTTTAAGATTACCTGCAAATAAAAGTGATTGTTAACATTAGCGAAAAGATGATCATACAAGATCGGTACGCCAGTATCATAGTACAATAGAGTAGGAAAGACAAAAATGCCAATCTCATGAGCCAACTTGACATCATTCGATTTAACAAATTGTAAGTCATGTTTATCCGTATCATCATCGATATTTTCCAATTCCTCTAAAACGGCTGCACAAGAGGCACATTTGTCGGTATCTAGAAAAAGGCAGAAATATTAAATGAACTTTTGTTGAAGGCACCTCTTAATCAACTTACAAAAGAAAACCGCCAAATGCTCCACATCTTGAATTAAAACTTGCAACGTTTTCTGATCTACTGACTCAATAACATCAGCCGTAGATTCGTGTAATTCAATGACCCATTCTAAAATTTCCTTTTCCTTCATTAGATCTTCTAATTAAGAACATAAGATGATCAGAATTGTTTTATTTCTAAGAAATATCATCTTACCATTGTACGAGTATATTGTTCTAAATTTGTGCCTATAGAATGCTAGAGCTGGTAAGCTGGCTAAATCATACTCCTTGTCAATATCTTCATCTGAAGTTTTAACAAAATCAATACTTTTGTCTTCGCATTCATCGTCTATATTCTCTAGTTCGTTTAGGATCCTTTGTGTTTTCTTATCACCTTCAACATCTAAAAAGGTAACAGTAAACTTTCTAACATTCCTAATTGATTTGGTTATTTCATTTGTAACTAGTGGAAAAAGTCAGAGGCCCTTTTAAATGTCTGGGAGCTCTAGATGTCTACGTGTCCTTGCTGAAAGTCTTACGTTCACACAAATATAGGCAAATTCTTGATTCAAGAAGGCATGCCTACAAAAAGTAAACATCTGTTACGGATGTAAAAATTAAGGTAAAACGTTCAGATTAAGTATTATTATTGGATGACATGCCCATAATTTACAAAAAAAAATTTCATTAGAATAGTATTGAACTTTACACGTAATAAGCTAAACTTTCACTGAAATAGAATCAATAAAATATGATAGAAAATTTCGTTGCTGTTTTTTTTTTTAACTTACAAAAGAATACAACCATGTGATCCTTTTCCGCCAACATCTTATCGAGCATTTTCGCATTGACGTCTTCAATTCGCCCCGGTATCTGGAGCGTTTCTTTATCTATAATCCAAGTTAATACTTCATCTTCATCTTCTAAATCACCAGAAAACACTAAAGAATCTCGATTTCTAAAGAATATCAAGAGAGGATAATTTTTTATATTATATGTCTTGGCAACAGCTATATCCTTGGTGGTAACAAAAATGATGCCAGCTTCATCCAATTCATCATCGATGGTTTCTAAAGCTGTTAAAATTCTGTCGCACTTATCGCTCGGATCACAGGCACCGGTAAAGAAGACCACAATAAATTCATGTTCGCTAGTTAAATTGGCAAGCATTTCATCGATGACCTTTTCAATAGTAGCGGTTTTCTTTTGCAATATCAACCAGTTCAAGACTTCATCTTCATTCATTAGATCATCCTCATAGAGAGCAGGTATATGATTCTCACAATAAATTAATGATGGTAAATCATCTAGACCATATTCTTGAGCTTCAGCTGGATTATCGATGCCAACACCCTCCTTCTCCAATTCATCATCAATATTTTCCAATTCATTTAAAACCCGTGTATCCTGTTTATCATACTTTTCATCTTTTAATTAAACATATACCATACCATAACCAGAAGTATTTAACAAAACTTACAAAATATAACCGCCAAGTGTTCAATATTTTCTAATTTTTCTTTCATTTCATCGGTCACCTCGGGTATATCGGTATAACGTTTTTGATGTACCAGCCAACCGAGTAATTCATCTTCTTTCATTAAATCACCATCGTATACATGGGGGATTCCCCGTTCGAACAAATCTAAAGCCGGTAGTTCATCAATACTACATTCTTTACCTTCTATATCATCATCGATTTTAACGAATGCAATATCATTTGCATCACATTCATCGTCAATATTCTCCAGTTCGGATAAGACAATTTGAGATTTCTTTTGATCTTTGTCATCGGCTAAAATGGTGTCTTTGCTTTTTAGCTTTAATTAATAATTCGAGGTCCCGGATATAGGACCTTAAAAGAGGTATTTGTTTAGAAAAGTATATCTTTGCGATTGACAATAATCTATCCGCCAAACTTCAACTCTTTCATTCTCTGACTCAATATTTGTTAATTATTTTACGAATATGAGCTATATTTAATTTATTAGTTAGTCAGCCAGCCAGCCTTAGCAAAGCAAAGTAGATACGTAAATATTGTAATTTGGAAACTTACAAAACAATGCGGCTACATGAGTCATTTTTTCAATAATTATATCTAACATTTCGTCGATTATATCCTCAATTTTATCGGAATTGGTCTGTTCCTCAAGCCAATGCAATAATTTTTCTTCTTGCCCAAGATTGCCTTCATAAATTGTTGGAATGCCTTTCTCAAAGTAAATCAATTTAGGAACTTGCATAATGCCATACTCCAACGCCTCCTCTGGATATCAATTTTAACAAACGCTATACCTAATTGATCGCATTCATTGTCAATATTTTCCATTTCCTTCAAAACTCTTTCAGATTTCCCATCATTATTATCATCTGTTTTTTTTTTTAGGAAATCATAGAGAAATCAATATTTCTGGGCAGAATGAAACGCAGTGTTTTGTGGTTATTGAAAAAGTAAGTGAAAAATTTATGAAAAGTTTATTGACAAATAAACAAAAGGTTCTAACAAATCTTTTCGTGAATACTGGTACAGTAGTTTTGTAACATAATGTGTCTAATACCCCCACTCGAACAGATTTGTTGTAACCTTTTTATTTGATGTTAACCCCATAGCCGATGAACAAAAAATATGTTTATCTGTAGGAACAGGTTTCGTTAAATTGTCGGCCACCATATTTTGTGTTGCTATGGCTTTGAAACAAACGATGTTATTTTCTTTCTTCTCTCGAACAAAGTGATGACGCACATCATTATGCTTTGTTCTAGCCAAATATTTGCTCGTAGAGGCCAAATGTTGTGCACTATGATTGTCTGTAAAAACTGCGGTTGGAACATCTTTAAATTCTGGGTTAAGTTCGCTATCTAATCCTCGTATCCAAACAGTCTCCTGAGTTGTTGCAGACAGAGCCATGCATTCAGCTTCTGTAGTAGACAAGGCAATTGTTGGTTGACGTTTTGATGCCCAAGAAATTGCGCCACCTTGAAGTAAGCAAACATAACCCGTTACGGAACGCCTCTCATCGATGTCGCTTGCCCAATCTGAATCGGAATATACTTAAAAACTACCGATAGACGACTTTGAATACTTTAATTTAAAATCCTTGGTTCCCTTCAAATAACGAAGAACCCTTTTAACTGCTGACCAATGCTCTTGGCCAAAGTAATTATTAAATTTACTAAGGGCAGAATGAAACGCAGTGTTTTGTGGTTATCGAAAAAGTAAGTGAAAAATTTATGAAAAGTTTATTGACAAATAAACAAAAGGTTCTAACAAATCTTTTCGTAAATACTAGTACAGTAGTTTTGTAACATAATGTGTCTAATAATATTCATTAACGAATTTGAACTATACATAAATTACAGAATAAAACCGCCAAAACCCGACCCTCTTTAACCATTTTATCGAGCACTTCATCAGTGACGTCTTCAATGTTCCAATCGTGAGATCAACCATTGTAAAATTTGCTCTTCATCCATCAAATCGCCATCGTAAATATTTGGAATTTGTTTTTCGAAATACACAATTGCTGGCATCTGTTCCGAAAAAGTGACTTCTTTTTCGGTTTTTGATCTACATTTTTTTTTATATATTTACCCTATCAATGCCAAATTCTTCACATGTTTTAACGTCATCAATTTTAACAAATTGTATGCCATCCTTATCGCAATCATCATCGATTTGCTCCAACTCTTCCAATACAGTCATCGAATCATCATTGTTGTAATCATCTGATCCATAATAATAATAATATTAAATATATTGAGCATTTTTTCTTTTATTTTATTTCCTTGTTTAACCTACAAAATAGTACAACCAGATTATCGATGTTAGTAATTAATGTTGCTAACGTTTTAGGCGTTAATGTTGCTAACGTTTTAGGCGTTCTCAATGACATCATCTTCGCCTCCGGTAGATTTATTTTGTACCAGCCATTCTAAAACATCTTCACGCTGCAATTCACCTACAGTTTATTTATTAATTGTTGTGCATCAGTGCCGGTTAGATTTTCAAAACCTTTAACTTCGTAAATAATTGGCGTTCGATGACGATAATACACTAAAGCCAGTAAACCACCTACATTATATTCTTCAGCTAATGATTCATTGTGTATTTTTACAAACCCCGATACCCAACTGATTCGCTTCATCATCGATATTCTCTAATTTCTGAAACGCTTCGAACATTTACGACATTGCGGCTTATCTGTTAGGCAGTTACACTTATATTAGTTGAAAATTGGTTTTTGTAACTAATAGAATAAAAAATAAAGAATACATTATTATTTTATAATTTGAAGGCAATAAATGGTTGTTGATTTTAATGAATATAAATTAGATTGGAGAGCACGCGCCCTAAATATTCTTTTTTCTAATATAAACAACAACAATTGTTCTTAAGAAACAACGTTGTACTAACTATACCAATGCTTTTACAATGTCCAAAAATGCAACAACATACAAAAAAACAAATATGTTTAAAAAAATATTTGTAAAAAACATATTTTCTTATTTGTTTTTGTATTTGAAATGTTACTTGAATTTGTTTTTATTATTTCGTTTTTGTAAAAGTTAGTCTTTACTTTTTTTCATCTTTAATTTAATAATTGTTTATGATGTTTGCAAATTGTTGTTGTGTGAGATTTGCAAAATAACTCTCTCCCTCTCACCCTCTGAAGAAAATAAAGAAAAAGTATGGCAAAATGTTTTTGTTTGTTTTGTACCCAGATGACGAATGTTTCTATGTGGGCTTGTTGGGTCAGGATGGCCGCCGCAACCACAATTTGATTCAACATAAAAATAAACCATTCCAATGCTGAACGACCCATTTGGATAAGTCAAGTAAAGTTCCTATAATGACTGTACAGCATCTAAAATTTAGCCAGAGTAGCAGCAAAAGCAAAGACCAAAAGCATGATATCTTAACCAGACACTCAGTCACAAGTGGCAATGTTTTATAATTTATCATTGGTCTTAACCATCAACCATGAAATATATATATATATATATTCAATAGGTAAACGCTTGCATGTTAGTAAAGAGAAAATTGTAAGCAACCCAAAGCGATCTCTATGGAATCATAATAATCATGTAGTCGATGATGACGATGATAAAATATTAAAAAGAGTTTCTCAAACTAAACGTAAAAGTCTAACTAGTTTTAGTAAGAGTCAAGTTGATTCGTTTTGACCAGAGAACTGCTCACAAAATTAAAACTAGATCAGACTATTTTGGATTCTAAATACGCTCCAGACCGCTATAAAATTCATAGACAAGCGGGATAGGAAATTGCCTAAAAACGGCACCGGACATAATTCTTAAATTTTAAATTGAGCGGACTAACGATTCATAAATAATAATATAAACTGGGTTTTTCTTAAGACTTATGTAGAGTACGTTTTACTCTGCATACATTTGGTGCATATTATAAATGGGTGTCATGATTGATTAGCTCTTTTTATAGACCTGAATATATTATATTGTTTTCATTTTGTTAAAATTTTTAATATGTTAAATAATATTAAAATAAAACTCCTAACACCTAAGAATCGCATTTCATTGCCGCAATTTTGACAATTCAGATGAAAGATTGGTTTTACAGGCGTTTATAGAGAGGTACAGAGATTAAAATGATTAAAATGGCGAATTCGGCATTTTTCTATTGACCTCTTTTGATTGATTGGACCTCACTTTAGAGGTATGATACAACAATTTCAATTTTGAAATGAATATTCCTTCCATAAAGAATAGTAATACTTTAATTTTCTTTTTATAAAAAAATTATTCACTCTGCATATTAAAGAGACATTGGCAATAGTGCATATGTATTTAATTGGATCTTGGGACAAAAAGTTGAAGAGAGTATACCCTTGATGTGAAGATAAATACGAATTTAACTAGCAAAGACACAAGCCAAAAATTTTAGCAGAGCTCTGTTAGGTACTTAGCAGAGCTTTGTTAAGATGAGATAGAAGAAAATGGATATAACGAAAGATTTAGTTTACATTATGTAATTATTAATAATAATATTATAAATTTAATTTAATTTAATTTTAATACAAAAAAATTTAAAACATATGGGAAATACAAAGAAAAAAAAATCATTTTAAGATAACACCACGCCCAAACTAAAAACGTCGCATGCATATGCTATATACCATCCAACATACTTGGGATGAGGACTACTCCACATATAAAATTTTGGTCCTGGGTCGTCTGGTTTATTTTTTATTCAACTTTCAAAATTGCCACATAAGGCTAAGTTAGGTGAAACTCATATGTTAGTGCGCCCAAACTAAAAACGTCGTATGCATATACTATTTACCATCCAACCTACTTGGGATGAGGACCACTCCACATAAAAAATTTTGGTCCTGGGTCGTCTGGTTTCATTTAACCATACTTTGTAGGGTCTCTGAGGCCTCCTTTTGGGAACAAACTTAGTATACCCTCATCACTGAGGTGGAGGGTATAAAAATACAATATGGAAAATTATAAGCCATTATAAACCAGAAGAAGCAAACGAGAACGTAATGAAACAGTTTCAGTACCAAAACTTGATTGATGCGTTTTAAATTTTAGCAGTAACAACTAGGCCAGATATTACTTACAGAGTCTTAGTCAATTTGACACTAATTATACAGAACAACATTGGAAGGCAGCAAAGACAGTGCTAAGATATTTAAAAGGAACCGAAGATTTAGGTCTTTTATACAAAAAAAAGGAACTACAATTTGTCTTGTGTAGTAGATGTAGTAGTACTTACATAGTATTAGTCAATTTGTCACTAATTATACAGAACAACATTGGAAGGCAGCAAAGACAGTGCTAAGATATTTAAAAGGAAGATTTAGGTCTTTTATACAAAAAAAAAGAACTACAATTTGTCTTGTGTAGTAGATGCAGATTGGTCTGCGAATCAAAGTGATAGAAGATCTTTCACTGGCTATGTTTTTAATTTATCTGGTTCAGTAATCAGCTGGAATTCTAAAAAGCAACGAAGAGTAGCTTTATCAAGCACTGAATCTGAATACTTAGCAATAACAGAGGCTACTAAGGAAGCTTTATATTTGAAAGAATTATATCGTGAAATTGGTATTCTACAAAATACTGTAATGATAATCAAAGTGCACAGAAGTTGGCCACGAATGCAGCATATCATTCGCGCACAGAACATATTGATACCAGACATCACTTTATTCGAGAAAAAATTGAAAATGAAGAAATATGTCTTAAATATATGCCTACCGAAGAAATGCCAGCTGACGTGTTGACCAAAGGCTTAAAAACCGAAAAACATTTCAAATGCATCAAGGCTTTAGACATGTCAATATAATCAAACATTAAAAAATAAACGTATGGTTATGTCTTCGAGGGGTGGTGTTAATACTTGTTAATACTTGTTAATGAAGAAATTTATATAGCTTTTGTTTTTAATGTAATAATACTTTTAGTCATAGTTTTTTGTGTCAACATTTTTGTAGAATTATTCATTCTGTTTTTAAGATTGAAATAAAACGTTTGTATGTTATAAAAGCTTCCTCTATGTTTCCCCTTTGAGCCCATTCATTTTTTTGTACCACATTTCATGGAAATATCTCAAAAACTGCAAACTGTACCTTAAGCACAAATTTAAATGGACAGACACAGGACATGGCAGTTCATATATACATTTTGCTACAAGGGTTGGAGAGTATAAAAATTTGATCTTATCTTTTAATCCTTTACACACTGCAGTTGTAGAATTGTTTCAAATATATTTAATACTTACCTGTTAAGCTGGGTTCTGATATTGAAAATCTTGCTCCATCCGTTAAAGACACAAGACTACAATTAATAAAAATAACAACAAAATTCCTTCAAATATATATTAAATGCTTCTATATTTATAACTACATATGGATGGCGCGTTTTAAATTCAAAAATGTCAAGTAATATGAAAATAATTTAGTACCCAAACTGTTGTTGTAGTAAGTACGTGAATGATTTTATATATAGCTAAAGGAATGTTGAATCGTTAGTAACAGTTTGTTTAAATATGCATAACACCAGATATGTGATATATAACAAATAGAAGAATAACTGTATGAACAGTTGATATTGAGTTGTTATGGTTATGTATTTGTACATGTATGTTTATATGAACTTGTGTAACACTAAGTAAAATGTGTACTGGATAAAATTAACAGTTCAAGTTGCTTAGCATTTTGACTGTCGGTCTGTCTACCCAAGTAATATGTGGTACAAGAACGCGTATTGGCTTAAAGAGGAATACTATTGAATATGTACTGAATTGGACTATTTTTAGATTCTCTCCCCATATAACAACCGTATGTTAAATAAGCCTTTTTATGGCAAAAAATTGCAATTCTTAATATTTTTTGACGGTATTTGATAATTAATTAGCTTAATAATTGGATGTAACAAATTTGTACCCGTTTAGAATTCTTTTCAATATAATTATATATCACTAAGTGACTTAGGTGGTAATGCCTCGTGTTTACTGTTACCTGTTTCACACGTAAATGTCAAAAGAAAAGCCTTTAAATATATTTAGTGTTTATGTTTTTGTTATCTAGTACCAATTTTAATTCACCACGCACTTAATAACGGGGAGAAAAAATGTCACTAAACACAAGTTTATAATTATCATCAAAAATTTAACAATTAGCGGTTATTAAAAAAAGGCTTTATTGCCATGCCCTTAATTTGCACATAACGTTAAGGATACCTGAAATTTGTCTCAAGCCATATGAAAGATTTTTACTAATTTTCTTTCTTATTATTTTGTACAAGTTGTAGAAGTGCTTACTTGGGTGGTCGATTAAGATGTATGGCCGTTTTTGGTTTGTTCCTTTCCTTATATGATCACTTTCATTATTCAAAAATTTTCCATATCCATACATATCCCTTTACATGTGGTTATACATCCATATCAAATACTTTGGAAATTCATGCATTAATAATAATTTTCTTATAATACTAAACAGATTGGATGTATGTATGCATGTGTTTACCACATTATTATTATTATTGTAATTATTATTGCCCCCTAAAGTATGTTACGTTTAAGTTTAGTTTAACTTTGAAAGGTTTGCCGTTATTGTTCATTTCATTTCATTTATTTATTTCAAAGTTCCTTAAAAATATTTATATAAAATTAACATGGGTGCCTCCCACCTCTTCAGCTCGGAGCTTATGTAAGATGGGAGTATGCACTAAATTACCATTTTATACTTATCAATTACTTATCATCTAATTACAACTAAATATCGTTCGCATAACCTTGCGCGAAGTGCAACATAATTTATCTCTTAAAGCGAGTAGAATTCCGTGTAGTCTGTAGACGGACGGGGATGGCATTCCACCATCGGATTGCAAAAACAAAAAAATGACGTTCAGACATTAGGGACATGTGTCGCATAGGTCTAATATTCTGATTGCGGTTTAACATTGAAAATTCGAGTCTGTTAAACAGGTAGCCTGGATCCTGCTTTGTGACAATTTTTTGAAGTAAGCATAACACTCTACATTTGAGCAGGTCCTCCTCGGTGACTGATAACAGAGATACTGTGTAGCTTGCAACGTGGTCATACCTACTCAACCCATAAACGTATCTGATAATGTTAGCCCTCTTCAGTTTCTGTTTAGAAATGGAATCACAGTTGGCGAACAGCTCACATCCGTGTAGAAGTTTTGAATAGAGGAACGTTTTGGCCAAAATGTTTAAGGGTGTGAACCACTGTAAATGCCATAGTGATCTTATCATTCCGTATACTTGTCCCACATTGTTATTGATATGGTTCTCCCAAGTTAGCGTTCTATTGAATGTCACTCCGAGGTTTTTTGCAGAGTCGACAATCTCTACGACCGTCCCTAATAAACGGATTCTAATGTCTCTAAGGTCCGCCTTCTTGTAAAAAACTATACACTTAGTTTTTACAGGATTCAAGGCCACACCATTTGAACAGGCCCAATTTGCGATATTGGCTAGATCCTCATTAATTTTAGTTGCCGTATTGATGATGTTATCTGAAGGTCCACTGGTCCAGATCTGTACATCTTCCGCGTACATATGTACTTGGCACCATCTGAGTTGACTGGGAAGGTCATTAACATATAATGAAAAAAGCAGTGGACCCAGAACGGATCCTTGCGGAACCCCCCGCTTAATCGGAAGTATGTCAGAAAAGACATTATTGAAAACCACTACCTATTATGAGGTACGATACCTATTTGTGAGGTACGTTATAACAAGCTTAGAGGATGTGGAATCAAAGTTGAACAATTTCCTTAGTTTGACTGTTAGTAGCACGTGATCAACGGAATCAAAAGCTTTAGTGTGGTTGCCCCTTATGCTTTCTGCCACATCAATTAAGGTGGTAGTGCACGATCTATTTTTTCGAAAACCAGACTGAGAGTCAACCATTAATAAGTTAATGCGAGCATAATGGCATATTTGTTTGTTTGTTGATGATTTTTTCAAATACTTTAGAGAGAAACAGAAGGATCGCAATTGGCGTGTAATCACCATTGCTTTTCGGAATGGGTAAGACTTTAGTTAATTTCCAACAGTTCGGAAAGGTCGAACGCATAATTACATCGTTAAAGATAAATGAAATGCTTTGTAACACAATCGGAAGTATTAATTTAATAAAACGAAAATCAATATCGTACAGTGCGATTGCATTAGACTTAGTATCCAGTATGCACTCTAGCACTACAGCTTCACACACTTTAAATTTTAGTGCACTAAAACCGAAATCAGTTTCTATTTCTAAATAATGAGAGACATTTGGGCTGCACGAATTTTTTATTAATTTGATTAATGTCAAAGTTAACTGAAGTTGGCAGCGTTTCTGTTGATGCTTATCTCCCTAATCGTGGCCTACTTCTGCCTAGTGCTTAGGGCAGAAGTAAACCTAGATCCAAAATAAGCGATTTTCGCATTACTTATAGCATAGGATACCTTTCTGCGTAAGAGCTTAACATGCACATTTTGTGCAGGTGAATGAGTACGCTTCCATACGCTATAGGCCTCGTCCCTGGCTTGCATCAATCGTTGGATATATTGGTTAAACCAGGGACATTTGTGCGAATCCGCGCTGGCAGTTTTTAGTGGGACATAAGCATCAAACAGTGACCGGAAATTATTGTTGAACCAGTGAATTTGGATTCACTATCCGGAATAAACATGATCTTACCCCAATTTTCTTGGTTCGCTGCACATTCGAGTTCGTTGATGTCAATACTTTTAGAATCTTTAAGCGTATGGTTTATGTGCGCGTTTTGGAGTTGAAAATTATACGACATGAAAATTAGATCATAAGTGGAGAAATATGGAGCGTTTAGCTGATCATAAAAAAGGACCTTGTTTAAGTTGTTGACTAGAAACAGATCTAAGAGGGTGGCTGAGTGGGCGGTGTAATGTGTCGAGTCTGATGTGACAGCAACGCCGCCTGTATGATTGTGCTGATCACCTCGAAAAAGGCCACATCCATTCAAGTTAAAAAGAGAGTTGAGTTCAGCGGGCATGAAGACGCGTATAGCAGAATTTTCAAAGATGTGTCGAAGTTCGTCAGTCTTGTTGCGTAAGCTTTGGGCATTTAAATGACAGATATAGATTCCCACCTTTTGTTTTTCAAGGACTCTTATCATAGTGGGAGTAGCGTCTCTAGCTGACATACCCATCATAGGACAAACAGAGCAAAAATATAAGTGGCGGTTGATAATAAGAGAGAAATGATATGTAATAAATTTGTATGCTTATAGCTAGACATCAAAAAAACTTTACATATTGATGAAACATAACCAAAAAATGTGCCACTGTTATGAGTCCATATGTAATTACTGTTCATGACTAGTTGTTCATCATCACCTGGAGCAGTGTAGACTGGTTTCTAAGCATCTCCTGCATCATCGCCTGCATTGTAGCCATGAATGTCTGCATATGCTGGACCAATGCTGTAATTGTATTCTCCAAGTTCGAGGCGGTATGTTGATATGGTGTGGTTGGATGATTGTGGCTTGAACTTCCGCATATGAAAATTTAGGATTTACATCGGTATTGGCAGAAGTTGTAATTTTAGGTGCCAAGTGCTGGGTGGTAGGAGCATCACGTTGAATAGACGTTGGTGCCGAGGAGTTGGTTGGCTTATGCTTTAGTTTTTGGAAGATGGGGCATCCACGATAATTAGCCGAGTGGTTATTACCGCAATTTCCACATTTTTTTGAGTTAGAAACATTGCATTCAGTTGATTTATGAGGTCCACCACAGACAACACATACTAAAGGTCGACGACAGTAAGTCCTCGTATGACCATACTCCTGGCAGTTGCAACATTGTGGTGGGTTTGTTCGTTAATGTGATGCTTCAACTATGATTTTGCGGTGAAGTATGTATCTTAGATTGTAGATCGGGTGTTGTGTGCTTTTTTTGTTGTCATACTCCAGTTTGACTCTGAACAGTGGCTGTGGGATCTTCTCTCGATTGTAAATATTGAAGACTGACTTAACCCCATATCCTTCATTTTCCAAGGCATCCTTAATGCCATTAGTTGGCACTGTGCTTTCTATTCCCCTTATGACTACAACCAGACTTTTTCACTCTTAAGTTGGTGAGTGTAATAGCTCTTTTTAGAATTTTCAAGGTATTGAATGCCGATCTTGTAATTTTTCTCGGTGTAGAATTGGATTTTCACTTCGGCTATCGCGCCTCTCCAAATTCCGACTACGTGGAATTGATTGTTTCCAACTAACTGGGCGAGCGAATTAATGAGGTTGTTTGTTGTAGCTTCCCGCAGATATATAGGTGGAGGCCGGTGTTGAATTTCTTCCACTGTAACTTCGTCGTCATAGTTTTTATCAGCGAGTAGTGCAAATCTATTGGTTGTTACCAATTCATTAGATGTAGGGTGATTTTCGTTCGCTTTGGAGATTTTTGCAGAATTTTCTGTCGGTGAAGAAATTTTCCTTTTGATGTTGATGTATCTATCAATGCCTCTTTGAATGGGGGCTTTTTTGTTATTGTCTTCTTTTATGATGGTACTGCTGGTGGTTTTTGTGGTATTTCCTTTTGTCATAGTTCTAGCACTCAATGCCTTATTCGTTGCTGTTGCATCATTTAGTTTATTGGAAGAGGAGGCACTCAGTTCGGGAGTACTGGCCGCTCTTTCTATATTGCTGCTCACATTGGTGACTTTGGCCACAAGTGTATTTTTCTTCTCAGTTTGCTTAGAGACTTTTTGAAGGGGTCTACATCGCTCTCCATAGCTATTTTAGTAAGAGAAAAATATTTTAATACACCGGGATTCGAACCTGCCACAGCAAAGTTTGTGGTCTAATACACCCCACTCTGCGCCACCGAAGTGGTAAAACTTGTCGAGAAAAGATAAGAAAAAAAACTTTCCACGACACTGGGATTTGAACCTGCGACAGCTAAGTTTATAGAATAGTACACCATACACTGTGCCATCGAGGTGCAAAAGTTTATTAAGTATTATAAGTATTATTTATTCTTGGTGTTCAATTATTGCAAGCAAAAACGACATTATGTTCATGTACACAATATATATAATTAAGAGAGAAGCAATACACTCTCTAAATATATGAAAAAGTAAGTCACCAGTTATGTAAAATTGTAAAGTTTTTGTTGAATTCTACACTTTTTATATAATTATTGCACTTTAGACGAAATATTGTTTGAGTATTTAATCAATGGATTATTATGTTTTATGACTTACGGAATATTAAGTAAAACACAATTTCAATCACAATAAATATCAAGTTAACCGTGCGTACAACGATGTTCATATGTTCACTCATATGAAATATGAGTGGCAAAAATACATCAAGAAGCTTTATAGGAGGACTTTTGATAGGAACCGTCCTGATTATAAACTTCTGTCAAAACAAATTCAATTGATCCAAATCATCATAAAAGAGAAGGTTAATATTGAACAAGCCTTCTACTTTAATAAGCGTCTAGAAAAAATCAAACCTGGTTGAAAAATTAAATTCCTTACAAGATCACTTTGGTTCAATTTATACAGGTACTCCTTCTAACACACATTCTTTGGTCAACACTACTGCAGAAATATGTTTGCGACAAATTCCAAATCTTTTGTTTGGCTTCTCGACAATGAACCAGCAGAGGGAAACATCATGTTTAACCTGTGCAAGTGCGCTTATGAATATTTCTAAATGTTTAAACAATAAAAAATCGTTTGACCTAGACCTTATATCAAATTTTTATACCTTGCACCACCCTGTGGAAAAGGGTATATTAAGTTTGTGCGGATGTTTGTAATTACTAAACGGCAAATGCTACACCCATCTTCAATTATACCGATCGATTCAGAATCAAAATCTTCATTTATCAAAGAAAAAAATTAAATTGATTAATATATCAAGTGGTGTAGGACATTTGATGGTCGGGCTTAACCGACTATAATATTTTCACTTGCTCTACTGAAATTTCATAATGATATTGTTTGCAACTTAAGGCAACAGAGATGCACAGTGGCAGTGTCACTTGATATCGAAAAAGCATTTGACCGAGTATATCATAATGGCGTTCTTTATAAAATGATATCGATTGGTTTTAGTTCTTTTTTGATCAAATTGCTTCATAGTTTTTTTTCTGATAGAAAGTTTTGTGTTCAAATGGATAATTGTACCTCGTCTCTTGGCAGTATCTCTTGTGGAGTTCCTCAAGGTTCTATTTTGGCTCCACATTTATATAGCATATTTATTTATAATTTTCCCCATGAAGTTAATGGTTTCACAGGCATTTTATTTGCCGATGATACCTTGGTATACGCGAATGATGAATCTCCTACTAATGCTCTACCCAAAGTATCAGTCCACCTTACCTTCAGCCTGTTCAAAATTTTTATGATAACTGGGGAATTAAAATAAATTTCACAAAGTGCGAGGCTATCTGCCTATCTGTTCCCCAAAGCAAATCATTAAAACTAAACCCTAATGGTGTTGAAATTCCATTTACTCGTAATATCAAATATTTAGGTGTTTTTTTTTTTTTAATAATCCAGTTAAATGTAATGAACATGCACGTTACCTACTAAAAAACGGTTCATTTGGTGGACTTTTTAATGATGCATATCTCCCAATCAAAACTAAGTTTACAAGACAACAATTCGTCCCGTCCTCCTATATGCTTTTCCAATATGGTCTCCATATCACCTACGGTTATGATGGTGTTAGAAGTGTTTGAACGTAAAATTTTGAGACAATGTATTGGGAAAAATTTTGAAACTAGAACAAAGCGATTTTCTAATGCATTTATTTATAATAAATATAATATAATTCTTCTTGCGAGTTATGCTCTTAACTTGTTAAAAAAATTCATAGATGGACTAGAATTTAATGAAAATAACTTAATAATTGAGTGCAATCAGAATTGGTCAAATACAATTTAGATTGGTCAGAACAATTTAGATTGGTCAAATACAAATGATTTGTCATCTTTAAGATTTATTGACACTGAAAATCCGTTATTACAAAGACCCGCTTTTTATACCAATCTAAGTCTAGTGTTTAAGTTTAGATCTTATAATCTCTGTAATTTCGTTATTCATATAATCTTCAATATTTGTTATGTTTTAAATTTGAACGCAATTAAAATAATACATTATAGTTTTAAGTCCTTCACTATTATTCTTAATTTAAAATTAAAAATAAATTAGAATAAATAGAATAAATATATATACATTCAATAAATAATAAAATATATACATAATATATACATGTATAATAGACCGGTCCTTATATATATGGAGAAAATTTTTTTTTCGAATTTATATCACGGAAAGCGCTAAAAACATTTTATTTGGTGTCAAACACAAAATTTGAGCACGATTAGACAATTTTTAGCCGTGCCTCAAGCTACTCCTTGTTATTATTATTAGAAATAAGGCTAAAAATCGTTTTTTTTTTATGTAAAATTATTTGAAAAATTAACCTTAAAGTAAAATATTTTAATTAATTACATATTTAATAATGAAGTCTTTTTAAAAGTGGGATAATTCATATTATATTCTTTGATCACTTGAAAAAGGAATTGTTTCTCTTCTTCATTATGTGTTAATTTATTATTATAATCTGTAATGAATTTGGCACCTCTTTCAGAAGCATCGTTCACTACAGATAAGTTTTGACAAATTAGAGAACCTTCAACGTGGTCAAATATTTCATTCCAATTCGATGGATCGACTTGCAAAAATTCTTTGGAAATTTCTAAGCGATCAAAGAACGCGTGTGTGTTTGAATTTACAAAACCGCTTACATCTTTTTGTGAATATGTTTCAAGGATAAGTGTTGGATTAGCTAAGATTCTCTTGCATTTTTCTTTATTTGCTTGAATATTAATTGCTTCAACCATTTTTCTTTTAATATCAACACTTACATTAGGATCGAAAAATGAAAGACCGACTGCTTCTTCGGACAAATACCATAAGTGATTGCTAACTTTTTGTAGCAAAGCACAAGATATATCTCGTTCAGAATAAGCAATTATATTTTAATTAATTCTAGGTCTTGATTTGTGGCTTCAATTGTTTTGGTGCATCCAAACCAGGCTTTTACATAGATACGAACTACTTATGCCGTTCAGCTCTTGTTTTGACATATTGAATTGATCACGGAACAAATACATTTTAAGTGTATAAATTGTTTTTGACATCCATCTTGCATGAGAAGTTGCCCCAGGTATTCGAGAGGTGTTAAAATTCGGCACGTACCTCCAAGAAAAATGATAATTAATTGCAAAAACTCTTTGTAATCGTGCCTACGATGAGCCTGCTTCAAATTATCAAGGCAGTAATTTAAGACTACATCACGTTCTTGAGCAGTCAATCCTTCAGCACCTTTTTCTACACCCGTATTATGTGAAGTTGTGTCGAAGCAAATAATTTGAACGAGATCAAGGATTTTATATTCTTTTACTAAATTAAACACGGCTTCTGATATTTCTTTTCTGCTTCATGATTTTAACTTTGGAATGCCAAGTAATTTATCGATACTCTGAGACGTGATAATGATTGACAAGCGATCAACTTTTTCTCTACCACTAATTTGTGGTAACATTGTACCATCCCAGTGCAAAACAAAACTAAGTAGAATCTGGAAATAAAATTTCTTAACTTATACACATAAAATACATAAACAAATAGAAGATAGAATATAAGAGATGTTTTGAAAGAAGAAGAATAGAGGCGGAGACAGACGAAGAAGACAGAGGCAGACACATATTAAATTACATCGAAGTTTTCTGCAATGTTTTGTGCTGTTGTTGCACGATGTTTCTGACGCATGCGATAAATTGATGAACGATTCAGTATAAATTCTTCGATTTTATGGCCTAACGCGTCAACAGTTGCACTTAGAATATGAACTGCAGCACCATCAGAGATTCTCCTCTTATCCAAAGTTGAAAGCAATCTTGGTATAAAAAAAATCTGTTCTACCTCTTGATACCCCTGATGAAGTTTTGTTAGATTCATTTGCATTCACATTTTCTGCTGATGTCGATGCTTTAATTTCAATGGCGTTTATGTCGTCAAAGTCTATAACAATAATTTTCATTTGTTTAAAAAGTAGCATTTTAGTAAACATACATTTATACATTTACATTTGTTCATATAATTTTTTTCGTTTATCTTCTTTTATTTTACGCTGGTCTTCTTGTTCTTTCCGGACTACTTTTCGTTTTTCTTTTTGCATAAGAATTTTATCTGTTCCTATCATACAACCTGGTCTTCATTTTTCTCGCTGTTTTAATAAAAACCCTCTGTCTTCTTGTATTTTATTAACTCCAATGCGTCTGCTTGTGCGATATCGAATAAATCATCCAATTTATCTTGAAATTCAATTTCCTTCTTGTTTTGAGTTTCAGTTTTCCGACCATGATTCTTTAGGATAGACCTCCATTCATTGTATAATTGTTCCACTTAGTCAATGTAGTATTTTTCGTGGTGTATTGGAATTCATGCTTTCTGCCAAAACAACAACTAATCTAGTACTTTCTCTTAAATTTAGCCCAACTATTCGTAAATTATAAAATAATACTTGTAGCACTTGTTTTCTTCATAGTAATTTAGCACCAGTAATTTGATGATCAATTGGTCCTATTAAGAAAATATCGTCAGTTGTTTGCCATCGCTTTGTATTAAAACTATCATATGTTTGCGCATTAAAGTGAGATATATTAAATATTTGTATATATTTGTCTCACTTATAAAAAGACTTCAATATTAAATTAAATTAATATTAAAATGTAATTCATTAAAATAAAGTTCATTTTTCAAATAATTTTGAATAAGAAATAAACAAAAACGATTTTTAGTCCTATTTCTAATAATAAAAACAAGGAGTGGCTTGAGGCACGGCTAAAAATTGTCCAATCGTGCTCAAATTTTTTTTGTGTTTTTTGGACACCAAATAAAATGTTTTTAGCGCTTTCCGTGATATGAATTCGAAAAAATTAAAATAAGGACCGGTCTAATGTACATGGAGTATACGACATAAATGAAATGGTTAAAGAGGAAAATAATTCGAGCATAAATATAGATAACTCTAAAAATAGCACTATAGGAGTAATTAACATAACCTTAGAAACGCTCACTTTATTCATATTCTTTTTATACCCTCCACCTCAGTGATGAGGGTATATTAAGTTTGTTCTTCCGTTGGCAACACCCAGAAGGAGGCGTCAGAGACCCTACAAAGTATATATATTCTTGATCGCCGCCAAAAACTGAGTCGGTTTAGACATGTATGTCCGTGTGTACGTGTGTCTGCCTGTTGTTGGCACTCTCAGGGGCGTAAATTTTGAGATATTGAGCTGAAATTTTGTACAGGCACTTTAAGTCTTTGCACGCAGATCGCTATTTAAAATGGGCAAAATCGGTCAAGATCCACGCCCACGATCGACAAAAATCTATTTATCTACCACAAAATATAAGCTACAAACTTGAAATTTGGTATGTATATCTACAAATATTAGCTTCATCGATATGCCAAAAATGGACGTACTCGGATTACAGACACGCCCACAATTAATAAAAATCTTTATATCTGCCACAAAAGTTGACCTAGGAACTTGAAAATTGGTACGCGTATACGTAGTTATCCCATTGACTGACGTGCCAAAAATAGGCGCGGTCGGATAACAGACGCGCCCACAATTTAAAAAAAACCATATTTAACGTAAAAGTAGACTTACATGCTAAGACATACACTATTAGAAGGCGCAATATATATATATATATATATATTTGCCACGCCCTTTCGTGTAGAGGTGGAGGGTATTTAAGATTTGGTCTAAGCCAAATTTAGTTTTCTTACTTGTTTTTAATTGTATATATTATATATAGGATTAACAAACACTATAAAACTTATGTAAAAAGTGAGATTAGAGAAAATAGAACTATAGAAATAGGCAAAACACTAGAAGTAGTTTAAACAAGAAAACAAATAAATAAATAAATAATAAAAATTGTATGGACCAATTAATAGATTTAGTAAAGGCTCTAACCAGGATAGAAACTAATATTAAGAAAACAACTGGTAGGCCATACAAAAAGGAAACTATAGAAGAAAAACTAAGAGATATTGAACACTACAAAAACGAATTTAACCAAACATTACAACAATTAAAAGCTTCAGGAGAAATCCAAAGCATAACAAGTCAATTCAAAATCACATACATCAAAGTAAAAGATTTACTGCATCAACAACTAACTACCTTAAAAACAATCATGTCTTTTAATATCGAAATAGCGATGAAAACACTACCTTCTTTTAATGGTAACTATAAGGAGACCGATTCATTTTGCAAAATTTTAGAATTATTATCAAAAAATTTAAATGAAGAGGGTAAAAAGGAACTAAATGAGTTCGCTTGCCACATTAAACTTACGCAAAAAGTAAAAACAACAATAGGGTACTCCAAACACCAAGTACTCTTACAAAGCTAATAACAAAATTAAAAATAACCTATAAGAATACGAACACTATACCGACAATTCTCAATAACCTAAACTCGACTAAACAACAAGGGAACATCACAAATTATAAAAATAGAATAATTGACCTTATTGGAGAATTAAGTAATTTCCAAATACAACAGCTAGGAGATACAGCGACAGCGACTGAACGATCTATTATTCCTAAAACGAACGAGGTACTTGCATTAACAACATTCAAAAACGATCTTGATGAAAGATTCAAAATCACTATTTATGCTGCCCAACCACAAAGCCTAGAACAAGCCCTTAATTTGGCTCTTGAATTAGAGAAAGATAACAATCAAATATTACACATGAAATATTTGCATATACACAAAAAACAACCTCGCACTAGAAATTATAATCAACAAAGACAAACCTATAATCAACAATAATGCAAACCAAAATAGACAATTTAACAGTTTGCACAGGCAACCCAATAGTCAAAGTAGACGATACTATAACAATAGACAACAATACCCTATACAAAATAATTTTCTAGAAAGAAGGAACAGAAACATAAACTTTGAGAGGAACATAAATCCTAGGCAAAACACAAACAATAGACACATAAACATAGTCCAGAACCAGGGAAACGACGATGCGCAGGTGGTATAAAACACTACCACCTATATATACATATAAAATTATAGTTAAAATACTTAATATATCCAATAAACATACACATTTTGTTGTACTAAAAGACGGTAAAAATTATTTAAAATTTTTAATAGATACAGGTGCAGAAATATACTTAATAAAATTAAATTCCATCAATACACCTTATGAAACAAACAGAACATACAGAATAAGTGGCATTACATCAGAAAAACTGGAACTAGGAACTGCGAACTTAAAATTTAACATATCAAATTCAACACATTTCAGTCTGGCATCTCTGTTAACAAATTGTATTATTATTTTCGCGTGTGCAAATAATTGCGATATTTAGAGAAATAATTAAAATTTTTATTTGAATTTTTTATTCATTTGTGTATTAATATTGCAAATTAATAATATCTTTTATTTGATTTTGTGATTAACTGGTTATTTGCCTCTTATTTGGTGAACATTTTGGTGGCAGTTACTATTAAGCAATTGTTGTTGCCGTGACGGTAAATTTTCTGTTATTGAAAGAGATCTTTTATTCTTTTGTTCTTTACTCTATTTTTGTACAAGTTGCCAAGATGGAATGCTGCTATTCTAAATGCAAAAGCAAGAGTAGCCCAAAGGATAAAAGTATTAATTCTTCCCCGGAACGATTTCTGTTTTGTTGGCTATGTGAATCAGCTGCTCATCTTAAGTGTGCTGGGTTCACGGGTAGACAATTTGACCATATTATTAATCGCGAAAAAGGATTGCGCTGGTCTTGTCCGAGTTGCCGACAGAAAGATGTCGATTTTTACAAATTGTTTATTCAGACTCAAACTGGCTTTAAGGAGTTATGTAGCGATCTAGCTAAACTACCCACTAAGTTTGACTTCTATCACGACCTGTTTGCGTCTTGTAAATATTTGGATGGTTCTTTTCAGGATCGTGGTGGACTTGTGAAACTGGTTGATACGCCTAAGGATTCATTAGCTCCAAACATATCGGATGTACCGTATCGGACGACATCTATGTCGTCTTTAAATTCGAATACTACGTCTATTCCTTTTGTGATTGCATCAATTGTTATTGATGATAGCGTACCCTCTACCTTTAATGCTAAGTCTAAGGCTGTTGATGATATTCCCCAAATTAATGTTGATGTTGATTCCAACAGTATTTGTATGGATGCTGTTTATAATGCTGAGGTAGCGAATTTGGGCAATGTACAGAATGTTCCTTTAATGGAACCGTGTTCTAAGCCCTCTACTCCAGCTAGTATTTCTGATTGTAACAATGTGTGTCAGTCCTCCTAAAAATGTTTTAACTGTTGTACCAGCTCGCAAGGCAATTTTTATTTCTCGTCTTGCTGCTGATACAACGGTTGACATGATTATGGAGTACGTTAAGGCTAAAATTCCTAATGTGGATACAGCTAATATTGGCATCTTTAAATTTAATGTCCCCCAACAACGCGACATTTCGTCTTTCAAATTGGGACTTTCATTAAGGACTTTGTTCCACGTAAAAGAGCTGTTGTGTCACTTAGTTCCAATCCGGTTGATAATGTTCCAAAAAACTGATCAGTGTCCTGCCTTTACTGTACCAAAACGTGTGTGGGTTAAAAACTAAATTGTCGACTTACTCCTTAACAATCTTAACTGTGACTACCACATTGTTGCCTTCACCGAAACCTGGCTTAAGCCAGGGATTCATGATTCTGAATTCTTTAGCACTAGGTATCAGGTTTACAGGGAGGATAAGATTGGGAGAGTGGGCGGTGGTGTACTCATTGCTATTTCTAACTCCTTTCCTTTCTCGTAAACTTGATTTTTTTATTCCTCTTGATATTGAATTCATTTGTGTTCAATTACGAATCGGTAGTATTTTTGTTTATATTACTTGCTCGTACGTTCCTCCGTCATCTAGTATTGATATCTATTTAAAGCACTTTACCTTCATCTCCGATGTGTGTTCTCGATTAAGACCGAATGATTTAATCCTTGTATTAGGAGATTTCAACTTACCTGATGTAACGTGGTCTTAAGGATTGTGGGTATTTTTCACCCATTAGCTATTCTTCTTATTATGATGAAATTTTTGAGTTAATTTTTGATCTCAGCTTAATGCAATTAAATCATGTATTAAATTTTAATAGTCGGCTATTAGACTTGGTCTTTTCTACTACAACTAATCTAACTATTTTACGGGCATCTCCTCTTGTTACACCTGAAGATACCCATCATCCTTCTATTTCTATTTTGCTAAATGTATCTTTTGAAGAGATTTATAATAATAATCGTTCAACCAATAATCGTTACCTTTTTCATAAAACTGATTATAGCGTGTTATCTGACTGTTTGTCTAATGTGGTCTGGGAATTGAGTTATAAGAACATTGATAATTGTCTGTCCGTTATATATGATAAGCTTTATTCTGCTATTTCTCTAAGTGTACCTAAGTGTATAAATAAGTTATGGCACACAAAGTTGCCCTGCCTGGTTCTCGGATGAATTGAAATCTATCAGAAATAGAAGGAATATGTTTATTAAGCGTTATAAGAGAACTGATCGCTCTGCGGATTATATCATTTACACCAAAGAAATGCGTAAATTTAATACTGTTAACAAGAAGTGTTATGACGATTATGTTCTGAAAATGAAAAACAGAATGTTAAGTGATCCGAGGAAGTTTTATGATTTTGTTAACTCCAAAAGAAGGGTTAAAGAATTTCCATCATTTATGTATTACAATAATATTGAATCTTCTAACCCCTTTGAAATATGCAATTTCTTTGCAGATTTTTTTGCTAATTGTTATAGTGATAAAATTATCGATACGGATGCTTATCCTTATTATCTTGAATCGTTTGATATCTTTCCTCAAGTACGTTTTTCGGAAACAGAAGTACTAAATGCTCTTAGGTCCATAAAAAGATCTTATTACCCTGGACCCGATGGTTTACCGTCTTGTATTATCATCTATTGTGCAGATATTTTAAGTGCACCATTAACAGCCATTTTTAACAATTGTCTTAATAATGGGTACTTTCCTAAAATTTGGAAGGAGTCATACATTATACCACTTTTTAAAACTGGTTCGCGAAATTTGATTAGTAATTATAGGGGTATCTCTAAACTTAGCGTTATCCCTAAACTATTTGAACTCTTATTAGTGAATAGACTTTAACCTTACATCTTTTCAATCTTAACGCCCGCTCAGCATGGTTTCACCAAACGTAAATCTACAACAACTAACCTTCTTGAATTACTATGTTGTATATTCCGTTCATTTTCTGAGAAAACTCAAACTGATGTGTTATACACTGATTTTTCTAAAGCTTTTGACAAGGTTTCGCATTCCCTTCTGTTATATAAGTTGAATCGTATAGGTCTTCCGCTTAATTTGGTGCATTGGGTTGGGTCTTATATCTCTGGGCAAACTCAACGTGCTCTTTATCAGGGTTTCATGTCTTCTATTATTAATGTTTCATCCGGTGTACCGCAAGGCAGCCATTTGGGGCCCTTGTTGTTTATCCTATTTATTAATGATCTTCCGTCATGCATTAGGCATTCTAATATTTTAATGTTTGCCGATGATGTTAAAATCTTTCACTCATATCATTCCCTTGGTGGTAGTGCGTTGTTACAGTCTGATCTGATGGAATTAGATAAGTGGTGTAAATTTAATAGTATGATATTAAACTTAGATACATGTAAGAAAATTACATTTTCAAGATATGCTCCATTAGTTGTTGATTACTTTATTGGCAGTCATAAGTTGGAAAATGTTTTATTCTTTAAGGATCTAGGCGTTATTTTTGATCCGAAACTTAACTTTAATATGCAAATTCGCTCTGTGGTTAATAAGTCCAAGTCTCTTTTAGGTTTTGTAAAGCGTTGGTCCAAAGAATTCTTGGATCCGTACGTAACCAAATCTCTCTATGTTGCATTGGTACGTCCGGTTCTTGAATATGCCGTTGTCGTTTGGTCACCTAACTAAAATATGTATACGGATAGTATTGAATCCTTGCAGAAGTCTTTTTTACGATTTGCCTTACGCGGTTTAGGTTGGGACCCCCAAAGACCTTTACCACCCTATGAAAGTCGCTTAAAACTTATTAACATGACTTCGCTATCTAATAGACGTATTTGGTTAGGTGTCTCTTTTTTCATTAAAGTTTTGAATGGGGAAGTTAACTGTCCTGCTTTGTTGAATGACGTTTATATAAATGTGCCCAAAAGATGTAGTAGGCATTTTGTTTTAATTAAACTGTCACAGTATCGCACCAATTATGAGATGTTTCATCCACTAAGGGTTATATCCAGTTATTTTAATGAGTATTATTATTTATACGACGGATCACTCAAATCCATTGAGAGTATTAAAAGTTTAATATTAAATTAATAAGATGCCGGATTGCTCTCTCCCTTTTTTTTTTAATCTTATTTTGTAGTTGTATGAAAGTTTAATATCTTATTTTATTTTATTTTATTTTTTTTTTACATTTCATTGTATTATTAATTTGAATTGTATTAGTATTGGTTAACTTTCTAGTTCTTAAGTATGCTAAATTTAATAAATAAGATTCTAATATATTGCAGCTGCAGTGGTTGCTGTTGTTGTTGTTGTTGCGGTTTGGAGACTTGCTGATTTTATTTAAGCATATATAAAAAAAAAAAATTTTTTTTTCCATTTGTTATTTTTATAAGGAATTGGCTGTATATTTAGCTAAGTTTCGATAATAAATAAATAAATAAAAATAAATAAATAAAACCATGAATTTCATATTGTTGAGCATAGTTTCCCAAACAGATGAAATCTTGGGTACTGACTTTTTATCCTCCTATTTTTGTAAAATTGATTATGAAACATTAACTTTAGAAATTTACTTAGAAGAATTAAATATAATTTTACCAATTTTTTCTGAATACCAAGACGTCTTTCATTTAGACGGCGAAAAATTAACATGTAACAACTTTTATACACAAAAACTAACAACAAATGACAACACACCGGTCTACTTAAAAAAGTTTAGATTACCACAAGCACATAACAAAGAAATCAATAACCAAGTACAGAAATTATTAAAGAACGACATAATAGAACCATCAATTAGTTCGTACAATTCACCTTTACTAGTAGTACCAAAAAAAGATAAAGACGACACTAAAAATGGAGATTAGTAGTTGATTTTAGAAAACTTAATAATAAACTTATATATGATAAATTCCCTTTAACTAGACTAGATGACGTACTTGACGTATTAGGCTTAAAAATATCTTCAAATAGTTTTCAAAGAATGCTTACGATAGCTCTAACTGGATTGGATGCTAACGTATTTTTATATGTAGATGACATAATCATATTTGGATGCAGCCTACATCATAACGAAAACCTCGCGTTTAAGAATATACAATCTGAAACCAAAAGCAAGCAAATGCCAATTCCTCCAACCAGAAGTAGTATATTTGGGCCATTTAATAACAAAAGACGGAATTAAAACAGACCCGTCAAAATATAAAGTTATAAAAGACTATCCCACTATCCAGACGAAGTACGCAGATTTATAGCTTTCGGTAACGATCTACCCATTTCATATGCAAGCACAACACTGTCGAAGCATGCTGTAAATAAATCAGTTATAGAAAAAGAATTACTAGCCATACATTGGGCAATAAAACTTTTTAGACCATATTTACATGGACGAAGATTTATAGTGGTAACAGACCACAGACCACTAGTTTCTCTTTTCACCCACAGCAATCCATCATCAAGAATGACAAGAATAAGAATGGACTTGTCTGACTAACGCAGATGCACTATCAAGAATTAAATTAGATACCTAAGCATATAAAAGTGATAACAAGAGGGCAAAAATCAAAAGAATATGAAAATAATGAACCGGTTACTGAATTGACAAATCAGAATAGCTTACCACAAACAAAGTCTGATCAACTTTACGTTTAGGAATGCACATCTATTTCTGATGTCAAGAAATTAAGAAAGAAAGAAAGAGCTCTAAAGTTCAAATCAGTATAAATAAAGAAAATATTATTACAAGATGCAGTGATAATCCTCCGAATTTACATTCGATTATGGAAAAGCTGACATCAAAACTAGAAAAAGAGCATATATATGAAGTAGCATTAAATAAGAATGACGTCATATTTAAACATATATATGAAAATGAATTTAAAAAAATGTAATAAATTGCAACAAAATATAAATAAGAAACGATAATTATTAAATATTATAATATACAAAGACCCTCAAAGAATAGGTGATATATTAACTCAATACTAATTAATAGACGGGTTCCATAGCAGTGCGCATGGAGGACACTTAGGTGTACGAAAAACACAACTTAAACTGAAACGGAGATACATATGGAAAAACATGAATAAAATGATAAAAAACTTTATAAACAACAGCACAGATGTTGCATTTTGTAAAATTTAACCATAACTAAGAGGAATGTGCAAAATCAAACTATAAAAAAGAAATGAAAAAGATGGAGTAAAGATGGCGAATTTCGAAAATGAAAATGAAAAGGAAGGAAAAGGGGGGAAGAAGAAAAGTCACGCGATGGAAGAAAGATTCTTCAAGAAGAGTTCTGAAGAAAATTTATTTAAACTTTAATTAATGATTTTTTTTTTCCTAAAGGAAATTATGCAAATATTATACCTCCATAAGTCATATATATTTGGCGAAGTTTTCATTGAGCCAATAAGATTTTATTTAATTTAATTTAAGATTTAATTAAAGAACTTAAACTAGTATTAACAACAATGTTTTGCGCGCTAAAATATCGATAAATTATTGTTGAGGTTGCCACAATACTCCCCTGCTAGATGTAGCGATACCAGTGGTTATTCGAAATGAATCCTACGCTTAGATTTTTGTAGTGTTTCGTTTGTTACGTTAGGCGTTTCAAGAGCCGTCGTACATTTATTACAAAAAAACACTGGTTTTAATCGGTCTATGTTGATTTTAGTGCATGTACCTTTAATTAATATTTCGTAGTATTTTCGATTGATGACAGGAAATGGGCCATCATAAGGATGAGACAATGAGGGACGGACTGAATCGTTTCGAACAAAAACGTGTATAGCAGTACTTAAATCTGGTGCAATAAAAGTACGTGGTGTTGTACGATGTGACGTATCCGTCGGGCATAACTTTTGCATTGCCGATTTAAAACAAGCAACGGTTTCACTTGAAAGCGGTGTCGTTTTTTTCAATACTAAAAATTCTCCCGGTACACGTAGGGTACAACCATAAACAAGTTCTGCAGGAGATGCATTGATGTCCGGTTTAAATGCTATACGGAAACCAAGAAGGATTGTGGGTAGATAATAAGTCCATTTCGCAGGATCGTGACATAAAATTGCGGCTTTAAATTGTCTGTGCCACCTCTCTATTAATCCATTCGCTTGAGGGTGGTATGGCGTTGTTTTTAAATGCGTTGCACCAATCATAGTAATTAATTCTGTAAAAATATTTGATTCGAACTGCCTTCCTTTATCCGAAGTAATACGGAGAGGAACACCAAAGCGTGATATCCAGCCTCTCAATAGTGCTTTAGCAACCGTTTCAGCTGTCATATCGGATATTGGTATAGCTTCAGGCCATCGAGTGTGTCGATCAATTATTGTAAGACAATATCGCTGTCCTTCGCATGACGGAAATGGTCCGATAATATCAATATTTATATGAGTAAAACGTTCTTGTGGTGGTTCGTACTTAGCAGGAGTCGAGACGGTATGTCGATTCACTTTAGCTCGTTGACAAGCTTGACATCCTCTTACAAAATTAGTTGTATCTTTTCTTATACCAGGCCAAATAAAACGTGAAGTGATTATTTTTGTTGTTGCGCGAACACCAGGGTGCGATAAATTGTGAATGTTTGATAGTATCAACCTACGAAATCGTTTTGGAATATATGGCCTTATATTTGATGTTGTTGTGTCACACAATAATTTTACATTGATACCTGGAACCACAAAATCTTTTAGTAACAGTGAAAAAGAAGAATTGTCACCTTTTTTATTTAATAAATGTTTTAATTCTTCGTCGTCACCTTGAGCAGCTGCAATTTCATGAAAGTTAATTTGTTGAATGGAGCTTATACGCGACAGGTTATCTGCTGCAGCATTTAATTCACCAGGAATATAGCGTATATCCATAGTGAATTGACCAATAAAGTCCAGTTGACGTATTCGACGTGGCGAAGTAGAAGGATTTTCAACGCCATTTGATTTTCGAAAAGCAAATGTAAACGGGCGATGGTCAGTTAAAACACAGCATTTTCGACCTTCAATCATAAAACGAAAATGACAAATTGCTTGATAAACTGCGGTTAACTCCCGATCGTATGTACTATATCGTTGTTGAGCGGGCGTTAATTTTTTTGAATAAAATCCTAATGGTTGAAGTACGCCATTAACATTTTGATGTAAAGCTGCACCTACTGCGACATCTGACGCGTCCGCATGTAAAAATAATTCAGCATTAGGTACAGGATGAACAAGTAGAGTGGCATTACTTAACTCTAATTTACATTTTTCAAAGGCTTCGACTGCATCTTGAGTCCATTGTATAACAGTTTGATCATTCTTTATGTTGCCAGATATTAGACGTTGTAGCTTAATCTGATATTCACTAGCATTTGGTAAAAATTTTTTATAAAAGTTCATCATTGCCATAAATCTTTTTAATTCTTGGGCCACTTTAGGTTGCGAAAAATTTTTAATGACTTCAACTTTTTCCGGCCGTGGACGTATACCATCAGCTGTTACCAAATGGCCTAAAAAATTAATTTGCGTTTTACCAAATTCACATTTTTTCAAATTTATTGTTAAATTATTTTCTTGAAGACGTGTAAAAAATATATGTAAATGTTGTTTATGTTGTTGTAAATTTTCTGATGCAATACAAACATCGTCAATATATGAAAATGCAAAATCCAGACCACGTAACACTTCATTGATCAGGCGCTGAAATGTTTGCGCTGCATTACACAATCCAAATGTCATAAAATTAAATTCGAAAAGACCAAAAGGCGTAAAAGATAAAAAGGCGTAAGCTCTCTGTAAATCAATTTTTGAAAAAATTGTTTTTCCATGTAAATTGTGCACAAAATCTGTTAAATATGGTAACGGGTATCTGTCCGGCACAGTTTGGGCATTCAAAGCACGGTACCATTTGGCTTTTTAACCATATGCAATGGACTGCTCCAATTACTCTTCGAAGGTCGGGAAATATCTGCTTGCACTAAAAAATCAAATTCCTTTTTTTCTGCTGCCAGCTTCTCTGGTGATAAACGTCTCGCTCTTGCAAACACTGGCTGACCAATCGTTTCAATTTTATGCATTATTGTTGATTTTGTTTTATTTCTAAGTGATAATAAATTTGTTATTGTAGGAAAATTTTGTAAAATTTCTGCAAATATATTGCACGATGAATTGCATGATTTAATGATTGCAGTGTTGTAATTTGAACGTATATTTAAAGGGATGCTTAATTTGGTAGTATTATCGATTAATTTATTGCGGCGAGTATCGATAAGTAAATCAAAATGGCTTAAAAAATCAATGCCTATAATTGGAGTTTTAACGTCGGCTACAATAAATGACCATGAAAATTCACGACGAAGACCAAGGCTAACTTTTATACGTCTTTGTCCGATTACTTTAATTGATGTGCCATTAGCCGCAAATAGTTGTGTAGTTGTTTGTTGCATGTCATTGGTTTTAAAGCTGAGTGGCAAAACAGAGGCATCGGCGCCACTATCGATTAAAAAAGTTGTTTTAAATAGGTTATCTCTTACTTGTAAGGCGCAAATATTATTGTGGTTGTTTGGAGAAAAATTTTGAGTCGTATTTTCTAGTCAAGCAGATGGTTTAGAAAAATTGTTGTTATTCTGTTTATATTGGCATGGGCTACGGCACCTTCGAGCCTTGTTGCCAAACTTTTCGTGAAACCAACAATAGGTTACATTGTTGTTTCCTTCGGTGCTTTTGTAACGACGTCGCGATGGTGTACGGTGTCGAAAATTAATTTTCATTGCGTCTACCTTTTTGTTCAACTCATCGATGGCATTGCGTAATTCTTCATAACCGTTTGACGTTTTAGACGAAACGTGTTGAACCTGATGTATTGTAACGGCGTCAACTATAGAATCTGCAATTCTAGTAAATTCTGTTGCTGAACCAGAAAATGCGGCAACAACCGCACTCGTTTCATTTCATAGTATAACTCAGATGGCTTTTTGTCGCCCAAAGGTAGCTCGGAAAGTAAACGGTTTAGGCGGCGCTGTTCACTGTCGGCGAAATGTTCGATTATTGTATCTTTAACAAATTTAAAACGGTCTGTTTCGGGTAATGAATTGGTTACATCCATTAATTGAACCGTGACGTTGGGATCCAATGCAGCTAATATTGTTGCGGCTTTTTGTTTGTCGGATGTTATACCAGATGCTACAAACCAAAAATCCATTGGGGTGAACATTATTGGCAGACATGACTGGTACCGGCAAACGTGCATAAACTGTAGAAATACTAGTTGATGGTTCGTTGCGTGAATCGTTTGGATCATTCATGATACGATTGATTGTAATTGTTGCGTGAACAGATTAATTTAAGGTCACCAATTTGGTGAAGTTTTCATTGAGCCAATAAGATTTTATTTAATTTAATTTAAGATTTAATTAAAGAACTTAAACTAGTAATGTTTTGCGCGCTTCTTCAAGCAAGAGAGTTTTTTAACATTCTAGAAAGAACTTTTAATTATTGATTGTAACATATCGATAAATTATTGTTGAGGTTGCCACATATATATTAAAGTGCTTATAATAAGTTATATTGGCGTTGACGCATAAATTAAACAAGTCTTTTTTTTCAAATTTACCTGCACATGATTAAGTAGCCGATTCGTGAAAAAAAAAATATCTACAAGAATCATCACTCATAATTTATTTATTTATTATCTATTTATTTATCGTTTATCCACATTTATACATTATTACACATTTCTTTTTTTGTTTTTTTTTTTTTTTTTGTTTATTTGAATTTGATTTATGAGATTTCGTTTATTTTGTTAATTTGTTAAAAATTAATTGGTCAGATTAAATTTCTCTAGTCAGATGAAATTGATCAGTTATGAACATTTTTGCGCTTACGCCAGCTCATCCTTATGAATTCGCTTCAAGCACAAACACTGAATGCGATTTAGGAAGCTTCCTCATTTTTTTTTTGTGTGATTATGATATGTGCTAATATTTGGTACGTCTTTAAATAATTCTATTTGATAAAAAAAAAAAAATAAATAAATAAATAAATAAATAAAAGAGAACAAAAGAATAAGAAATCATTGAAGCGCGAAATCGTCTGATACATTGATGATAGTATAATACATAGATCAATGTCTGATTTAATATACAGTATAAATAATAATATTCATTGTAAATAATAAAAGTTGATAGGATAGATATATAGTATCAGTATAATAAAATTTCCGAAAATTTTGAAGGTTGTTAAATTAGTGGCATTATGTATTAAACAATTTTCTAAGGTAGGTATGCTCGGCGCTGGTTAGGTGGGCAGATGTGGGGCTTTGAAGGTTATGTTTTTCTTTTGGTTTATTTTCTACTTCACAGCATAGGTTGGGAGAGCAAACCCCGGGCATAACATCTGCCCAAGGGGTTGAGCTGGGAAAGCTGGTGAGGCGGGAGGACCAGTTAGGTGGGAAAAGGGTTAAGAACTCCCTCTAAGGTGACCGGGACCATTCTTCCACGCCAAGTGCAAAACACCGCACAATAGAAAGTATTGCCACCTGTATCAGTATGAATAATATATATCGAATTGCTAGGATATTGCTACACAGATTGCAAACTAAACAAACAAGTTTGACTCACATAAGAAAAGCAACACAACAGCTAATAGTTTTGAAATAGTACAAATAGATATTATTGGATCCTTAAGAATATCGAATGGATTTAGATTTATATTAACTATGCAATGTGAACTGACGATATATATAATAGCTTACCCTATACCTAGCAAAGATGCAAAAATGATAGCTCAGACCATACTTGAACAATTTCTACTTAAATATGGTCATTTTAAATTCCTAAAGTCCGATAGAGGTACTGAATTTACAAATGAACTCCTAAGGAATGCTTGCGAATTATTAAGTATTAAACAAATCTTTCCTACCCCATACTACCACCAAGTGTAGGAAGTGTAGAAAGAAATCATAGAGTACTAAATAAATTTATGTTAGCTTTCACTGACTATAATGATTGGGATAAATGGGTACCATACTACTGTTTTGCTTTTTGTTTGAATTGGTTTTTGGAAAGTTAACCTATTTGCCAAATGATTCGATCGAAACAAACACAAAAATATATAATTTAGAAAACTATGTAAACGAGTTAAAGACCAGATTAAAATATTCTATAGAACAATCAAAATGTTAATTAATAGAGAAAAAAATAGAAGAACCACAACAAAAATCATCAAACAGGTTAATCCCCTACATTTACAAGTAGGAGATTTAGTGTTACTTAAAAATGAAGCTAGAAAAAAAAATCAAAAGCCTTACTCGTGTCCATACAAAATAATAGCAAATAACGGAGTAAATTCAATTATAAAAATGAATAGTAGTTATAAAGAATTTCATAACAATCAATTAAAACCATACAATATTAAATTACAATAATGTTAAAATATAAATACACTACGTACCATAATTACTATTATAGTGTGCAAATAAAATAATGCACACCTGCTCTTAAGTATGATTTAATTTCATTGTAATTGTATTCTCATTCAGACCTTAACTCTAATAGAAATTGTAATTATATTCTTACTGACCTTAACTTTAATAGAAATTGTAACTGTATTCTTACTGACCTTAACTTTAATAAAAATTGTAATTGTAATACACCTGACACACATACATAACACTCACACTCACTTCCGATTGAAATAACCTAGTTTAAGTTTATGCTTACTAATCAATTCTTTGTAATAATTTTAATATATAAGAAGACAAATTTTTCAAATAAAAACAGACTAAAAGCTCAACTTGTCTCATAACATATTATTGAACTCATAAAATCAATAATTGTGAAATACTCTGCGATTCGCGGGATTCTGAAGTTGCGCGTTGCGCGACGACCACAATTATTGATCATAACAAAAATAATAAAGTAACAAAAGAGTTTATTAAATATACTCCTTTTCGTATCATCCCCCACATCTCTTTATAACATGGCGATCCTGCCAAATTATTGATTCGGCCAAGTTGGCGATCCTGCCAAATTATTGATCCGGCCAAGTTTTTTTTGATCCTGCCAAAATTTTTTCTGATCCTCCCGGCACATCCTGACAAAAGATATCCCATATGCAGGCTGAATCTCGGTCAACCAACTCGCGGATACCACCATACATACCGACTAATACCTCCCGGTCAAACAACCAGCAGATACCACTGTATATACCAACGCCCATCCCCGGTCCTAAACCCCTGACGATTGAAGAATATAGGCTAAGACAGAATTACGCTAAACAGGCTAAGCAATTTGCGCCGCCTAGACCACAAAGAAAACGTGGTGGCAAACGAATTAAGCACGCCAACAAGATTCGGGAACTACACCAAATAAAGAATATTGCGACAGGCAACACAAAGGAAAGGATAATTGATGTAATAAAAAAGGAAAGACAAGAATGGGCTCGACAAAAAGCAAACAACAAGAAGAAATTACTATATACAACAGCAACGTCGGAGGACACAGCAACACACACACCACAATAAAAATTAGTTAATTAAAAATTAATTATTTATATACACACATTTAATGTAACACTTTTCTTTGATACATAAGTTAAACAATTTCAATTTTTACCACTTTTTTTTTGTAAACAATTTTCGTATGGACCAATCGACTGAATTATTACAGAACCTTCTAAAAATTGAAACAAATTTAAGGAAAACGCCCAGTCGTCCGTACAAAATAGAAACGATTGAAAACAAATTGGTACAATTAGAAACACTAAAAGACCAATTTAGAAAACTAGATCAAGAGAAAATACCTCTAGAACTGAAGGTACAATTTAAAAATACCTACATTAGTCTGAAACAAAATTTTGAAGAACAGTTAGAGAATTTTAAGATGGCTTTTAATATGGAATTGGCAATGAAAACATTGCCCACCTTTTCTGGCAAATTTGAAGAGGTTGAAAACTTCTGCAAATTTGTAGAAATACTGTCTAAAAATCTATCCGAAAACGGTAAAGCAGACTTACTGGAATTTGTTTATCATATCAAATTATCACAAAAAGTGAAAACTGCTATAGGCCTAACACAAACACCAAACACATTAGAAGAATTGTACACCTCTATTAAAAATACATTTAAAAACTCACACACAATACCTACGCTACAGAACACACTCAACACCTTACAACAACGTGGCAGTGTTGAAAATTACAGAGACAAAATAATAAACCTGATAAACCAATTAAATGGCTTTCAAATACAAGAATTGGGAGACACAGCAACAACAGCTGAACGAAAGGTTATAACGAAAATGAATGATAGTTATGCTCTCACAGTATTCAAAAAGGGCATCGATGAAAGATACAAACAGACCCTATTCGCTGCACAACCACAATCCTTAACCCAAGCAGTCAACTTAGCTCTAGAATTGGAAAAAGACCATAGCTTTCAAAATAAATCTCAAATACTTAGAATAAACAATCAGAACAATAGAACAAACAAAACCCGAAACAAAATCCAATACACCCCCCAAAATTCATACTGGACCAATAACCAGAGAAATTTCAACACTCAAAGAAATTTTACACAAAGAAACCGAAACCCCACATTCAATAACAGAACGCCACCCATAAACACATACAACAATTACAGACACAACTCTAACATGCAAAACAATGATTCCCGGTATTATCCTAACATGCAAAACAATAATAATTTTCGGCAGAATGCGAACATGCAAAACAATCCCAGATACCCCCAAATACCTAACATCAGTCAAAATAATAGAAGAAGACACTTAAACGTTGTACAGAACCAGGGAAACGGAATACCGCTGGTGGTGGACGACACCATCACTGGCGTATAAACACACATAAAATTCTCAATATATCTAATAAAAACACTTTCTATGTTATACTTCAGACTAAGCAAAATAAAACTATAAGATTACTAGTTGATACAGGAGCAGATATTTCAGTAATAAAATCTTACATATTACATATCACAAAATCTAACCTAATAAACAATATATACAATCTAAGTGGAATAACTACAGAAACTATACATACTATTGGAACAACATTTATACAACTACAAGTATGACAAACAGAACTAAAACATGAATTCCATGTGGTGGAGGACAATTTCCCAATATCCACAGATGGAATATTAGGAATTGATTTCTTAAGAGATTACCTGTGCAAACTGGACTTCGAAACAATGACTATGGAAATCCATACAAATAATGAAGACATCGTACTACCAATGGAAACTAACAAACCCAAAATTATCTCAATACCACCCAGATCAGAGATAATACATCCGATAAAAATAAAATTAAAAGAGGATTCACTTATCTTAAATAAGGAATTTCAAAAAGGAGTGTTTTTAGCAAATTGTATAATTCCACGTAATGGGATAAAACACGTTAAAATTTTAAATACAACAGCACAAACCATAAACCTTAAAAATATTAATCTACAATTAGAGCCTCTTCAAAATTACCATATACTTAATGCGAGGCCACAAAACAAGGCTACTAAAGAACGATTAAACAGACTACTAAACACCATAAATATAAATCAAGAGGACAAAATTGCTAAGAACTCATTAATAGAGATATTCAAAGATTTTCAAGATATATTTCACTTAGACGGAGAGAAACTCATGACAAATAACTTTTATACACAGAAACTTCAGACAAAAGACGACACTCCAGTATACATCAAACATTATCGACTACCACAAACACAAACTGAAGAAATTAATAAACAAGTGCAGAAATTAATTGACGATGACATAGTAGAACCTTCCGTAAGCCCGTATAACTCACCCTTACTAATAGTACCTAAAAAGACAACTGACAACACACAAAAATGGCGTCTTGTAGTAGATTTTCGAAAATTAAATGACAAATTAGTAAACGACAACTTTCCACTTACCAGACTGGAAGACCTTCTTGACAAATTGGGAAGAGCTAAATACTTTTCTACTCTAGATATGACGAGTTCATTTCACCAAATCAATTTAGACAAAAACTCCAGACCTCTAACAGCCTTTTCAACGAACAAAGGACATTACCAATTCAAACGACTACCTTTCGGTCTCAAAATTTCATCAAACAGCTTTCAAAGGATGCTCACAATAGCCTTAAGCGGACTAGACTCTAGCGCATTTCTCTATGTAGACGACATCATCGTGTTTGGCTGCACACTTAAACATCACAACGACAATCTAATAAGAGTTTTTACAAGATTACAAAAATATAACCTGAAACTCAATGCCAGTAAATGCAATTTTTTGAGACCTGAAGTTATATACCTTGGACACCTAATAACCAAAAACGGTATACAAACTGACCCATCAAAATTTAATGTTATAAAAAACTATCCCACACCCAAAAATGCAGACGAAGTAAGACGATTCGTCGCACTTTGTAATTACTACAGAAGGTTTATAAAAGATTTTGCACAAATTGCAAAATGTCTAAACTCCTTATTAAAAAAGCATCAACCATTTATATGGTCAAACGAATGCCAAAAAGCATTCGAAACTTTAAAACAAAAATTAATGAATCCCCCTACACTACAATACCCTGACTTTGACAAACCATTCATACTGACAACAGATGCCTCAGATTACGCATTAGGAGCCATATTATCACAAGGAGAAATTGGACACGATTTACCAATTTCATATGCAAGCACTATCCTTTCAAAGCATGACATAAACAAACCCATAATAGAGAAAGAATTACTCGCTATTCATTGGGGTATTAAATTTTTCAGACCATACCTATACGGTCGTAAATTCGTGGTTATTACAGACCATAGACCACTAGTGTCACTATTCACTCACAATAACCCATCATCCAAAATGACGCGCATTAGAATGGAATTATGTGATTATAATTTTACAGTAATATATAAAAAAGGAAGTAATAATACAAATGCTGACGCTTTAAAACGGATTAAAATAGATACTGATATGTTAAAAGACATGATACCTAAGAAGATAAATGTAATGACAAGAGGGCAAAAGTTAAAAATGATGAATAATGAAAGGATAGCAGATAACACTAAAGATAATAATAATAACAAGAATAATGATATTAACCATATAAATTGTACTAACCAACCGAAGCCTGATCAACTTCATATTTGGGATTGTACTTCAATGTCTGACATAAATAAATTAAAGAAATTAAAAATTGCATTTATAAAGGGCAAAAACAAAACAAAGAAGAAAGTTAGTATAGATATAAATGAAAAAGATATACTATTGCGATGCAGTGAAAATCCACCGAATTTCGATTCTATTATGGATAAACTGACATCAAGATTGATTAAAGAGAAAATATTTGCTATAGCATTAAATAAAAATGATGATATATTTAAAATCATAGATGAAAATGATTTTAAAAGAAAAGTTAATGAAAAATTAAATAAGATAAATAATAATGCCCAAAAATTGATTATTATATTGTTTAAAGACCCTCAAACGATTAATGATATATTAATACAATTTAAACTAATAAATGAATATCATAATAGTCCACACGGCGGACATTTAGGAGTTAGAAAAACGCTCCTAAAACTTAAACAAAGTTATCTATGGAAAAATATGAATAAAATGATTAAGAATTTCGTGAATAATTGTAAAGAATGTATGATAAATAAACAAATAAAACATGTAAAAGAACCTCAAATTATAACAAGCACACCCACTACAAGCTTTGAAGTTGTAGAAATTGACACAGTAGGACCATTAAGAATAGCCAATGGATTTAGGTATATACTCACCATGCAATGTGAACTACAAAATATATAATAGCATGTCCGATACAGAGTAAGGATGCTAAAACAATAGCTAAAACAATTGTTGAACAAGGATTGCTAAAATATGGCCATTTCAAGATACTAAAATCAGACAGAGGAACTGAATTTACAAATGAATTACTGAGGAACGTATGTGAACTACTCAAAGTTCAACAAATATTTTCAACCCCTTACCATCATCAAACTTTAGGCTCTGTTGAAAGAAATCATCGTGTCATGAATGAATATATGTTGTCATTTGCAGAAAATGACAATTGGGATAAATGGGTACCATATTACTGTTTTGCATATAACACTACCCCACACGTAACAACTGGCTACACACCCTATGAGTTAGTATTTGGAAAAATAGCCTATATGCCAAATGATAACATTGATATAAATGAAACAAATAAAAATTTAGAGGATTATTATAGTGAATTAAAAGCCAAAATAAAATTTTCTACACAGAAAGCAAAAGAATTCTTAGAAAATGAAAAAAGTAAAAGAACACTAAACAATGACGTTAAAGAAAGCAAACCTTTAAACTTGAAAGTAGGAGACTACGTATTGTTGAAGAACATGACTAGACGAAAAAATGACAAACCATATATTGGTCCATACCAAATAATCGCTAGAAATGGTGTAAATTCCACCATCAAAATAAATGAAACGTTAAAAAAGTTTCACAATAATTTACTAAAACCATATAAAATAAGAATATAATAAGAAACGTAGAATAGTTAATATTGAATCCTAATTTTAATATAAACAAAAAAAAAAAATTTTTCTGTTTAAAAAAAAAATTTTTTTTTTCTTTTTGTAGGATAAGGGTGTAGTGTGCAAATAAAATAATGCACACCTGTTCTTAAGTATGATTTAATTTCATTGTAATTGTATTCTCATTCAGACCTTAACTTTAATAGAAATTGTAATTATATTCTTACTGACCTTAACTTTAATAGAAATTGTAACTGTATTCTTACTGACCTTAACTTTAATAAAAATTGTAATTGTAATAAACCTGACACACATACATAACACTCACACTCACTTCCGATTGAAATAACCTAGTTTAAGTTTATGCTTACTAATCAATTCTTTGTAATAATTTTAATATATAAGAAGACAAATTTTTCAAATAAAAACAGACTAAAAACTCAACTTGTCTCATAACATATTATTGAACTCATAAAATCAATAATTGTGAAATACTCTGCGATTCGCGGGATTCTGAAGTTGCGCGTTGCGCGACGACCACAATTATTGATCATAACAAAAATAATAAAGTAACAAAAGAGTTTATTAAATATACTCCTTTTCGTATCACCCCCCACATCTCTTTATAACACTATAATTATACTATTATATACATGTTCACATAGTTAAGAAAAAAGCGCTTTAGATTAAGTAAAACCATTAGCATAGGAAATACTTTAGAAATATTATAAATCAAATTTTATTCTTTATTACAAAAAAAAAAATTTTTTAATATAATCAAATTTTTTTTTCCTCAGATAGTAAGGGAACTCATACATTTAGATTAGTCACAAACATTACCTACACCAACATTTTTAGCCATAACGTGATTTAATATTACACAACCATAAAAATGCATACTTGCATTTAATAAATTTATGCTAAGGTAACATTAGGTAAATTAAGTAAACACAATGTGATTTAATAACCTACTTAAGTAACACAAGGTTATCAATGTGCTAGAGTAAGAATTTCTATAACACTGACATTGAATATAATTAGTATAAATAATGTAAATTTTGGCAAAAATAAATCAGAAAGACTTTTGCTTTAACAAAAAAGCAAATCCAAGTCTTCTCATTATTTACCACATCTCCCCTAACGGTAATATCACCTAAAATCATCTAATATCACCTAACATAGCCTCATATGGCAATTTTGAAAGTTGAATAAAAAATAAACCCGACGACACAGGACAAAAATTTTTTATGTGGAGTAGTCCTCATCCCAAGTAGGTTGGATGGTATATAGCATATGCATGCGACGTTTTTAGTTTGGGCGTGGTGTTATCTTAAAATGACTTTTTTTCCTTGTATTTTCCATATGTTTTACATTTTTATACCCTCCACCTCAGTGATGAGGGTATACTAAGTTTGTTCTTCCGTTTGCAACACCCAGAAGGAGGCGTCAGAGACCCTACAAAGTATATATATTCTTGATCAGCGTCAAAAACTGAGTCGATTTAGACATGTATGTCCGTGTGTCTGTGTGTCCGTCTGTTGTTGGCACTCTCACGGGCGTAAATTTTGAGATATTGAGCTGAAATTTTGTACAGGCACTTTTAGTTTATGCTCCCAGATCGCTATTTAAAATGAGCAAAATCAGTCAAGAGCCACGCCCACAATCGACAAAAATCTATTTATCTACCAAAAAATATGAGCTGTAAACTTGAAATTTGGTACAACCATCTATGCTTCATCGATATGCTAAAAATGGGCGTGTTCAGATTACAGACACGCCCACAATTAATAAAATTTTTTATATCTGCCACAAAAGATGACGTAGAAACTTGAAATTTGGTACGCGTGTACATAGTTATCGCATCTACCGATGTATCAAAAATGAGCGCGGTCGGATAACAGACACGCCCACCCTTTTTAAAGAACCATATTTAATGTAAAGGTAGACTTATATGCTGATACGTAATATGTACACTATTAGAAGGCGCAATATATATATATATTTACCAAGGCCATAATTGTAGAGGTGGAGGGTATTTAAGATTTGGTTTAAGCCAAATTTAACAGAGCTGTGCTAAGTACCTAACAGAGCTCTGCTAAAATTTTTGGCTTGTGTCATTGCTAGTTAAATTCGTATTTATCTTCACACCCTTGCATTTACAGTGGTTCACACCCTTAAAAATTAGAAAACTTTTGGCCAAAGCGTTCCTCTATTCAAAACTCCTACACGGATGTGAGCTGTTCGCCAACTGTGATTCCATTTCTAAACAGAAACTGAAGAGGGCTAACATTATCAGGTACGTTCATGGGTTGAGTAGGTATGACCACGTTGCAAGCTACACAGTATCTCTGTTATCAGTCACACACAGTATCTCTGTTATCAGGAGGACCTGCTTAAATGTAGAGTGTTATGCTTACTTCAAAAAATTGTCACAAAGCAGGATCCAGGCTACCTGTTTAACAGACTCGAATTTTCAATGTCAAACCGCAATCAGAAATCAGACCTATATCCCTAATGTCTGAACGTGATTTTTTTTGTTTTTGCAATCCGATGGTGGAATGCCATCCCCGCCCGTCTACAGACTACACGGAATTCTACTCGCTTTAAGAGATAAATTATGTTGCACTTCGCGCAAGGTTATGCGAACGATATTTAGTTGTAATTAGATGATAAGTAATTGATAAGTATAAAATGGTAATTTAGTGCATACTCCCATCTCACATAAGCTCCGAGCTGAAGAGGTGGGAGGCACCCATGTTAATTTTATATAAATATTTTTAAGGAATTTTGAAATAAATAAATGAAATGAAATGAACAATAACGGCAAACCTTTCAAAGTTAAACATACACAGCTATCTAGCATATAATGGAATGCATGAATTTCCAAAGTATTTGCTTTGGATGTATAACCACATGTAAAGGGATATGTATGGATATGGAAAATTTTTGAATTTTGGCAATAAAGCCTTTTTTTAATAACCGCTAATTGTTAAATTTTTGATGATAATTATAAACTGATTAATGACATTTTTTCTCCCCGTTATTAAGTGCGCGGTGAATTAAAATTTATACTAGATAACAAAAACACGAACACTAAATATATTTAAAGGCTTTTCTTTTGACATTCACGTATGAAACAGGTAACAGTAAACGCGAGGCATTACCACCTAAGTCACTTAGTGATATATAATTATATTGAAAAGAGTTCTAAACGGGTACAAATTTGTTACATCCAATTATTAAGCTAATTAATCATCAAATACCGTCAAAAAATATTAAAAATTGCAATTTTTTGCCATAAAAAGGCTTATTTAACATAAGGTTGTTATATGGGGAGAGAATCTAAAAATAGTCCAATTCAGTACATATTCAATAGTATTCCTCTTTAAGCCAATACGCGTTCTTGTACCACATATTACTTGGGTAGACAGACCGACACACAAAATGCTAAGCAACTTGAACTGTTAATTTTATCCAGTACACATTTTACTTAGTGTTACACAAGTTTATATAAACCATAACCATAACAACTCATTATGAACTGTTCATACAGTTATTCTTCTATTTGTTATATATCACATATCTGGTGTTATGCATATTTAAACAAACTGTTACTAACGATTCAACATTCCTTTAGCTATATAAAATCATTCACGTTCTTACTACAACAACAGTTTGGGTACTAAATTATTTTCATATTACTTGACATTTTTGTAATTAAAACTCGCCATCATATGTAATTATAAATATAGAAGCATTTAATATATATTTGAAGGAATTTTGTTGTTATTTTTATTAATTGTAGTCTTGTGTCTTTAACGGATGAAGCAAGATTGTCAATATCAGAACCCAGCTTAACAGGTAAGTATTAAATATATTTGAAACAATTCTACAACTGCTGTGTGTAAAGGAGTAAAAGATAAGATCAAATTTTTATACTCTCCAACCCTTGTAGCAAAAGGTATATATAAACTGCCATGTCCTGTGTCTGCCCATTTGTGCTTAAGGTACAGTTTGCACTTTTTGAGATATTTCCATGAAATGTGGTACAAAAAGTGAATAGGCTCAAAGGGGAAACATAGAGGAAGCTTTTATAACATACAAACGTTTTATTTCAATCTTAAAAACAGAATGAATAATTCTACAAAAATGTTGACACAAAAAACTATGACTAAAAGTATTATTACATTAAAAACAAAAGCTATATAAATTTCTTCATTAACAAGTATTAACAAGTATTAACACCTCCCCTCGAAGACATAACCATACGTTTATTTTTTAATGTTTGATAATATTGACATGTCTAAAGCCTTGATGCATTTGAAATGTTTTTTGGTTCTTAAGCCTTTGGTCAACACGTCAGCTGGCATTTCTTCGGTAGGCATATATTTAAGACGAGATATAAGATAAGATATTTCTTCATTTTCAATTTTTTCTCGAATAAAGTGATGTCTGGTCTGTCTGGCAACTATTGTCTGATATTAAAGTCGTGTTTTTGGTGCGCGCTTATATTTTATTTTTGTTTCGCGGTAAATAAAAGTAATAATTTTTAATTTGTGCTTTATAGTGAATATTTTTATTTACGGATTGTGTAGCATAAATTATATTTATATAATCTTTGATTCTATAGTGCATTTACTGAGGCTTAGGTGGATTTGGTCCCGTTTTTGCACTTTACTCTTTTATATTATATTTTTGTTATTTTCTTTATATGCTGTTTTTTTATTCATATATATAGCTATGCATTGTTTTATGTTAATCGGCATAAATTAGTGATCTTTTCTTGCATACTTTTGGGCTATACTTGTTGCCGTTGCAGACTCTGTTAACCTTCTGTTAAGATTTTTCGTTAACAGTGATGGTGAGTTTGTGTTAACATACAAATATTTATAATTAATATAAAATACTCCTAAGAGTACACCTTTTATTAATTTTTTCATACTTGGCTTATTATTGTGTACTTAATCTTTTATTGTCAAGTATCCTAATAGTTAAAAGATGGAGGATGAAGGCTTGAAAATTTGTACTTATTCATCTTGTAAAGTTATCGATGATAAATATCTGTATTGTTGGTTATGCGATTCTGTTTTACATGCCAAGTGTGCTGGTTTTAATGGTCGGCAATTTGACCAAATTTCAAATAGAGCTAAAGATCTTCGTTGGTCATGTCCTAAATGCCGTGAAATTGATCTCGATTTTTTTAAGTTATTTAGACATACTCAACTTAGTTTTAATGAATTATCAAAAGACCTTAAAATATTGCTTGATAAATTTTGTGATGAGGCAATTTCGTTTAAAAAATTACCATCACACGTCCGACATGTGTATGATAATATTTGGCATCCACACAACATTTGCTTTCTTTGCGCACATCTATTCATTTATGAATTATATTTTCATTTATTATTTATACGTATTTACTTTTCCATTAATCATTTACACATATTTGCAACCAACCCTTGTACTTTAACAATGAAGTCAGTTATTTTGTTACTATACTAAAACATTTTTTTTACCTTTTCTCTTTATTTCATGAATTAATTAAAAAAAAATGAAGTTATGAATTTTGAAATTTCTAGTTTAATTTGAAGTAAATAAGTAACCGTAAGCCATCCTGTAATAATTATAAATCATGCGTAATAAGCTTAGCCATAAGTATATGCATACCTGAATTAGTATATAAAACATATGTAACAAAAGACCAGCTGTAACTAGTGCAAGCTCTCACCAAAGCTTTAACATGTATACGAAAGCTCAGCCAGCGGCCTATAAAAAGGCGATCAACATGCAGAAGATCAGCTAGTCTTTCATTAGCTACTGTCAGGTAGGTCTATTAGGGAATTAGGGCAAGAAGTTGAATCCCTCGGGAATCCTTCACATAAATTTTGGCAAGCTAGTTTTCATAGACAAGAATAAGATTTATCAGGGAAATAAATATTATACTTAGGCAAAGCATAGGTAATTTAGGTACGAGAGTCGATTTATCCTCTCTACCTAAATTAATTTCACGATAGGGAAAATATAGGGGTACGAGAGAGTCGATTTATCCTCCTCTACCTGAGCGATAGGCAAAGCATAGATAATTTAGGTGTGAGAGTCGATTTATCCTCTCTACCTAAATTAATTTCACGATAGGGAAAATATAGGGGTACGAGAGAGTCGATTTATCCTCCTCTACCTTAGCAATAAACTAATAACATAAGCACTAGGTGCAAGAAAATTGAAATTTCCTATACAAAAAAAAAACTAATATTCCAATCAAAACAAACTTATGTTATGTTTGTATCAGCTTAATAACATTCATTATTCAATAACATAATAAATTGTTAGATTTGGTTTTCTATAGTGATACAGATATTGAAATTTGTCGTGTTGACCCATTTGTTAATCCTGAGGATAAGTATCATCCAACTTTGCTTATTACGTTAAAAAATATTAATATCAATCATAAAAAAGCCATGTGTAAAGTCAATAAATTTAATTATCGATATACCAATTTTGATAATCTTAGACATGCCTTATTACAAATGCAATGGAATCTTAATTTTGATGATATTGATGATTCGTTATCAGCTATTTATAACAATGTTTCGGTCCCAATTGTGGCTTATAACTCATCTACTGTTGCTTCTACCTGTCCCGTATGGCTCAATAAGCACCTACGTAACGTGCGTAATAAAAAAAGTAGGCTTTTTAAGAAATATAAAATTAGTGGTTCTCTTGCTGATTATTTGAAATATTCCAAAGTTAGACGCGAATTTAATTCATTAAAAAACAAATGTTATTCTAACTATTTGTTATCTATAAAGAGTAGCCTTCTTAGAGATCCTAAAAAGTTTTATAGTTTTGTAAATTCTAAACGGAAAGTAGATGTTTTCCCTTCCGTTTTGCGATATAATAATTCGATATCTTTAAATGACTCTGTTATTGCCGATATGTTTGCAGAATTTTTCGAAAAATCTTATTCGGTGTCGAATATTCAGAGTGATACGTACCAATACTCAATTAATTCCTTTGATTTATTTCCATTCGTTTCATTTTCTGAATTTGATATTTATGAGGCTCTTTCTCGTGTTAAATACTCTAATATTCCAGGCCCAGATGGTACACCTTCTTGTGTATTGCGAAATTGTGCAGATATACTTAGTGGTCCCATTGCACAACTGTTCAATAAATCTCTAGATAAGGGTTATTTTCCTACTGCTTGGAAATCTTGTTTAATTAATCCATTATATAAAAATGGTGCTAGAGATAACATTGAGAATTATAGGGGAATAGCTAAATTTAGTGTTTGGCCAAACTTTTTGAACTTCTTCTTGTAGAAAGGCTATCACCACCTTTAAGATCTATTGTCACTCCTTATCAGCATGGTTTTTCCAAGGGTAAATCCACGGCTTCCAATTTACTTGAGCTTACTTGTTATATTTCTTCAGCATTTTCTTTGCATAAACAAACTGATGTGATTTATTTGGATTTTTCTAAGGCTTTTGATAAAGTTAATCATAATCATCTTTTGTATAAGCTGCAACGTTTGGGTTTTCCTAAATATTTGTTAGCATGGTTTAAAAGCTATCTATCTAATCGCACTCAAAGAGTTTTGTTTAACTCTTCATATTCTAGATAAATTCATGTTTCATCAGGTATGCCACAAGGAAGTCATTTGGGTCCATTATTGTTTTTAATATTCATTAATGATCTTCCTTTAAGTGTAAACTTTTCTAAGGTTCTAATGTTTGCTGATGATGTTAAGATATACAAATCGTTTGATTCTAATAATGGCGCAGAATTACTTCAACTTGACTTATTGGGTATTAACAAATGGTGTGAAGATAATGGCATGTTACTTAACTTAAAGAAATGTAAGAAATTGTCATTCCACTGGATATCCCCTATTCATACATATTATTCAATACATGATTATGTTTTAGAAAATGTAAATTTTTTCAAAGATTTGGGTGTTATCTTTGATTCGAAACTTAAATTTAATTGCCATATTGATGCTACAATAAATAAAGCCATGTCGTTGTTAGGATTTATCAAAAGGTGGTCAAAAGAATTTAACGCTCCGTATATTTGCAAAAGGCTCTTTTCATCCTTGGTTAGGCCGACGTTAGAATATTGTGTTGTCGTTTGGGCTCCTATGAATCAATGTCATATTGACCGTTTAGAATCAGTTCAAAAAAACTTTTTAATGGCTTATGCTTATAAATTTACCATCATTAAAGAAGAGGCGTGATATGTTAAGCGTACTTTTTTTTGTGAAATTAATTCGTGGTGTTGTTTCCTCACCATATCTTTTGAATGTTATTAACTTTAACGTTTTTGGTAGAGTGTCTCGTAATTATATTCCAATAAGATTATCACTTTGACGCTCAAATTACGAATTATTTGATCCATTTCGATCGCTTTGTAAGCTATATAACGAAAATGTGCATCGTTTTGATGAATCAACTGAATCATTTGCCATTATTAAGAAAAAATTGTTAGTTGTTGGGTTGCCAGGCTGATTTGTGTATGCATTTTCTACGTATGTGGATGTACTTGTTACAAGTCATATGCGTGCGGAATGTATACTTACTTCTACAGCAGTCACATATATACTTTATATTGTAAATGAATGTGACTGTAATACTATAATTCTTATATTGTATTGTAATATATTTTTGGTATTTTACTTATTTATATATATATATATTGTAACATCTAATTATTGAAATTGTTATTCACTAATTAATAATTATTATTTAATTTTAATTAAATTCTAATTTAGTTCTAGTACCTTGTTTTTAAGCAATACTTTTAATACAATACAATTTAATTTAAAATTTGCATTATTACAATTGTTATAATTATAATTATTTGATAGCTTGTATGATCCAAGCTTTATGTATACCTCTATTATATATTTGAATTGTATTAGATTACCCTTTTATTATTTTTACAATTTCTATATTATCTTTTATTAAACTTTATTATTATTATTAGTATAATGTAGTTTAAAATTTTATTTTTAATTTTCACATATATTATTTTTTGCTGCTGCTGTTGCTCTGCTACTGTTGTTGTTGTTGTTGTTGTTGTTGTTGTTGTTGTGGCTGCGTTTAAATTGTTATTATTGTTTTTATTTTTACTTATTTTTATTTTTTACATTACTTTGAGTACATTTTTGTAGCTTTTTATTATTTTAATATTTAAGCATTCTTTTGGATTTGCACTTCTGTTTATATTTTTTAATTGTTGTAATCATGTGTTTTTTCTTTTTACCAATTTTTATTTAAATCTATCATTAGTTCTTAAGTTGCTGAATTTTATATTGTAGCACAAAATGAAATAAATAAATAAATAAATAAATATGTTCTGTGCGCGAATGATATGCTGCATTCGTGGCCAACTTCTGTGCACTTTGATTATCATTACAGTATTTTGTTGAATACCAATTTCACGATATAATTCTTTCAAATATAAAGCTTCCTTAGTAGCCTCTGTTATTGCTAAGTATTCAGATTCAGTGCTTGATAAAGCTACTCTTCGTTGCTTTTTAGAATTCCACCTGATTACTGAACCAGATAAATTAAAAACATAACCAGTGAAAGATCTTCTATCACTTTGATTCGCAGACCAATCTGCATCTCCTACACAAGACAAATTGTAGTTATTTTTTTTTGTATAAAGGAAAATTTAAAACGCATTAATCAAGGTTTGGTACTGAAACTGTTTCATTACGTATTCGTTTGCTTTTTATACCCTCCACCTCAGTGATGAGGGTATACTAAGTTTGTTCTTCCGTTTGCAACACCCAGAAGGAGGCGTCAGAGACCCTACAAAGTATATATATCCTTGATCGCCGCCAAAAACTGAGTCGGTTTAGACATGTATGTCCGTGTGTACGTGTGTCTGCCTGTTGTTGGCACCCTCACGGACGTAAATTTTGAGATATTGAGCTGAAATTTTGTTCAGGCACTTTTAGTTTATGCTCCCAGATCGCTATTTAAAATGAGCAAAATCGGTCAAGAGCCACGCCCACAATCGACAAAAATTTATTTATCTGCTACAAAAATTGAGCTATAAACTTGAAATTTGGTATATACATCTATAAATATCAGCTTTATTGATGTGCCAAAAATGAGCGTATTCATATTACAGACACGCCCACAAGTAATAAAAATCTTTATATTTGCCACAAAAGTTAACCTAAGAACTTGGAATTTGGTATGCGTAAACATATTTATCCCATCTATCGATATGCCAAAAATGGGCGCGGTCGGATAACAGACACGCCCACAATTTTTAAAAAATCCTATTCAACGTAAAACTGATACGTAATACTTGCGCTATTAGAAGGCACAATATACATATATATTTGCCACGCCTTTTGTTGTAGAGGTGGAGGGTATTTAAGATTTGGTCTAAGCCAAATTTAGTTTTCTTACTTGTTTGTATTAAAGTTAAATTTATAATTTTATTATTAATAATTACATAATGTAAACATAAAATGTATTTAATTTATATAATAAATCTTTCGTTTTATCCATTTTCTTCTTATATCTCATCTTAAAAGAGCTCTGCTAAGTACCTAACAGAGCTCTGCTAAAATTTTTGGCTTGTGTCTTTGCTAGTTAAATTCGTATTTATCTTCACACCCTTGCATTTACAGTGGTTCACACCCTTAAAAATTAGAAAACTTTTGGCCAAAGCGTTCCTCTATTCAAAACTCCTACACGGATGTGAGCTGTTCGCCAACTGTGATTCCATTTCTAAACAGAAACTGAAGAGGGCTAACATTATCAGATACGTTTATGGGTTGAGTAGGTATGACCACGTTGCAAGCTACACAGTATCTCTGTTATCAGTCACCTTGGAGGACCTGCTTAAATGTAGAGTGTTATGCTTACTTCAAAAAATTGTCACAAAGCAGGATCCAGGCTACCTGTTTAACAGACTCGAATTTTCAATGTTAAACCGCAATCAGAATATTAGACCTATGCGACACATGTCCCTAATGTCTGAACGTCATTTTTTTGTTTTTGCAATCCGATGGTAGAATGCCATCCCCGTCCGTCTACAGACTACACGGAATTCTACTCGCTTTAAGAGATAAATTATGTTGCACTTCGCGCAAGGTTATGCGAACGATATTTAGTTGTAATTAGATGATAAGTAATTGATAAGTATAAAATGGTAATTTAGTGCATACTCCCATCTCACATAAGCTCCGAGCTGAAAAGGTGGGAGGCACCCATGTTAATTTTATATAAATATTTTTAAGGAACTTTGAAATAAATAAATGAAATGAAATGAACAATAACGGCAAACCTTTCAAAGTTAAACATACACAGCTATCTAGCATATTATGGAATGCATGAATTTCCAAAGTATTTGCTATGGATATATAACCACATGTAAAGGGATATGTACGGATATGGAAAATTTTGGATTAATGAAAGTGATCATATAAGGAAAGGAAAAAATCAAAAACGTCCATACATCTTAATCGACCACCCAAGTAAGCACTTCTACAACTTGTACAAAATTATAAGAAAGAAAATTAGTAAAAATCTTTCATATGGCTTGAGACAAATTTCAGGTATCCTTAACGTTATGTGCATATTAAGGGCATGGCAATAAAGCCTTTTTTTAATAACCGCTAATTGTTAAATTTTTGATGATAATTATAAACTTGTGTTTAGTGACATTTTTCTCCCCGTTATTAAGTGCGCGGTGAATTAAAATTTATACTAGATAACAAAAACACGAACACTAAATATATTTAAAGGCTTTTCTTTTGACATTCACGTATGAAACAGGTAACAGTAAACACGAGGCATTACCACCTAAGTCACTTAGTGATATATAATTATATTGAAAAGAGTTCTAAACGGGTACAAATTTGTTACATCCAATTATTAAGCTAATTAATCATCAAATACCGTCAAAAAATATTAAGAATTGCAATTTTTTGCCATAAAAAGGCTTATTTAACATACGGTTGTTATATGGGGAGAGAATCTAAAAATAGTCCAATTCAGTACATATTCAATAGTATTCCTCTTTAAGCCAATACGCGTTCTTGTACCACATATTACTTGGGTAGACAGACCGACAGTCAAAATGCTAAGCAACTTGAACTGTTAATTTTATCCAGTACACATTTTACTTAGTGTTACACAAGTTCATATAAACATACATGTACAAATATATAACCATAACAACTCAATATCAACTGTTCATACAGTTATTCTTCTATTTGTTATATATCACATATCTGGTGTTATGCACGCCGTTACTTAAACAAACTGTTATTAACGATTCAACATTCCTTTAGCTATATATAAAATCATTCACGTTCTTACTACAACAACAGTTTGGGTACTAAATTATTTTCATATTACTTGACATTTTTGTAATTAAAACTCGCCATCATATGTAATTATAAATATAGAAGCATTTAATATATATTTGAAGGAATTATGTTGTTATTTTTATTAATTGTAGTATTGTGTCTTTAACGGATGAAGCAAGATTGTCAATATCAGAACCCAGCTTAACAGGTAAGTATTTAATATATTTGAAACAATTCTACAACTGCAGTATGTAAAGAATTAAAAGATAAGATAAAATTTTTATACTCTGCAACCCTTGTAGCAAAATGTATATATAAACTGCCATGTCCTGTGTCTGCCCATTTAAATTTGTGCTTAAGGTACAGTTTGCAGTTTTTGAGATATTTCCATGAAATGTGGTACAAAAAGTGAATGGGCTCAAAGGGGAAACATAGAGGAAGCTTTTATATCATACAAACGTTTTATTTCAATTTTAAAGACAGAATGAACAATTCTACAAAAATGTTGACACAAAAAACTATCACTAAAAGTATTATTACATTAAAAACAAAAGCTATATAAATTTCTTCATTAACAAGTATTAACAAGTATTAACACCTCCCTTCGAAGACATAACCATACGTTTATTTTTTAATGTTTGATAATATTGACATGTCTAAAGCCTTGATGCATTTGAAATGTTTTTCGGTTTTTAAGCCTTTGGTCAACACGTCAGCTGGCATTTCTTCGGTAGGCATATATTTAAGACATATTTCTTCATTTTCAATTTTTTCTCGAATAAAGTGATGTCTGGTATCAATATGTTCTGTGCGCGAATGATATGCTGCATTCGTGGCCAACTTCTGTGCACTTTGATTATCATTACAGTATTTTGTAGAATACCAATTTCACGATATAATTCTTTCAAATATAAAGCTTCCTTAGTAGCCTCTGTTATTGCTAAGTATTCAGGTTCAGTGCTTGATAAAGCTACTCTTCGTTGCTTTTTAGAATTCCACCTGATTACTGAACCAGATAAATTAAAAACATAACCAGTGAAAGATCTTCTATCACTTTGATTCGCAGACCAATCTGCATCTCCTACACAAGACAAATTGTAGTTATTTTTTTTTTGTATAAAGGAAAATTTAAAACGCATCAATCAAGGTTTGGTACTGAAACTGTTTCATTACGTATTCGTTTGCTTTTTATACCCTCCACCTCAGTGATGAGGGTATACTAAGTTTGTTCTTCCGTTTGCAACACCCAGAAGGAGGCGTCAGAGACCCTACAAAGTATATATATTCTTGATCGCCGCCAAAAACTGAGTCGGTTTAGACATGTATGTCCGTGTGTACGTGTGTCTGCCTGTTGTTGGCACCCTCACGGACGTAAATTTTGAGATATTGAGCTGAAATTTTGTTCAGGCACTTTTAGTTTATGCTCCCAGATCGCTATTTAAAATGAGCAAAATCGGTCAAGAGCCACGCCCACAATCGACAAAAATCTATTTATCTGCTACAAAAATTGAGCTATAAACTTGAAATTTGGTATATACATCTATAAATATCAGCTTTATTGATGTGCCAAAAATGAGCGTATTCATATTACAGACACGCCCACAAGTAATAAAAATCTTTATATTTGCCACAAAAGTTAACCTAAGAACTTGGAATTTGGTACGCGTATACATAGTTATCCCATCTACTGATGTGCCAAAAATGGGCGCGGTCGGATAACAGACACGCCCACAATTTTTAAAAAATCCTATTCAACGTAAAACTGATACGTAATACTTGCGCTATTAGAAGGCACAATATACATATATATTTGCCACGCCTTTTGTTGTAGAGGTGGAGGGTATTTAAGATTTGGTCTAAGCCAAATTTAGTTTTCTTACTTGTTTGTATTAAAATTAAATTTATAATTTTATTATTAATAATTACATAATGTAAACATAAAATGTATTTAATTTATATAATAAATCTTTCGTTTTATCCATTTTCTTCTTATATCTCATCTTAAAAGAGCTCTGCTAAGTACCTAACAGAGCTCTGCTAAAATTTTTGGCTTGTGTCTTTGCTAGTTAAATTCGTATTTATCTTCACACCCTTGCATTTACAGTGGTTCACACCCTTAAAAATTAGAAAACTTTTGGCCAAAGCGTTCCTCTATTCAAAACTCCTACACGGATGTGAGCTGTTCGCCAACTGTGATTCCATTTCTAAACAGAAACTGAAGAGGGCTAACATTATCAGATACGTTTATGGGTTGAGTAGGTATGACCACGTTGCAAGCTACACAGTATCTCTGTTATCAGTCACCTTGGAGGACCTGCTTAAATGTAGAGTGTTATGCTTACTTCAAAAAATTGTCACAAAGCAGGATCCAGGCTACCTGTTTAACAGACTCGAATTTTCAATGTTAAACCGTAATCAGAATATTAGACCTATGCGACACATATCTCTAATGTCTGAACGTCATTTTTTTGTTTTTGCAATCCGATGGTGGAATGCCATCCCCGTCCGTCTACAGACTACACGAAATTCTACTCGCTTTAAGAGATAAATTATGTTGCACTTCGCGCAAGGTTATGCGAACGATATTTAGTTGTAATTAGATGATAAGTAATTGATAAGTATAAAATGGTAATTTAGTGCTTACTCCCATCTCACATAAGCTCCGAGCTGAAAAGGTGGGAGGCACCCATGTTAATTTTATATAAATATTTTTAAGGAACTTTGAAATAAATAAATGAAATGAAATGACCAATAACGGCAAACCTTTCAAAGTTAAACATACACAGCTATCTAGCATATTATGGAATGCATGAATTTCCAAAGTATTTGCTATGGATATATAACCACATGTAAAGGGATATGTATGGATATGGAAAATTTTGGATTAATGAGAGTGATCATATAAGGAAAGGAAAAAATCAAAAACGTCCATACATCTTAATCGACCACCCAAGTAAGCACTTCTACAACTTGTACAAAATTATAAGAAAGAAAATTAGTAAAAATCTTTCATATGGCTTGAGACAAATTTCAGGTATCCTTAACGTTATGTGCATATTAAGGGCATGGCAATAAAGCCTTTTTTTAATAACCGCTAATTGTTAAATTTTTGATGATAATTATAAACTTGTGTTTAGTGACATTTTTCTCCCCGTTATTAAGTGCGCGGTGAATTAAAATTTATACTAGATAACAAAAACACGAACACTAAATATATTTAAAGGCTTTTCTTTTGACATTCACGTATGAAACAGGTAACAGTAAACGCGAGGCATTACCACCGAAGTCACTTAGTGATATATAATTATATTGAAAAGAGTTCTAAACGGGTACAAATTTGTTACATCCAATTATTAAGCTAATTAATCATCAAATACCGTCAAAAATATTAAGAATTGCAATTTTTTGCCATAAAAAGGCTTATTTAACATACGGTTGTTATATGGGGAGAGAATCTAAAAATAGTCCAATTCAGTACATATTCAATAGTATTCCTCTTTAAGCCAATACGCGTTCTTGTACCACATATTACTTGGGTAGACAGACCGACAGTCAAAATGCTAAGCAACTTGAACTGTTAATTTTATCCAGTACACATTTTACTTAGTGTTACACAAGTTCATATAAACATACATGTACAAATATATAACCATAACAACTCAATATCAACTGTTCATACAGTTATTCTTCTATTTGTTATATATCACATATCTGGTGTTATGCATGCCGTTACTTAAACAAACTGTTACTAACGATTCAACATTCCTTTAGCTATATATAAAATCATTCACGTTCTTACTACAACAACAGTTTGGGTACTAAATTATTTTCATATTACTTGACATTTTTGTAATTAAAACTCGCCATCATATGTAGTTATAAATATAGAAGCATTTAATATATATTTGAAGGAATTTTGTTGTTATTTTTATTAATTGTAGTCTTGTGTCTTTAACGGATGAAGCAAGATTGTCAATATCAGAACCCAGCTTAACAGGTAAGTATTAAATATATTTGAAACAATTCTACAACTGCTGTGTGTAAAGGAGTAAAAGATAAGATCAAATTTTTATACTCTCCAACCCTTGTAGCAAAAGGTATATATAAACTGCCATGTCCTGTGTCTGCCCATTTGTGCTTAAGGTACAGTTTGCACTTTTTGAGATATTTCCATGAAATGTGGTACAAAAAGTGAATGGGCTCAAAGGGGAAACATAGAGGAAGCTTTTATATCATACAAACGTTTTATTTCAATTTTAAAGACAGAATGAACAATTCTACAAAAATGTTGACACAAAAAACTATGACTAAAAGTATTATTACATTAAAAACAAAAGCTATATAAATTTCTTCATTAACAAGTATTAACACCTCCCTTCGAAGACATAACCATACGTTTATTTTTTAATGTTAGATAATATTGACATGTCTAAAGCCTTAATGCATTTGAAATGTTTTTTCGGTTCTTAAGCCTTTGGTCAACACGTCAGCTGGCATTTCTTCGGTAGGCATATATTTAAGACATATTTCTTCATTTTCAATTTTTTCTCGAATAAAGTGATGTCTGGTATCAATATGTTCTGTGCGCGAATGATATGCTGCATTCGTGGCCAACTTCTGTGCACTTTGATTATCATTACAGTATTTTGTTGAATACCAATTTCACGATATAGTTCTTTCAAATATAAAGCTTCCTTAGTAGCATCTGTTATTGCTAAGTATTCAGATTCAGTGCTTGATAAAGCTACTCTTCGTTGCTTTTTAGAATTCCAGCTGATTACTGAACCAGATAAATTAAAAACATAACCAGTGAAAGATCTTCTATCACTTTGATTCGCAGACCAATCTGCATCTACTACACAAGACAAATTGTAGTTCCTTTTTTTTGTATAAAAGACCTAAATCTTGGGTTCCTTTTAAATATCTTAACACTCTCTTTGCTGCCTTCCAATGTTGTTCTGTATAATTAGTGTCAAGTTGACTAAGACTGTGTAAGTAATATCTGGCCTAGTTGTTACTGCTAAAATTTAAAACGCACCAATCAAGTTTTGGTACTGAAACTATTTCATTACGTTCTCGTTTGCTTTTTATACCCTCCACCTCAGTGATGAGGGTATACTAAGTTTGTTCTTCCGTTTGCAACACCCAGAGGGAGGCGTCAGAGACCCTACAAAGTATATATATCCTTGATCGCCGCCAAAAACTGAGTCGGTTTAGACATGTATGTCCGTGTGTACGTGTGTCTGCCTGTTGTTGGCACCCTCACGGACGTAAATTTTGAGATATTGAGCTGAAATTTTGTTCAGGCACTTTTAGTTTATGCTCCCAGATTGCTATTTAAAATGAGCAAAATCGGTCAAGAGCCACGCCCAAAATCGACAAAAATCTATTTATCTGCTACAAAAATTGAGCTATAAACTTGAAATTTGGTATATACATCTATAAATATCAGCTTTATTGATGTGCCAAAAATGAGCGTGTTCATATTACAGACACGCCCACAAGTAATAAAAATCTTTATATTTGCCACAAAAGTTAACCTAAGAACTTGGAATTTGGTACGCATATGCATAGTACCAAAAATGGGCGCGGTCGGATAACAGACACGCCCACGTAGATTTAGATTTGGATTTAGATTTAGATTTAGATTTAGATTTAGATGTAGATTTAGATTTAGATTTAGATTTAGATTTAGATTTAGATTTAGATTTAGATTTAGATTTAGATTTAGATTTAGATTTAGATTTAGATTCAGATTTAGATTTAGATTTAGATTTAGATTTAGATTTAGATTTAGATTTAGATTTAGATTTAGATTTAGATTTAGATTTAGATTTAGATTTAGATTTAGATTTAGATTTAGATTTAGATTTAGATTTAGATTTAGATTTAGATTTAGATTTAGATTTAGATTTAGATTTAGATTTAGATTTAGATTTAGATTTAGATTTAGATTTAGATTTAGATTTAGATTTAGATTTAGATTTAGATTTAGATTTAGATTTAGATTTAGATTTAGATTTAGATTTAGATTTAGATTTAGATTTAGATTTAGATTTAGATTTAGATTTAGATTTAGATTTAGATTTAGATTTAGATTTAGATTTAGATTTAGATTTAGATTTAGATTTAATTAAATAATTAATAAATCTACATCTAAATTAAATAATTAAGATTTAATTAATTAATTAAATAATTCATAAGTCTAAATCTAAATCTAAATTAATTAATTAAATAATTCATAAATCTAAATCTAATAAACAGAAAATGTGTTAACAATTTTAAATTTAGAGTAACAGAGAAAGACTTAAAACTATAATGTATTATTTTAATTACGTTTTTGGTATAAAGATAAAATGGAAGTAAAGATAACACTTCGCCTCTATGTTTCTGTATAGTATATTCATTGGTATAAAAAGCGGGTCTTTGTAATAACGGATTTTCAGTGTCAATAAATCCTAAAGGTGACAAATAATTTGTATTTGACCAATCCAAATAGTTCTGAGAGGTTATGCACTCAATTATTAAGTTATTTTCATTAAATTCTAGTCCATCTATGAATTTTTTTAACAAGTTAAGAGCATAACTCGCAAGAAGAATTATATTTGCAAATTCGTAAATAAATGCATTAGAAAATCGCTTTGTTCTAGTTTCAAAATTTTTCCCAATACATTGTCTCAAAATTTTACGTTCAAACACTTCTAACTCTGGGCAGAATGAAACGCAGTGTTTTGTGGTTATCGAAAAAGTAAGTGAAAAATTTATGAAATTTATTGACAAATAAACAAAAGTTTCTAACAAATCTTTTCGTACAAATACCTAGTACAGTAGTTTTGTAACATAATGTGTCTAATACCCCCACTCGAACAGATTTGTTTTAACCTTTTAATTTGATGTTAACCCCATAGCCGATGAACAAAAAATATGTTTATCTGTAGGAACAGGTTTCGTTAAATTGTCGGCCATATTTGTGTTGCTATGGCTTTGAAACAAACGATGTTATTATCTTTCTTCTCTCAAACAAAGTGATGACGCACATCAATATACTTTGTTCTAGCCAAATATTTGCTCGTAGAGGCCAAATGTTGTGCACTATGATTGTCTGTAAAAATTGCGGTTGGAACATCTTTAAATTCTGGGTTAAGTTCGCTATCTAATCCTCGTAACCAAACAGTCTCCTGAGTTGTTGCAGACAGAGCCATGTATTCAACTTCTGTAGTAGACAAGGCAATTGTTGGTTGACGTTTAGATGCCCAAGAAATTGCGCCACCTTGAAGTAAGCAAACATAACCCGTTACGGAACGCCTCTCATCGATTTCGCTTGCCCAATCTGAATCGGAATATACTTGAAAACTATCGATAGACGACTTTGAATACTTTAATTTAAAATCCTTGGTTCCCTTCAAATAACGAAGAACCCTTTTAACTGTTGACCAATGCTCTTGGCCAAAGTAATTATTAAATTTACTAAGGTTGTTTACTGCGAAACAAATGTCAGGTCTCGTGCATTGAGAAGCAAACATTAGACTACCAATTGCTTGCTGATAAGGTATTCTTTTCATATATTCTTCTTCATCCTTTGTTTTAGGGGCCTCCGGTTAGATAATTTGACATTAACATCGAATGGCGTTGACACAGGATTACAATTAGTCATGTTGAATCTTTCTAATAAGTCGTTTATATAATTTTCTTGATCTAAATATATATCATCTCCTTTCCGGGTAATTCTTATTCCTAAGCATTGTTTAGCATCGCCAATTATTTTCATTTTGAAATCGCTCATCAATTTGGATATTAATTCATCACGAAAATTTTTATCATTGCTAAATATCAGGATATCGTCTACATATATTGCTACAAAAGTCATCTTCTCATTTGAATGATTGTAGTAAACACACGTATCCACTTTGGAACGTTTCAAGTTGTATGTTCTAAGAGCTCCGTCCAACTTAGTATTCCATACAAGACTTGATTGTTTCAGGCCATATATAGCCTTTTTCAACTTAAGTACTTGTCCATGATTACCAACACGTATGCCCTCGGGCCTTTCAATATATATGTCTTCACTTAAGTCTCCCTGAAGGAAAGCAGTGACTGCATCCATTTGAAATATTTCTAAACTGAAGTTGACAGATAAGGCCATTAAGTATCTTATGGAGGTATATCGTACAACAGGTGAAAAAACTTCTTCGTAGTCTATTCCGTGTTATTGTGCATAACCTTTTGCGACCAAACGTGCCTTATAGCGAACGGTATTCTCTTGCTCCTTTTTAATTTTGAACACCCACTTTGTCTTCACTACGTTTACATTATTCGGTTTATCTACAACTTCCCAAGTTTTATTTTTTGTTAAAGAGTCGATTTCGTTTTTCATTGCTTCCTGCCATTTCCGTTTGTCTGTCCGAGATAATGCATCATCTTAACTGTCAAAGGATCTGATGTGATATCAATTTCATCCTGTGTAACTGTGAAAGCTTTTGGGTTGTAAACTATTCGAGGTTTGTTTTTCAATCTTTCACTCCTACGTGGGACCACTACTTTATTTTCGGTATCCCCCACTTCAGAAGTTTCGTCCTCAAATTCATTTAAATCATTCATTTCTCCCCTTTCAGGTTCATTCATTTCTTTTGATGAACATGACATGTAATCTTTATCTATTTCAACAACAGGTTGGTCAGTGTGAACTGTAGTTACGTAAGTAGGATTAATTACTTCTTCAGGTTGCATTTGCCTTTTATAGTGAAAGTCATTTTCATGAAAAACAACATCACGGCTAACAAACACATCTTTTCGCTTAAAACTGTACAAACGGTAATCTTTAGAAGTTTCTGAGTACCCCACAAAAATTGTTTTTTCTGATTTAAAGTCTAATTTGCGACGTTTTTCTTTGGGAATATGCGACATTGCAGTGCAACCAAAAAAACGAAAATAGCTTACATTTGGTTTATTTCCTTCCCACAATTCTTCAGGGGTTTGATTTAGCCTTTTATGTGGCGATCTATTAATTAAGTAACAAGCGGTATTTACAGCTTCTGTCCAAAAAAACTTAGGCATGTTTGCATCAAACAGTATCGCTCGAGCCTTTTCCAATAAATTACGGTTCATCCTTTCGCCAAGACTGTTTTGTTCAGGCGTGTACGGTACAGTGGTTTGATGTATGATACCATATTTCTTTAGTTCAATTTCCATTGCCTTGTTCACACACTCGGTCCCATTGTCCGTACGAAGAATTTGAATGGAAGCCCCTTTTTGGTTTTCCACTTCTGTTTTGAACTCACGAAAACAATTTAAAACTTCATTTCTATGTTCAATGAAATATACATACGCTTTTAGGGTTAAATTCTTTTATAAAAGTGACGAAATGAAGACTTCCTTTTATTGATTTTACCTCCATCGGTCCACATATATCTGAACGGATTACGTGGAGCGGTTTTGAAGACCTAGAACCTTCTTTGGGGAAGCTTGTTCTGTGTTGTTTAGCTTTATCACATACTTGACAATATAATGTATTTTCTCCTTTTGTACTGATACCATTCACAAGACCATTTTCAAGTAATTTGATATATTCTGTTCCTAAGTGTCCATAACGACGATGCCAAAGATTATGATTATTACTTTGTCCAATGTAAGCTTGTTTAGTATCAATATTCAGTTTGTACAGCCCATTTACAATAGACGCGGTAGCAATAATTTCATCTTGAGAATTCCTTATTTAACATCCTTGTTTGTTGAACACTACTGTATTATTTTTGTTAACAATTTTGGCAATGGATAACAAGTTCACACCCAAGTCTGGTACATAAAAAACTTCATGCACTTGTATTTTTCTGGAACCTCCTGGAGTACTACAGCTGAGTTCAACTTCGCCTTTTTTGTCCGCTTTCATTGTTGCATTATTTGCTGTCTTTATTTCACTGTCGAACATTTCATCATTCGTTAAGTACGATAAAACTGATGTCATGTGATCTGTAGCTGCACTATCAATGTACCACTCTTTAGAAAACTTTTGGGAACGATATGCAGCAAACATTGAATCACCATGGTACTTTGCAGATTTGTTTTTAGGTTTGGAGGGACAATGAGAAGCAAAATGTCCAACACCCTCGCAATTAAAACAACGAACGTTTTCCTTTTTAAAATTTCTTTTGTTTTTTGGCATACTAGGCTGAAGGGCTTTATGATGATGCGACTTTTTGGAAATTAAAGCAGAATTCACATGTGGCTCAATTTTCACATCTTGAAAAAGTTTCATTTTTATTTGGTCAGCGGACCATTGCTCCCAATACTCATTATCATTGGTTTATATTGATCTGGTAGACCCTTTAATAGTAGGCTGCCAATCCATTCATCGTTTACAACAAAACCAATTTCGTTTAACTTATGTGCAGTTGATATGATTTGGTTCACATAATCTTCTATAGATGAACACTCCAACAATTGAACAGAACACAACTTTTGCAACAAGCCAATCCTTCTGTCCAAGCCACTATCTTGAAAGAGATTCTTTAAAGCTGTCCACACTTCTTTTGCGGATTTGGCATTTCTAACATTCACGTACAGACTCTTATCTAAAGCCATTACCATTCTGCAGCGGGCATTTTTGTCTTTTACAGCATCTATCTGTGCGCCTTTTTCTGATTCCACGCACTTCCAGGAATCGTTTAATTCCAATTGTGTCTTCATGGCAAAACTCCATGTCGACCAGTTTTCTGAGCCGACAAGTTTCTCTACATGGTTTACCGTTGTAACCGAATTCATGACTCTTTATTTTAAACTCACAAGCACTCTGGGCCCATAACCTCTGGGCAGAATGAAACGCAGTGTTTTGTGGTTATCGAAAAAGTAAGTGAAAAATTTATGAAATTTATTGACAAATAAACAAAAGGTTCTAACAAATCTTTTCGTACAAATACAGTAGTTTTGTAACATAATGTGTCTAATACTAACTCCATCATAAGCGTAGGTGATATGAAGAACCATATTGGAAAAGCATATAGGAGGACGGGACGTATTGTTGTCTTGTAAATCAATAACTTAGTTTTGATTGGGAGATATGCATTATTAAAAAGTCTACCAAAGGAACCCTTAATACGATAAGCCTTTTTAGTAAGTAACGTGCATGATCATTGAATTTAATTAGATTTTTAAAAAAAACGCCTAAGTATTTGATGCTACGAGTAAATAGAATTTCAACACCATTAAGGTTTAGTTTTAATGATTTGCTTTGGGGAACAACAAACTTTTTACATTTACCTGACGCATTTCTTAGGCAGATAGCCTCGCACTTTGTGAAATTTATTTTAATTCCCCAGTTATCACAAAAATTTTAAACAGACTGAAGGTAAGGTGTACTGATACTTTGGGTAGAGCATTAGTAGGAGATTCATCATTCGCGTATACCAAGGAATCATCGGCAAATAAAATGCCTGTGAAACCATTAACTTCATGGGGAAAATTATAAATAAATATGCTATATAAATGTGGAGCCAAAATAGAACCTTGAGGGACTCCACAAGAGATACTGCCAAGAGACGAGGTACAATTATCCATTTGAACACAAAACTTTCTATCAGAAAAAAAACTATGAAGCAATTTGATCAAAAAAGGACTAAAACCAATCGATATCATTTTATAAAGAACGCCATTATGATGTACTCGGTCAAATGCTTTTTCGATATCAAGTGACACTGCCACTATGCATCTCTGTTGCCTTAAGTTGCAAACAATATCATTATGAAATTTCAGTAGAGCGTGCACTGCGGAGTGACCTTTTTTGAACCCGAATTGGAATATAAGGATTATTTATGTCTAATTCCATTTTTTCACGAAGTACTTTTTCAAACAGTTTACCCAGATTGGATAGCAGAGAGATCGGACGAACATTAGTTAGAGATAAGTGTCCAGGTTTTTACGTATTGGGCATATTTTCGCGATTTTCCATGTTTTAGGAAAATAACCATTGTGTAAGCAATTATTAAATATTATTGATAAATACTCAAACGCTTTGAGAGAATATTTTTAATTAAAAAATTTGATATAAGGTCTAGACCAGACGATTTTTTATTGTTTATACCATTAGAAATATTCATAAGCGCACTTGCACAGATTAACTCTTATAGTATTGACCAGAGACCCACATTGTGTACATTGTCTGGTCGACCATACCAAATAACCATTGACTTACATTTTTGATATGTAAGCAAATTATAATAAATTTACTAGACGGTCACCTGACACTCATGAAAACAGCCAAGGGGCAACGTTCCCATGGCCTTGATTTGTTAACAAGCATATAGCACAGGTATATGAACATACATTCCAAAGAAATATAATTATTTGGAAAAGATAACGAAAGTGCTTATTTTATAAATATGTCGTCTGGACAAATGCCCAATCGACACATCGTATTAGTTGCGTTCCCACACATACCACATACACACAAACACATGTATGTAGTGAATCTATAAATATAAGAAAACACCTAGAATAAAACACACTTAGCTAACATCTTTAAGTTGTCGAACATGTATAGCGTAAATTAAGTTTAATAAAATAAAATAGTTTTTTTTTTATTTTCAAACTCTACGCGAAAACAAAACTGGCGCAGTCGGTGAAGGATCTACGATGATCCTATAAATAAACGCGAATGAAAATCGCGACTAAAATCAAAAAAAACGCGAATGAAAATCGCGACTAAAATCAAATAAACGCGAATGAAAATCGTGAACATTTAAAGGATTCAAAATCCGCACAAAAAAATATAAAGAAAAATTAATTAACTTAAATTAAAAATTAATTAACAATTAAATAAATAAATCAAGTGTACTGAACGTAAAAAAAATATAATTTATAAATAAACAAATTACGGATGACCTCACGACCCAGCCAAAAGGTATTTAAAAGAAAAAAATAATTTTAAGAAGAAGACCTCACAATCCAGCCAAAGGGTATATAAATAAAAAGCCAAGTATTGAAGGAAGACCTCACGACCCAGCCAAAGGGTATCAGAACAACAGCATTACAACAACAAAAACATCAGCAATATTAGCAACACCAACAGCATTGCAACAACAAAAACATTAGCAATATCAGCAACATCAACAATATCAGCAATATCAGCAACAGCAAAGTAACAAAAAAGAATATCAGTGAGTAGAGTGCTTATATACGAAGATAATATAAAAGTGAAATATTAGAAAAATGTTTGCGTGAAATAGAAATTACCCGTAGAATACAAAGAGAAGAGGAAAAAAATTTTTTTTTGAGAAGTTAGATTTTTAAAACATTTATGCAAAATAAAAGACTACCTCTGAAAGGTAAATAAAAGAAAAAGCAAATTTTAAAATTCTTGTTGCTTAGGAAGAAAAAACCAAATTATATTTTAATTTTAAGATTTGTAAATTTGAGAGTTGTGGTGCACTTGTTTGAAATTCCAATATGGCAACAGAGCAGCAAATACAATTGCCAGGCATTGACCCATATAAATTTTTGGGCAATTTACTTACCTTTGACGGAAATAAGATGAAGAATTATATGACTTACATACCTTTGTAACATTGCTTGACAGGATACACCCCACTTTGCTACATTATGACAATTTGCAACAGTCAATATTTTCAAACCTAATAAAAAGTAAGACCAAAGGCAGAGCTAGAGAAATCTTAGAAATTAATAGCCATTTGAGCTCGTGGACGGAAATTAGGACAGCATTGTTGAACAAATTCGGGGAGAGGAAATCAATTGAAGAACTTTATGATGAGTTACGCGCCGTAACTTACAAGAACAATTGTTTAGTATTCTATAATAAAATTAAAGAAAAACTGAGAGACTTAAATAATAGAATAGCTATCTCAACAGGAGATGGAGCTGGTATGGTTGAGATAGTGATCAATAACAAGAAAATCGCTTTGAATATTTTCAAGAATAAAATGGCTGAGCCAATGAAAACCATACTCATGTGTAGGAACCCAAATTCATTGGAGTCTGCCATGGACATACTGTTTGAGAGAGGCTGTGACAAATTACATAGACCGACAGAAAACAGGAATAAAGATAATTACCAGAATCCACGCTACAATAATAATAAACAAAACTATAATCGTGGATATAATAACAACAATTCATATAACAAAAATTATAATAATAACAGAAGTCAAAATCCTGGCTACAATAACAATTACAGACCTAATAATTATATTATAGAATAACAATACCTTCAATAATAATAGAAGTAATAATAACAGATACCAAAATCTTAGCTATAATAATAACTATAACAGAAACGTCAATAATCCCCAATACAATTATACAATCAGGCATTTTAATACTAATGACATACAAAATCGGAATCCATTTAACAGACCGACGAATAACGTCTTTGCTCCGCGCAATATAGCTCCTCAGAATCGTCCAGAACCCATGGACATTAATAACGTACGTACAGAACAGACCTACACACAAGTCAAAATAATAACGACAGAAACAAATATAATATACAACGCAATGCTCTAGTAACGGAAAATTTTCAGGAACATGCTTCAATGGAGGACTTCTTTATATAACTGTAGAAACAAAGACAATCCCATTAAAGTTCCTAATCGATACTGGAACTACCCATTCAATAATAAATCCGGGACTTTGTAACCCAAAATGGAGGACCCCTACAGAACTTACAATTATAAAAACATTACAGCATACAATAGAAGTAAATGAAACAGTTTATATACCTCTTTTTAAAGAATTAGGCAATGATAAACAGAGAGTGCAATTTTGAGTTTGCTATGAAATTAGCAAACTGACTGATAGGAAATAATATCCTCTTACAATTAGGAGCAATGATAGACTTAAAGAAAAATATATTACATGTAGAAGGTAAACAAGTACCCCTACAATTTAAACATGAAGACAAGAAATATTCTTTTGATAGATCAGGAATGTACAAACTAAATTTGTACACTCAACATAAAGAAGGATTAGTTTATATGAAGAAAAAACGTCGAGAAATAATACAGTAGAAATAAAAGAAGGAGTGTATGAGGCAAGTAACTACGAAGTTAAAGCAATAATAAACGCAAATATCGAACGCCCAAACATTGTTAAGTTTCCTACATTAGAAACAGAAAGGGTAACCAAGGAAAATTTTCACATATGTGATACAGACAAACCTTTAAGAAAGGCGTTAATAAAGAATTACGAACGGACCATTTGAACAAGGAAGAAAGATATAATTTAATGAAGCTGGCTGATTCGTATAAGGATATTTTCTATACAGAAAATTCCGACTTGACATTCACTAATGCAATAAAGCATGAAATTAGAACAACAACTAAAGACCCAATTTTTGTAAAAACCTATAGATGCCCTTATATACATAAAGACGAAGTACGTTAACAGATAAATGAAATGTTGAATAATGGAATAATTAGGCACAGTCACTCTCCATATTCGGCGCCCGTTTGGATAGTTTCTAAAAAATTGGACGCAAGCGGTAAACAGAAATGGACACTTGATGACTATAGGAAGTTAAATGAAATTACAGTAGATGATAAATATCCGATTCCTAATATTGATGAAATATTGGAAAAATTGGGAAGAACATGTACTTAGATTTGGCCAAGGGATTCCATCAGATTGAAATAAAAGAAAGTGACATACATAAAACAACATTCAGTGTAGAGAATGGACATTATGAGTTTGTGCGTATGCCTTTTGGATTGAAAACAGCCCCAACGGCATTTCAAAGACTAATGAATAACGTATTGCACGATTAGTTTAGTTTACCTCGATAACATAATTATTTTTTCCACCTCACTCCAGGAATATTTGGTTTCATTGAAGAAAATATTTCAAAGACTACGAGAAGTAAATTTAAAAATACAGCTATATAAATGTGAATTAATGAAAAAAGAAGCGGAATTTTTAGGCCATGTCGTAACTCAGGAGGGTATAAAACCAAACCCCAACAAAATAGAAGCAATAGTTAAATTCCCATTACCAAAAACGAAAAAAGAAATCCAACAGTTTATCGGACTGGCAGGTTATTATAGAAAATTTATAAAGGATTTCTCAGGTATTGCAAAGCCTATGTTAAAGTATCTAAAGAAGGATACCAAAGAAATAAATATTAAAGATGAACAATACGTAAACAGTTTTGAAACTTTGAAACGTATAATTATTAATCATCCTGTACTGATTTATCCCGATTTCGAGAAACAATTTACACTTCAAACAGATGCCAGTAACGTAGCTTTAGGAGCCGTACTGTCACAAGAAGGACATCCAATATGCTATACAAGTAGGACATTAAATTAACATGAGAAAAATTACAGTACAATTGAAAAAGAATTATTAGCTATAGTTTGTGCAACTAAACACTTTAGACCATATTTGTTTGGTAGAAGATTCATAATAGAAAAAGATCATAGGCCACTTACATGGTTATTTTCAGTAAAAGAACCCAATTCAAAATTGGTTCGTTGGCGATTACGCCTACAAGAATACGATTACCAGATCGTGTATAAAAAAGGCGTACAGAACGGAAATTCAGACGCTTTATCTAGAATAGAAATAAATTTAGAAGAGAGCGCTGATATAATTACTAAAGCAGATTGTCCTGTTAATTACTATAAAAATCAGATAATATTTGTTAAAACAAATTCTGGATCATTGCGAATCAGAAATTCAGGGGTATTTAATTCTGAAAGGAAAACTGTATACGCGAAAGAATTCGATGAAAACACTGTAATAACCCTTATAAAGAATCATTTTGATCCAAATAAATTAAATGCAATACATATAACGGACGAAACAATTTTTGAAAGATTCAAGCAAACTGCCTTGCAGTGTTTTAGTAATAACCATAACAGAAACTTTAGAATATTAAGATGTAAGAAATTGTTAAGAGATGTCACAGATGAAAACGAATTAACAACCTTAATCGAGCTGGAACATAAGAATAATAACCATATGGGAATAAATGAAAATCTGGCTCAATTAAAGGAAAAGATATATCACCCACAATTAAAAGGACGTATTACACGTATTCTGATGTCCTTAGAATTCCATATAAATGTTGCTTTTATTCCAAATTCATTAAAAAATGGTCCGCAAATCCAGTTTTGGCCAAAAGTCACCTCCAGAACCTGGTGGTGCATTTGGAGTGGGATCCATAAAAAATTTTCTCAAAATTCCATATAAATGTTGCTTTTATTCCATAGCCTACTTACGTTGGTTTTTTTTTATAACAATAAATTTTTTCATTTTCATTTAAATTTCGTAAATTTATTTAATTTAATATATAATATAAGTCATGCCTAATTTATTTAAAAAAAAAAAAAAAGAAATAAATTTTTCTCTTTTTAAATAATTTATTAGTTTCACTTTGTGTTTCGTTTTATAAACACTGAACACCAAACATTGAAGCGACATTGAATATTTTGATTATTTTCAGAGCGGAATTTTATGTTGCAGCTGAAAAGTTCTTCTCAGAGCTACTTATAAATTATTTTATTCAATCTTGACTTATAATCTCAGTTTATTCTTATTTTCTCAAATTTGAAAAATAAACTCTTTAAAAAAGAAACAATATGCCTAGAAAAAGATCGCAATTATCTAAACGTAGTTTCCAAGCAAGAATAGCAAAATTAAATTATTTTATTGAGGAATTTTCGTCTGAAAATTCAGATCGTCTCGCAAATATGAAAGAATACGTGTGGCAATCGCGGGCCAGAGAATCTAGCGCCGAACGTTCTGTTCGTCTTGCAGAACAAAATGCGAGATCGTCGCACCTATACGTAAGACAGTCGAGCGCTCCCAGCGTCTTGCTGAAAATAGAGCTAGAAACTCGCAAACACTGACAAGAGAAAACAGCGCCGTACGTTCTATTCGTCTTGAAGAACAAAATGCAAGATCGTCGCGCCTATACGTAAGACAGTCGAGCGTCGAGCACTCCCAGCGTCTTGCTGAATATAACGCTAGAAACTCGCAAGCACTGACAAGAGAAAACAGCGCCGAAAGTTCTATTCGTCTTGAAGAACAAAATGTGAGATCGTCGCAGCTATACGTAAGACAGTCGGGCGCCGAGCGCTCGCAGCGTCTTGCTGAAAATAGAGCTAGGAACTCGCGAACGCGTGCACGAGAATCCAGCGCTGAACACTCGCAGCGGCTTATGGCACAGAGAGATAGACAACGGTCATTAACAACTAGGGCGCGCAATAGCATTTTACCTCATAGTAATAGATCGGCATTCAGTTACGATCCTCAAATAGATTACGCTCATCAAAACAGCATCCAAGTCGGAGCAATGAATAAGATTTGTCCCAATTAGAGAAGGAAATTTTATGCCCACTTTTAAGGTAGAGGGACAAGTTTATCATCTCATAGGTAGCCTTCTACCGCCATCAGGACAAAGCCCACAATTTTTGCAGATATATTTTGTTTCAGATCAACTATCATTACGATCAAACATGGCCCCCAGCTTAAAACTAATATCGAACATAATATCGAACACAACACATCGGAGAGTTTAAAATTAATTATATACTCCGATCGCACACCTCAGACAGAGCGCAGGGGAAGATATAACGCTCCTTCTAAATGAAGTAGCCATTCTCTTGGTCGATGAAGATAAAGGGCCCAGAGATATAGTACTGCACGGTGGAGATGGGCAGCTGAAACGAGTGTCGGAATTACACCGCGAATATGATCCGCTACAATATCCGCTTAGGTTTGTATCAGGAGACGATGGATATTATTTAACTATTCCTCAACATAATTCCTTAGGAAATAAGACTGTGTCATGTATGCAATATTATGCATACCGTTTAATGATTAGAGCCAACTGTTTTAATACACTGCATTATTACAAAGATTTGTTTAATCAATATTGTGTGGATATGATGGAGAAGATGATTTCCGAAAGGTTAAACTTTATTTCCCGAAATCAATAAAAACTTAGAGCTGACGACTATAATCATTTGAGGGATGCTTTGAACCAAGATGCATGCGTAAATGCTGCCAATATCGGACAGCATGTCATCTTGCCGTCATCATTTACTGGTTCTCCGAGGTATCTCCACGAAAAAACTCAAGACGCTATGACATATGTGCGCAATTATGGGAGGCCAAATCTTTTCATTACTTTCACCTGTAATCCAGAATGGGAAGAAATAAAGCAAGAACTTTTTCTCGATCAACGGTCTTTCGACCGGCATGACATAATCGCACGAGTTTTTCACTTAAAAATGAAAAAAATGATAAAAATATTCACAAAAGACGACATTTTTGGGTTAATTAAATGTCATATGCTTACTGTTGAGTGGCAAAAAAGGGGCCGCATTGTCATATGTTATTTTGGCTGGACTCGAAAATACAGTACGATGAAATTGATGAAATAATAGTTTGCTGAATTGCCTAACAAGGAGGAAGGCCCAGTATTGTTTGAAATAGTCACAAAAAATATGGTACATGGGCCATGTGGGGAAGAATATTTGACTTCACCGTGTATGAAAAATGGCATATGTTTGAAAAAATATCCACGACATTTCGTAACTGAAACCCAGACCGGTGAGTATGGGTATCCCGTTTATCGACGACGCGACATCAACAACGGACAACAAATGTCCGAGGTCGAACAATTAACATAGACAACAGATGGATACTTCCATATTCCCCAATACTGTGTCGATCTTTCAACGCTCACATAAACGTTGAATATTGTCATTCCGTACAAGCCATAAAATACATATGCAAATACATTAACAAAGGATCGGATCAAGCAAATTTCAGTATCAAAAATGCTCACAACGAAGTTGAAAATTATTTAAACGGCCGATACATCAGTACATCTGAGACGGTGTGGAGGTTGTTAGAGTTTTCTGTACATGACAGATACCCTACTGTAGTACACTTAGCGGTACACTTAGAGAATGGCCAAAGAGTATACTTCTCAAAGCGCAAAATCCTCCAAAAACGACACTCACAGCGTTTTTTGACCTATGCAACAGTGATCAATTTGCTAAAACATTACTCTATCATGAAGTCCCTCATTATTAAACATGGGCTAACGATAAATTCTCAAGAAGGAAACGTGGCCAAGATGTAGTTGGACATCCCGGTATAAAAAAAAATGCGGCATTAGGAAGAGTATAGAGCGTTCATCCTCCCCAGTCAGAGTGTCTCAGGATACTTCTTCATCATGTACGTGGCCCAACAGAAAGAAAATTATAGCCAATGGGAAATCACTTTGAGAGAAGCTTCGATTTCCCAATGTCCGCTAAGGTTGCGAGAATTGTTTATAGTGATATTGTTATTCTGTTTCCCCTCGGAACCTTTCAAATTATGGGACACTTTTAAAGACGATTTGTGTCAAGATATCAGGCATATAGCCATATATATCAGGCATAACGGCTTGATACAGATAGAAGACAAACTTTTCGAATTGAACGATAAAAATTTAAGAGACTTTGGATTACCTTCTCCGAATCGCTCACAAAATGTAGTTGATGCCCTTCCGTGTCGTACATATGATGTTAACGAGTTGTCAGTATTTGTCACAAATGTAGCTAAGTTAGTGACAGACCAAAAAATAGCGTTCGGTGTTATAATTGAGAGTGTGGAAAATAACAGTGGTCGACTATTTTTTTGGACGCGCCCGGTGGCACCGGTAAAACTTTTCTTGCGAATTTAGTATTGGCAAAAGTCCGATAATCTGGAAGAAAAGCTCTGGCAGTGGCGTCTTCTGGAATTGCTGCAACTCTATTACATGGTGGGAAAACAGCTCACTCTACTTTTAAATTACCGTTGGCTGTGTTTTTAAAACAACAGTCTGTATGGTCAATCCGCAAAAATGGCCCGCTGGGAAATCTCTTACAGGAAACGTCGCTGTTTATTTGGGATGAGTGTACCATGAGCCATAGAGCTCATGTAGAAGCAGTGGACCGTACATTAAAAGACATCAGAAACTCAGGCAATATTTCGCTGGAGACTTTCGCCAAAAACTACCGGTTATAACAAAAGGTACACGTGCCGACGTTATTAAAGGGTGTCTCAAACCATCACCTTTGTGGCAATCAATTGAAACTTTCAATTTGCGCTCGAATATGAGAGCACATTTAAGTAATAATCATAGTGGCAATTTCTCACAAAAAATACTTAAATTAGGAGACGGAAAATTATCAACTTTAATTGCAAACAGCTCTCAAGTATTGTTGGATAATGAATTGGCTCAAACTGTTCACAGGCTAGAAATTCTTATAGATTCAATCTATCCCGACATCAAAAACCTTACAGAAAGAAATTTCCACTGGCTCTGTTCGAGGGCGATATTGTCACCAAGAAACGACTCAGTAAATGAAATAAACAATATGATTATGGGAAAAGTTCGCGGTGATTTTAAATGTTACAAATCTGTTGCTCTTACAATAAATAAATCCCAGGGACAAACTTTCTCGGTGGTTGGTATCGACTTAAGGAAAAAGTGCTTTTCTCATGGGCAAGTGTATGTTGCTCTTTCTCGAGTAGGATCTTCTGAAAATCAATATGTTTTGTTGCCATCTACAAATCGACTACTAACATAGTGTACAGAGAAGCTTTGAGGTAAAAATATTACAAAACAAGTAAAAAACTAAATTCGTCTTAGGTCGAATTTTAAATACCCTCAACAATAGGGCGTGGCAAAACACTAATTTAGTAAGGTGTACAAATCATACTATGACGTATGACATAAATTTTACGTCGAAAACAATTTTTTATAAATTGTGAGCGTGGCTCATATCTGATCCTGCCCATTTTTGGCGCACCGATGTATAACTCAATTATACTCTAATATACCACATTTGAACTTTGTGCGTTAGTTTTTGTGGCCGTGAGAGATTTTTGTTGATTGTGGGCGTATTTATTTTTGCTCAGCATCAAAAACTAAATCGATATAAACAATGTCCGTCCGCGTGTCCGTGTGTTTGACTGTTCCTGACACTCTCTCTGACGTAATTTTTGAGATGTCGAGCTGAAATTTGGTACACATGTGTTAGGTGTCTGCAGGCAGGTTATAACTAAAATCGGGCAATATCGGTTTCAAAAATTTCACAAATTGCCTAGGGAAGGGCATAGGCAACGTTTCACCCCGCGAGATAACCGAATTCCACGCGAGTGAAGCCGCGGGCAACAGCTAGTAATACATATAGATATATTCTATAGTTTAAATAAAACATTATTTTTGACATTTGTCGATAAATTCTCCAAATACACACAGGCATATAAAATACAAAATAGATCTCGGACAGAGTTCAAATTGGCTCTAACCCGATCCATAGGATCATATGGACATGTAGATAAGTTAATCGTAGACAATGAGTTGGGATTCAAGGCATTACCCTTAATGGAATTTTTAAGAGAACAAAATATAGAAATACATTATACTTCTAATAATAATCATACGTCAAATGTCGATGTCGAGCGGTTACACAATACAATAAATGAACATATTAGGTTGTTAAAACACGATCCAGAAAATGACTTAGAAAAGATTTATAAAATCATTATATATTATAACAATTCTTTACACTCCACCATAGGAGTAAAACTAATAGATTTTATAACAGGGAATATAATACCAGACAAGTATCCTACTATTAAGGAAAAAAAAGAAAAAATTAAAGAAAGAATAATAAATCAACTTAACGAAAAACGTGACGATAACGAAGTCATAGAAGGTCCCATATATATTAAAGAAGTTAGAGGAGGTAAGAATTATGCCAAATTCAGAAAATAAACATACGCAAATTAGACGACGACCAAATTTGGCACGTAATAACGGCCAAAGGACATATATATTATAGAGGACACATTAAAAGAAAAAAGAAATTTACTGATACAAATAAAAGAATAAATAATGACACTATAGGAAGTATAGACGATAATTTGAATCAACTTCAGAATACGGCGTAAAAAATACGCGTACGAATGGGTAATCGATCAATAAAAAAAAAGTAGCAAAGTAAAAACTAATATAATATTTGTATACCAAAAACAATAAACAATCTATTAAACAAAAATCAAAGAATTAATAAATAAGTAAAGGCTAACTATATAAATGAACAAACAGATTTCACATTTCAATTATAAATCAACCATGGTTGAACTTTATTGACTATAAAAAGGGTTAATTATAAACAGAAAAAAAAATAATTTTTGTGCTATTGGGGATGACCCCTAAACTACTCAAGCAGCGCTATCGCCTTGGCTATATCTGGTATGCGGTGTGGGTGTTTTTTCAGAAAAGGCGCAGCATGCTCACTTTAATCCGGTACGAAATCTTTCCCTGCATGCCGCGGCATACTTGTACGCATGATAGATCCTCACTGAGAAGGACCCGCATTAGCTTTATCCCTTTGTCGGACTGTAAAAACGGAAGCACTTCGTCCGCATCTAAGGAAACTCCCCAGTCATTTAGGAAATTCCTTATTATCTCTAAGTCGATTACTTTAGTATCCATGTCTGAAAATTATAAGTAGAGTAGGGAAAGGAAAAAAATGAGAGAACACAAAACATACCTGGTCAGTACCAATTGTACAACTAACTGAAGTAAAATGACAGTGTAGTGTACTCATACTTACTCAACCATGGAAAAATATGTACCACGGTATACTACGGGCATAGAATATACGCCTCCAAGTTACAAGCTCACTCCCATCCCAGGACCAAGGCCGATAACTATAGAAAAATATAGAGCCCGGCAAAACGCATATAAAAAACAACAAAAACACCAACATCATCAACAACAACCCAAGAAACGTCCTAGGGGAGGACGAAAAATTACAAAGGATAAAGCAGCTCCACAATGTAATCAACACATCAGATACTGTAAATAAAAAACTATTACAACAGGAGGTAGCTAAATTAAAACAAGAATTCAAAAAACAAGAAAAAACAAGTGAAAATATTATAGTCGGTCAAGCCCGACCATCACATACCCTACACCACTTGATATATTATAATATTCAATTTAATTTTTTCCTTTGATAAATGAAAAATTTTATTTTTCTATACCTACTTATATTTTCAAAAATTTCAAAATGATACATAAGTTAGAATTTTTTTTTATTTTTTGTTTGTTTATATCTAAAAAAAATAAATTTATATGGGGAGGGGTTCTAAAAATGGTCCAATCCGTTCCATTTTCAAAAGCGTTTATTTTTGGGTCAATGCTTTTCCGCGTATCAAATTTCATCGAAATATCTCAAAAAATAATAGGACCTCATATGGGGAGGGGTTCTAAAAATGATCCAATCCGGTCCATTTTTAATAGGGTTCCCCTTTGGGCCAATACATGTCCTTGTACCAAATTTCATCAAAATATCTCAAGATAGATGGACAGACACGATCCAGACGGACAGACGGACATGGTTAAATCGATTCAGATTTTGATTCTGAATCGATCGGTATAAAAAAAACGAATTTAACCAAACATTACAACAATTAAAAGCTTCAGAAGAAATCCAAAGCATAACAAGTCAATTCAAAATCACATACATCAAAGTAAAAGATTTACTGCATCAACAACTAACTACCTTAAAAACAATCATGTCTTTTAATATCGAAATAGCGATGAAAACACTACCTTCTTTTAATGGTAACTATAAGGAGACCGATTCATTTTGCAAAATTTTAGAATTATTATTAAATTTAAATGAAGAGGGTAAAAAGGAACTAAATGAGTTCGCTTGCCACATTAAACTTACGCAAAAAGTAAAAACAACAATAGGGTACTCCAAACACCAAGTACTCTTACAAAGCTAATAACAAAATTAAAAATAACCTATAAGAATACGAACACTATACCGACAATTCTCAATAACCTAAACTCGACTAAACAACAAGGGAACATCACAAATTATAAAAATAGAATAATTGACCTTATTGGAGAATTAAGTAATTTCCAAATACAACAGCTAGGAGATACAGCGACAGCGACTGAACGATCTATCATTCCTAAAACGAACGAGGTACTTGCATTAACAACATTCAAAAACGGTCTTGATGAAAGATTCAAAATCACTATTTATGCTGCCCAACCACAAAGCCTAGAACAAGTCCTTAATTTGGCTCTTGAATTAGAGAAAGATAACAATCAAATATTACACATGAAATATTTGCATATACACAAAAAACAACCTCGCACTAGAAATTATAATCAACAAAGACAAACCTATAATCAACAATAATGCAAACCAAAATAGACAATTTAACAGTTTGCACAGGCAACCCAATAGTCAAAGTAGACGATACTATAACAATAGACAACAATACCCTATACAAAATAATTTTCTAGAAAGAAGGAACAGAAACATAAACTTTGAGAGGAACATAAATCCTAGGCAAAACACAAACAATAGACACATAAACATAGTCCAGAACCAGGGAAACGACGATGCGCAGGTGGTATAAAACACTACCACCTATATATACATATAAAATTATAGTTAAAATACTTAATATATCCAATAAACATACACATTTTGTTGTACTAAAAGACGGTAAAAATTATTTAAAATTTTTAATAGATACAGGTGCAGAAATATACTTAATAAAATTAAATTCCATCAATACACCTTATGAAACAAACAGAACATACAGAATAAGTGGCATTACATCAGAAAAACTGGAACTAGGAACTGCGAACTTAAAATTTAACATATCAAATTCAACACATTCCAGTCTGGCATCTCTGTTAACAAATTGTATTATTATTTTCGCGTGTGCAAATAATTGCGATATTTAGAGAAATAATTAAAATTTTTATTTGAATTTTTTATTCATTTGTGTATTAATATTGCAAATTAATAATTTCTTTTATTTGATTTTGTGATTAACTGGTTATTTGCCTCTTATTTGGTGAACATTTTGGTGGCAGTTACTATTAAGCAATTGTTGTTGCCGTGACGGTAAATTTTCTGTTATTGAAAGAGATCTTTTATTCTTTTGTTCTTTACTCTATTTTTGTACAAGTTGCCAAGATGGAATGCTGCTATTCTAAATGCAAAAGCAAGAGTAGCCCAAAGGATAAAAGTATTAATTCTTCCCCGGAACGATTTCTGTTTTGTTGGCTATGTGAATCAGCTGCTCATCTTAAGTGTGCTGGGTTCACGGGTAGACAATTTGACCATATTATTAATCGCGCAAAAGGATTGCGCTGGTCTTGTCCGAGTTGCCGACAGAAAGATGTCGATTTTTACAAATTGTTTATTCAGACTCAAACTGGCTTTAAGGAGTTATGTAGCGATCTAGCTAAACTACCCACTAAGTTTGACTTCTATCACGACCTGTTTGCGCCTTGTAAATATTTGGATGGTTCTTTTCAGGATCGTGGTGGACTTGTGAAACTGGTTGATACGCCTAAGGATTCATTAGCTCCAAACATATCGGATGTACCGTATCGGACGACATCTATGTCGTCTTTAAATTCGGATACTACGTCTATTCCTTTTGTGATTGCATCAATTGTTATTGATGATAGCGTACCCTCTACCTTTAATGCTAAGTCTAAGGCTGTTGATGATATTCCCCAAATTAATGTTGATGTTGATTCCAACAGTATTTGTATGGATGCTGTTTATAATGCTGAGGTAGCGAATTTGGGCAATGTACAGAATGTTCCTTTAATGGAACCGTGTTCTAAGCCCTCTACTCCAGCTAGTATTTCTGATTGTAACAATGTGTGTCAGTCCTCCTAAAAATGTTTTAACTGTTGTACCAGCTCGCAAGGCAATTTTTATTTCTCGTCTTGCTGCTGATACAACGGTTGACATGATTATGGAGTACGTTAAGGCTAAAATTCCTAATGTGGATACAGCTAATATTGGCATCTTTAAATTTAATGTCCCCCAACAACGCGACATTTCGTCTTTCAAATTGGGACTTTCATTAAGGACTTTGTTCCACGTAAAAGAGCTGTTGTGTCACTTAGTTCCAATCCGGTTGATAATGTTCCAAAAAACTGATCAGTGTCCTGCCTTTACTGTACCAAAACGTGTGTGGGTTAAAAACTAAATTGTCGACTTTACTCCTTAACAATCTTAACTGTGACTACCACATTGTTGCCTTCACCGAAACCTGGCTTAAGCCAGGGATTCATGATTCTGAATTCTTTAGCACTAGGTATCAGGTTTACAGGGAGGATAAGATTGGGAGAGTGGGCGGTGGTGTACTCATTGCTATTTCTAACTCCTTTCCTTTCTCGTAAACTTGATTTTTCTATTCCTCTTGATATTGAATTCATTTGTGTTCAATTACGAATCGGTAGTATTTTTGTTTATATTACTTGCTCGTACGTTCCTCCGTCATCTAGTATTGATATCTATTTAAAGCACTTTACCTTCATCTCCGATGTGTGTTCTCGATTAAGACCGAATGATTTAATCCTTGTATTAGGAGATTTCAACTTACCTGATGTAACGTGGTCTTAAGGATTGTGGGTATTTTTCACCCATTAGCTATTCTTCTTATTATGATGAAATTTTTGAGTTAATTTTTGATCTCAGCTTAATGCAATTAAATCATGTATTAAATTTTAATAGTCGGCTATTAGACTTGGTCTTTTCTACTACAACTAATCTAACTATTTTACGGGCATCTCCTCTTGTTACACCTGAAGATACCCATCATCCTTCTATTTCTATTTTGCTAAATGTATCTTTTGAAGAGATTTATAATAATAATCGTTCAACCAATAATCGTTACCTTTTTCATAAAACTGATTATAGCGTGTTATCTGACTGTTTGTCTAATGTGGTCTGGGAATTGAGTTATAAGAACATTGATAATTGTCTGTCCGTTATATATGATAAACTTTATTCTGCTATTTCCCTAAGTGTACCAATAGGATTAAGTTATGGCACACAAAGTTGCCCTGCCTGGTTCTCGGATGAATTGAAATCTATCAGAAATAGAAGGAATATGTTTATTAAGCGTTATAAGAGAACTGGTCGCTCTGCGGATTATATCATTTACACCAAAGAAATGCGTAAATTTAATACTGTTAACAAGAAATGTTATGACGCTTATGTTCTGAAAATGAAAAACAGAATGTTAAATGATCCGAGGAAGTTTTATGATTTTGTTAACTCCAAAAGAAGGGTTAAAGAATTTCCATCATTTATGTATTACAATAATATTGAATCTTCTAACCCCTTTGAAATATGCAATTTCTTTGCAGATTTTTTTGCTAATTGTTATAGTGATAAAATTATCGATACGGATGCTTATCCTTATTATCTTGAATTGTGCAGATATTTTAATTGCACCATTAACAGCCATTTTTAACAATTGTCTTAATAATGGGTATTTTCCTAAAATTTGGAAGGAGTCATACATTATACCACTTTTTAAAACTGGTTCGCGAAATTTGATTAGTAATTATAGGGGTATCTCTAAACTTAGCGTTATCCCTAAACTATTTGAACTCTTATTAGTGAATAGACTTTAACCTTACATCTTTTCAATCTTAACGCCCGCTCAGCATGGTTTCACCAAACGTAAATCTACAACAAATAACCTTCTTGAATTAGTATGTTGTATATTCCGTTCATTTTCTGAGAAAACTCAAACTGATGTGTTATACACTTTTTTTTCTAAAGCTTTTGACAAGGTTTCGCATTCCCTTCTGTTATATAAGTTGAATCGTATAGGTCTTCCGCTTAATTTGGTGCATTGGGTTGGGTCTTATATCTCTGGGCAAACTCAACGTGCTCTTTATCAGGGTTTCATATCTTCTATTATTAATGTTTCATCCGGTGTACCGCAAGGCAGCCATTTGGGGCCCTTGTTGTTTATCCTATTTATTAATGATCTTTCGTCATGCATTAGGCATTCTAATATTTTAATGTTTGCCGATGATGTTAAAATCTTTCACTCATATCATTCCCTTGGTGGTAGTGCGTTGTTACAGTCTGATCTGGTGGAATTAGATAAGTGGTGTAAATTTAATGATATTAAACTTAGATACATGTAAGAAAATTACATTTTCAAGATATGCTCCATTAGTTGTTGATTACTTTATTGGCAGTCATAAGTTGGAAAATGTTTTATTCTTTAAGGATCTAGGCGTTATTTTTGATCAGAAACTTAACTTTAATATGCAAATTCGCTCTGTGGTTAATAAGTCCAAGTCTTTTTTAGGTTTTGTAAAGCGTTGGTCCAAAGAATTCTTGGATCCGTCCGTGACCAAATCTCTCTATGTTGCATTGGTACGTCCGGTTCTTGAATATGCCATTGTCGTTTGGTCCCCTAACTATAATATATATATGAATAGTATTGAATCCGTGCAGAAGTCTTTTTTACGATTTGCCTTACGCGGTTTAGGTTGGGACCCCCAAAGACTTTTACCACCGCTTAAAAGTCGCTTAAAACTTATTAACATGACTTCGCTATCTAATAGGCGTATTTGGTTAGGTGTCTCTTTTTTCATTAAAGTTTTGAATGGGGAAGTTAACTGTCCTGCTTTGTTGAATGACGTTTATATAAATGTGCCCAAAAGATGTAGTAGGCATTTTGTTTTAATTAAACTGTCACAGTGTCGCACTAATTATGAGATGTTTCATCCACTAAGGGTTATATCCAGTTATTTTAATGAGTATTATTATTTATACGACGGATCACTCAAATCCATTGAGAGTATTAAAAGTTTAATATTAAATTAATAAGATGCCGGATTGCTCTCTCCCTTTTTTTTTTAACCTTATTTTGTAGTTGTATGAAATTTTAATATCTTATTTTATTTTATTTTATTTTTTTTTACATTTCATTGTATTATTAATTTGAATTGTATTAGTATTGGTTAACTTTCTAGTTCTTAAGTATGCTAAATTTAATAAACAAGATTCTAATATATTGCAGCTGCAGTGGTTGCTGTTGTTGTTGTTGTTGCGGTTTGGAGACTTCCTGATTTTATTTAAGCATATATAAAAAAAAAAAATTTTTTTTCCATTTGTTATTTTTATAAGGAATTGGCTGTATATTTAGCTAAGTTTCGATAATAAATAAATAAATAAAAATAAATAAATAAAACCATGAATTTCATATTGTTGAGCATAGTTTCCCAAACAGATGGAATCTTGGGTACTGACTTTTTATCCTCCTATTTTTGTAAAATTGATTATGAAACATTAACTTTAGAAATTTACTTAGAAGAATTAAATATAATTTTACCAATTTTTTCTGAATACCAAGACATCTTTCATTTAGACGGCGAAAAATTAACATGTAACAACTTTTATACACAAAAACTAACAACAAATGACAACACACCGGTCTACGTAAAAAACTTTAGATTACCACAAGCACATAACAAAGAAATCAATAACCAAGTACAGAAATTATTAAAGAACGACATAATAGAACCATCAATTAGTTCGTACAATTCACCTTTACTAGTAGTACCAAAAAAAGATAAAGACGACACTAAAAATGGAGATTAGTAGTTGATTTTAGAAAACTTAATAATAAACTTATATATGATAAATTCCCTTTAACTAGACTAGATGACGTACTTGACGTATTAGGCTTAAAAATATCTTCAAATAGTTTTCAAAGAATGCTTACGATAGCTCTAACTGGATTGGATGCCAACGCATTTTTATATGTAGATGACATAATCATATTTGGATGCAGCCTACATCATAACGAAAACCTCGCGTTTAAGAATATACAATCTGAAACCAAAAGCAAGCAAATGCCAATTCCTCCAACCAGAAGTAGTATATTTGGGCCATTTAATAACAAAAGACGGAATTAAAACAGACCCGTCAAAATATAAAGTTATAAAAGACTATCCCACTATCCAGACGAAGTACACAGATTTATAGCTTTCTGCAACTACTATCTAAGATTTACAAAAGATTTCGCAAAAATTTCAAAATGCCTAAATTCATTACTAAAGAAAAATCAGCCTTTTATTTGGTCTCCAGAATGTGAAAAATCTTTTAATCTATTAAAACAAAAACTAATGAGTCCGCCAGTACTGCAATATCCTGACTTTGATAAAACATTCATACTATCGACAGATGCGTCGGATTTCGCATTAGGAGCAGTGCTTTCACAAGGAGAAATCGGTAACGATCTACCCATTTCATATGCAAGCACAACACTGTCGAAGCATGCTGTAAATAAATCAGTTATAGAAAAAGAATTACTAGCCATACATTGGGCAATAAAACTTTTTAGACCATATTTACATGGACGAAGATTTATAGTGGTAACAGACCACAGACCACTAGTTTCTCTTTTCACCCACAGCAATCCATCATCAAGAATGACAAGAATAAGAATGGACTTGTCTGACTAACGCAGATGCACTATCAAGAATTAAATTAGATACCTAAGCATATAAAAGTGATAACAAGAGGGCAAAAATCAAAAGAATATGAAAATAATGAACCGGTTACTGAATTGACAAATCAGAATAGCTTACCACAAACAAAGTCTGATCAACTTTACGTTTAGGAATGCACATCTATTTCTGATGTCAAGAAATTAAGAAAGAAAGAGCTCTAAAGTTCAAATCAGTATAAATAAAGAAAATATTATTACAAGATGCAGTGATAATCCTCCGAATTTACATTCGATTATGGAAAAGCTGACATCAAAACTAGAAAAAGAGCATATATATGAAGTAGCATTAAATAAGAATGACGTCATATTTAAACATATATATGAAAATGAATTTAAAAAAATGTAATAAATTGCAACAAAATATAAATAAAAAACGATAATTATTAAATATTATAATATACAAAGACCCTCAAAGAATAGGTGATATATTAACTCAATACTAATTAATAGACGGGTTCCATAACAGTGCGCATGGAGGACACTTAGGTGTACGAAAAACACAACTTAAACTGAAACGGAGATACATATGGAAAAACATGAATAAAATGATAAAAAACTTTATAAACAACTGCACAGATTGCAAACTAAACAAACAAGTGACCCACACACACAAGAAAAGCAAGTAATAAAATACCCACCAGCTAATAGTTTTGAAATAGTACAAATAGATATTATTGGACCCTTAAGAATATCGAACGGACTTAGATATATAAGATCTGACGAAATATATAATAGCTTACCCTATACCTAGCAAAGATGCAAAAACGATAGCTCAGACCATAGTTGAACGATTTATACTTAAATATGGTCATTTTAAAGTCCTAAAGTCCGATAGAGGTACTGAATTTACAAACGAACTCCTAAGGAATGTTTGCGAATTATTAATTATTAAACAAATCTTTTCTACCCCATATCACCACCAAACTCTAGAAAGAAATCATAGAGTACTAAATAAACTTATGTTAGCTTTCACTGACAATAATGATTGGGATAAATGGGTACCATACTACTGTTTTGCTTACAACACGGCACTACACGTTACGGCGAACTATACGCCATATGAATTGGTTTTTGGAAAGTTACCCTATTTGCCAAATGATTCGATCGAAACAAACACAAAAATATATAATTTAGAAAACTATGTAAACGAGTTAAAGACCAGATTAAAATATTCTATAGAACAATCAAAATGTTAATTAATAGAGAAAAAAATAGAAGAACCACAACAAATATCACTAAACAGGTTAATCCCCTACATTTACAATTAGGAGATTTAGTGTTACTTAAAAATGAAGCTAGAAAGAAAAATCAAAAGCCTTACTCGGGTCCATACAAATAATAGCAAATAACGGAGTAAATTCAATTATAGAAATGAATAGTAGTTATAAAGAATTTCATAACAATCAATTAAAACCTACTTAAGTAACACTAGGTTATCAATGTGCTAGAATGAGAATTTCTATAACACTGACATTGAATAGAATTAGTATAAATAATGTAAATTTTAGCAAAAATAAATCAGAAAGACTTTTGCTTTAACACATAGGGATAGTGGCACCCAACATACTGACGGAAAGAGACTTGGACATAATTAACGACATAGATACCTACAATAATTTAAAAGTCACTGTTAGAATTCTTGTCAAGACAATAATCATAACAATTTTGGTGCCAAAATTCGAAAATAATACCTACACTAAAATAACTTTTATGCCCATACCTAATAGAAATAATAAGTGCACAAAAAACTGCTTGGTTATTTCAAAGTCAGATGGCTTGCTTTAACTCCAGCATTAGAACGCTTTTTGCAGTTATATGATCCACTACGTTCATATTTTTTAAGCCTTGACAAATGTCCTACAATTTTGAAGAAATTCTTTCAAAACTATATGTCAGAACATATGCTTAATTTTATTCACAGTCAGGCGTCGTTTTTTCATAAAATTACTCTACAAATTGAAGGAGATAAAATTTCAGCAGCAGAAGTTTGTATTATATTAAACGATTTCATACTGCAATGTAAATTAAGATTTAATGATGGATTTTTACCACTAATTCTAAAGAATAAACTGACCATTTTGGAAGATTCCAACCCCGGAATAAAAAATGAATTTTTAAAAGAAGTTAAAATTTTTTATAAAATTTACTATGAATATATCGAAAAATGGATAGTGAACTTTAGAGCATTAAATTGTTGCAAATGGACCCTTCTAAATAGTAAAATTGAATGGAAAGAAATTTCTTCAGCTTTCGAATTTGTAATGAAGGAAGTTAAAGATATTGTTATTCATGACAATTTTCTCTTTGAAGATATTCGAAGAGTGCGTTTATATTTAAATAAAGAAAAATTGAAGAAATGGAACGACGAGAAAATGGAACTTGACAAAAGATGGGTAGAAATCTTTCGGCATTTTAGAGTAGAACATATACCATATAAAAATTTAAAAGTTTTCATAGAAATTTCCTTATATTGTCCAGGCACTAATGCTGCTGTTGAAAGGGAATGATTATTGGAGCAGTGAGAAGTCGCAACTTTCTGCAAAAACATTATACACCGTCTTAACAGTCAAATTTAATATGCAAAATAAAAGTTGTTCGTATATGGCTACATTATTAGACGAACATCCTTATTTAGCAAAAAAATCCACTCCGAAGAAAAATATGCTTTTAAAAGAAATTTTATCGTTTTTCTTCTTTTTTTTTTTCAAAAAATAGTTGGTCACCTTAGTTATAGTATTGCTTAAAGACCCACCTGTAATATAACTTAACATATATACATATACATATAGTCAATCATCGATTACTGTGACAATGAGAAAGTTACGTGAAATTTTTGGGAGAAACAACGTGCCAACAAAACGCACTATTTATCATGTAGTGAATGATTTCGAAGAAAGAGGGTCTGTAGGTGATAGGCCCAAGCATGGATCACAACGTACTGCAAGATCGACTGAAAACATTACTGCTGCTCAAGAAAGTGTTCAAAACAATCCATCCGACGCCGTGCTCAGGAGCTTGGTCTTCAAAGAACAACTTTGGCCACAATTTTGCACAAGGATTTGCATTTGTTTCCATATAACGTTCAGTTGACACAAGAGCTTCTTCCACAAGACCATTTACGCCGCCATACATATGCCAATAGAATGTTATATGCCCATGACAACTCCGATTTTCATGAAAAAATCATAATGAGTGACGAAGCACATTTTCATTTGAACGGATATGTGAATAAACAGAATAGTCCGTTCTGAGGAATGGAAAACCTTCACATTATTCATCAATCACCTTTGCATCCATTAAAAGTGACAGTCTGGTGTGCAATTTCGTCAGGAGGAATCATTGGACCTTACTTCTTTGAAAATGAAAACGGCGTAACGGTAATTGTGAATGGGGAGCGATATCGTGATATGATTGAACATTTTTTAATACCACAACTGCATGCTTTGGGCTTGATTAACATGTGGTATCAACAAGACGGTACCACATCACATACAGCCAGGATTGCAATGGAATTACTGCGAGACCTCTTTCCACAACAAGTTATTCCAAGAAATGGTGATGTTGATTGGCCTCCACAGACGCCTGATTTTACTGCTCCGGACTTCTTTTTATGGGGATATCTGAAAAGCGACGTTTATGCAAACAAACCAGAAACGCTTGAGCAACTCAAACAAAATATTCGTGATGAAATTAATGAAATACCGCGTGAAATGTGTGAGAAAGTAATGAAAAATGTGCTCAAAAGGGCTCGCATTTGTGAGGCTAACAGAGGCGGACATTTATCTGATATTGTTTTCCATACACAATTGCCGACATTAAATAAAACATTTATCAATATAAGATCCATTCTCTTTCATTTAATCAAAAATTATAAACAGAGTAGTATACATACCTTCCCGGTGGAAGGTATACTACTTTCGCACTACTTCCCGGTGGAAGGTATACTACTTTCATCCCTCATATAAAAAAAAAAAAAAAACCTTCCCTGTATGTAGTGAATCTATAAATATAAGAAAACACCTAGAATAAAACACTCATTTAAGATCATTAAGGTGTCGAACATGTTAAACGTAAATAAAGTTTAAGAAAATAAATTAAATTTATTTTTGTTTATTTCGAACTCTACGTTACAAACAAAACTACTAAGCAAATAGCAACCAAGAAACTCTATTATTCCGTTAACTAGCCAAAGTTTAAGTAAAAATGATGTTTTCGTTTTTTTTTTTTTTTTTTACTTTTAATTACAACACTCTGTGATTATAGTTTTAAAATTTTCGCTCGATTTCTTTACAATTTTTATTCTGTCAATATATAAATTAATCACGTAGTGCTCAACTACATTATTGGTTTTTTTCTGCGGATTCGATAATGGCGTATGTAAAATGGTTCAACTACAAGCGTTTTCTTTTTTCTACTTCCATTATTTAATTTTCGTGGTTGGGATATTCCTAAAATTCAAGTTTTTTTAACTGTAATTTCCACTTAGTTCAAGCGGAGTTTCCAAGTGTTTATTTAAGATATTTAAATTTTTCTTTTCTTCATATATGTATGTATATATGGTAGTTTATCTAATTTACAATTAAATTTTTTTTTCAACTGTTAACTACTTTGAAGCATTTTTTGTAGGCATAACATTAATAAATGAACCCTTATTCAGTGTAAATTGTTATTATTCGAACTATGTATTCAATTATTTCGGGCCTCAACGAACCAACAATTATTTTTAGTCACCACTTGTATTCTATTAATTTGTTGTTTTTCTCTTGTTTCCATCAACTTCATGGGAAATTAAATTGGGATACTGAGTGTTTGTATTGAAGTACATTGTATTGTAAGAAATATTTTTTAAGGTCCTATGTAGAAGTGAAGAGTAAATGAAAAAATGGAAGGCATTATTGGATATGGTGTTTAAAAAAAACCAGCTATAATTCCCGAATTATATAATATTGACTATTTAGGGACTTTTGTTATACATTATGGCTTTTCTAAAAATACAGACAACATTTCTTCGGGTTTGTTTTTTGTTTGTGTTGTATAAAATGCGGGATTAAATGATGATGATGGACTAATATGTTCAACACATTTTAAGGGATGGTAATACAATGAATGATTTGATTACAAAGTATATTTTATCTCAGCCAAGTATGTTGGAGGCAATCAGCCGCAGTGGCTCTCTTTAACGGATCAAATTGTAACATGGGCGTTAAAAATTCAGCAAACGATTCGGCTTCTTTGCGCGTCCATTCGTATTTTTCCGCTAAAACATCAACCAGACCCCACGGCTTGAGGCCAGTTATATTACGCAACTCGCCCTTACGATTAAATATATGTGATGCATGTGCTCCGCTAAATATAATGTGCGGTGGTATGGGACCCAAGAGTTCGATTATATGTGCAATATGATCTTCATCGCGCGAATAATTATCACCCTCGTGCGGTTCAAACAGATAATCTCCCGTCGCCAATTCGAAAGCCATACAGGCAGTACTCCAAATATCAGCAGAAGCATCATAACCACTGCCCAAAATTACCTCTAACGAACGATATTGGCGCGTTTGTATGTCCTCCGTGAAATGTCTATCCACCCAGCATGCGTTACCCAAGTCAGCGATTTTCACTTCAAACTCACAGGGATGAATGGCAGGATCCCTTTCAGTTTTTACATTAACAACAGGCGGTGGTATAAATTGTTCATTGTTCTGTGTATTCTGTTGGCCCGGCATATTTTTTGGCTGACTATTTTGAACGGAATTACTTGTTGGTGTCATTTTCTTACTCCCACTACCACTATGATTATTATTTATTGTTTTGTTTGGTATTGGCGGTATCGCTTGTGGTTTGTTCCCATCTCCAAAAGCTGACGAATGTATCTTAAGTGAAACGCTTGAACGATTTGTGGTACGATTAATATTAGATTTTATGGTGTGACTACCACTGTTGTAGGAAGTGTTTGAATTTTCTGCTGTCGTTGTTGGCGCAAGTTTTCGCTGTTGCTGCTGTTGATTTATATTTTGCTGCTGTTGTTTCGTTTGATTGTTCTTCTCTATAAAAATAAATTAAATAAATTTTTTGTAAAAAAAAAAACATATTTTACGTACTTTTGTTACGCTTTCTTTTTTTCTTTTTATTATCAATGGTGCCGACAACTGCTACCCCATCGGATGTAGCAGCAGCAGTAGCAACTTGATCACTGCCATCTAACTGACGAAGAGATTTTGGTGTTTGTGAGATTCCTAAATTAATTATCATATCGTTCATGTCTTTATCAACAGTGGCATCCATCTCCTCCTTTCCTTCGCAGGATGCATAAGTTTCAGGCTCCTCCTCATGATTATCTACATCAGATATATCACCGTTGGGTAAACATTTTGTTTTATATATATTAGCACTCGTATCATTTGTGGTCACAATGGCATCGTCATCTATATGCTCGCCCTCAACTTCAGCGGATGTATCTTTCTGATCCAAGTAGCCCCATTGTTTTTTGAATAGTTCCAAACGTTTTTTAGCTTTTTTCTTAAGTTTCCTTTTTTTATTTTTACTCATTTTATCAGTGATTTGCGGTTCTCTATATACCTTGGGTGCACGACTCACTAGAGACGGCACCATTTTGTAATTTAAAACATAAGAAACTGTCGCTTGAGTAGCTAACATGCGCACATAGTCTTCATCCACACATAACAAGACGTTCTCCGGTTTAATGTCTGTGTGGATAATTTTACAGCAAGTGTGTAAGTAATCAAGTCCTTCTAAAACCTGCCGCGTTATGGATTTAACATTCTCGATGGGAATGCCGCGATAATTCGATTTACGTATTAGTTTTAGAAGATTATCCCCGAGGACTTCAAACACCATACAAATATGTGTGCCGTTGACTCCAGTTATCTTAAAATCATCCAACAATTGAACGGTTTTTTGGCGGCGCGGATTACTCGGTTCCGAGTCTCGTACAGACTTGAGTATTTTAATTTCATCCTTGGCTGTTTCTGCAAAATGAGGCGCAGATTTAACAATTTTAATGGCCACATAACGTTTCTCTTCCAAATCCCAACAAAGCCACACTGTGGAGAAATGACCCCAGCCTAATTTGCGTGCAACATGGTAGCGACCTTTACAGCATCAATTAATTGGAATTTTTTAATAAAAAAAAAAAAAAAAAACAAATTACTTAAAATTTAATATGAACCATGACCCAAAAAAGAAAAAACAAACACTGTTAACAAAAGTTTGGGAGCCAACTAACCTTGAAAGAGGTCACCAATATTAACAGGATGATAACCACCCCTACGGTAATCCTTCTTGAGTTCTTGTTCCTCGTTTTCGCTATTCAATTCCGATTCTAATGACTCCGAATGGTCATCAGAATCATTGAATGAAGTGACCATGTAGGGTGGCTGGTGCTGCATGTCGTACTGTAAACTAGGCGCTGATTGCAGACCAACTCCACCCCTTACCATATTGTCGACAGTATCCACTTCTTCGGATGAATAAGGCTGAAAAGTGGTAGCCTCGATCTCTGACTGTAATAGAGGAGTGGGCGAAGTCTCTGTGTTCAATGTTTGCATCGAAGCTTCCTGATCGCCTGCCATACCATTTGGTTTTCCACGCTTTCTCTTTGGCTTATGCCGTTTCTTTTTTGCTTGTATAGCCAAAACTCGCCTGTTGACGTCAGACTTTGTATTCATGTTAAATTTGCGTTAGAATGTTGCAAAATCAGGTCAATTATATGTTCTTTCCGGCTCCCTAATATATACTTTCACTGTTTATTGCTCATTATATACAAAATATTAAAATCATAAACGATCTAAAGAGATGTAAAACAATTTCATTGCATTATTAGATAATTTTTGGCTTTTGGGTATCTGATATTTTCTTAATTTATTTCTTTTATGAAATGCGGAATTTGTGAAAAAAAAATTTGAGGTTTAGCGCATGGAAACTCTTATTTATATAGATACGGGCATTCTTCCGCAAACACATATACACACTCTAATTAGGATGGATTCACTGTGAAAAGGTAGCAAAGCGAGATCACAAGAACGAAAAATATTTCTTTTTTTTTTTATAGGATGAGATTACATCCAAGATCGTCCAATAACACGAATAATTTTCCAATGTAAACGTTTTCTAATGAGAAACAAACTTCAAAATCATTAAATTCTTTGAGTTTATTGTCTAATAGTTGTTAACATTTTCTTTTTCCCTTTTTTATCCAAAAAATTTTCAGCATTTTTAAAGAAAAGATATGTAGTACACGACTTTTTCTAATTTATTACACAATACACAATAATGTACTCTTTTACTCTACTCTGAGAAATACCTAAAATTATTATGCCTCTAATATATATAATGTGTTCTCATTCTAACACGTACTGAAATACTTCTAGTTTATAAGATAAACGAAATAAACTGTATAATTTTATGAGTTGAAAAGGCAATCGTAATTAACGTTAGGCAAACCTAATTAACGTTAAATATATTAAAATTACGCATGTCATCCATTTGACAATATGGCAAAGCTGTGATAATGCTTGAAACTCTGGACGTATGTGAAGTTAAAAAGTTTTAAAAAATTATTGTTCTCTGAGAGAGAGAAGAAGGAGAGAGAGAAAAAAAATGAGAATCCGAGCCAAAAACCAAAAACACTTCCCTCTATACTCTTGATGGTTATACCCGGCCGCGCTTTTAACTTTTTAACTTCACGCTTTCCGTAGTATTAAGTACCTTTTTAAAGTATTAAGTACCTTTTTAAAGTTAGAATTATTCTCTCCAGAGAAAAATAAACAAACAAGAGAATACATAAACAAAGAAATGAAAATTTTTGACCATTTTTGTTTTAAAATTTTACATATTAAATAATAATGTTATGAAAAAATATTTTTTTTAATTTAAAGTATGGAACATGTAAAACCTTTTTTTTTACAAAGTAATTAAAAATTAGGATAAATTAACATTACCAAATAAAGGATTGTTGTTACCCTTATTTTTACTAAGAATATAAATAAATTTATATGAAAAGTTAAATAAAATGAAAATTGTCGAGTTTTTTGTTATTTGTTCTATAAACTAGATACAATTCTAAACATTTTAAGGTATATGCCATAACCCAAATTTTTTTGGACTGGAGTTATTAGCACTTCTCTTTGACAACATACGTGAAAATTGCACTTTTCATAAGTAAATTAATAACTTTTTTTTTAACGAGCAGATTGTCGAGCATCTAGACTAATTATTACAGGGCTGGGTATAATGCCTAAAGTTTCCTAGTATATGATATATCCCAAATTTTTTTTGGATTGGAGTTATTAACACTTGTCTATGACAACATATGTGAAAATTGCATTTTTCTTAAGTAAATCAATAACTTTTTTTTTAACGAGCAGATTGTCGAGCATCTAGACTAATTATTATAGGGCTGGGTATAATGCTTAAAGTTTCCTAGAATATGATATATCCGAATTTTTTTTTTGGATTGGAGTTATTAACACTTGTCTATGACGATATATATAATAATTTAGAAAAAATAGTACTGTGTAGGTCTCTGTAATATATATTCATATTCATGTGGTCACAATGGCATCCTCATCTACATGTTCGCCCTCAACTTCGGCGGATGTATCTTTCTGATCCAAGTAGCCCCATTGTTTTTTGAATAGATCCAAACGTTTTTTAGCTTTTTTCTTAAGTTTCCTTTTTTTATTTTTACTCATTTTATCAGTGATTTACGGTTCTCTATATACCTTGGGTGCACGACTCACTAGAGACGGCACCATTTTGTAATTTAAAACATAAGAAACTGTCGCTTGAGTAGCTAATATGCGCACATAGTCTTCATCCACACATAACAAGACGTTCTCCGGTTTAATGTCTGTGTGGATAATTTTACAGCAGGTGTTTAAGTAATCAAATCCTTCTAAAACCTACCGCGTTATGGTTCCGAGTCTCGTACAGACTTGAGTATTTTAGTTTCATCCTTGGCTGTTTCTGCAAAATGAGGCGCAGATTTAACAATTTTAATGGCCACATAACGTTTCTCTTCCAAATCCCAATAAAGCCACACTGTGGAGAAATGACCCCAGCCTAATTTGCGTGCAACATGGTAGCGACCTTTACAGCATCAATTAATTGGAATTTTTTAATAAAAAAAAAAAAAAAAAACAAATTACTTAAAATTTAATATGAAACATGACCCAAAAAAGAAAAAACAAACACTGTTAACAAAAGTTTGGGAGCCAACTAACCTTGAAAGAGGGCACCAATATTAAAAGGATGATAACCACACCTACGGTAACCCGTCTTGGTTCTTGTTCCTCGTTTTCGCTATTCAATTCTGATTCTAATGACTATGAATGGTCATCAGAATCATTGAATGAAGTGACCATGTAGGGTGGCTGGTGCTGTATGTCGTACTATAAACTAGACGCTGATTGCAGACCAACTCCACCCGTTACCATATTGTCGACAGTATCCACTTCTTCGGATGAATAAGGCTGAAAAGTGGTAGCCTCGATCTCTGACTGTAATAGAGGAGTGGGCGAAGTCTCTGTGTTCAATGTTTGCATCGAAGCTTCCTGATCGCCTGCCATACCATTTGGTTTTCCACGCTTTTTATTTGGCTTATGCCGTTTCTTTTTTGCTTGTATAGCCAAAACTCGCCTGTTGACGTCAGACTTTGTATTCATGTTAAATTTGCGTTAGAATGTTGCAAAATCAGGTCAATTATATGTTCTTTCCGGCTCCCTAATATATACTTTCACTGTTTATTGCTCATTATATACAAAATATTAAAATCATAAACGATCTAAAGAGATGTAAAACAATTTCATTGCATTATTAGATAATTTTTGGCTTTTGGGTATCTGATATTTTCTTAATTTATTTCTTTTATGAAATGCGGAATTTGTGAAAAAAAAATTTGAGGTTTAGCGCATGGAAACTCTTATTTATATAGATACGGGCATTCTTCCGCAAACACATATACACACTCTAATTAGGATGGATTCACTGTGAAAAGGTAGCAAAGCGAGATCACAAGAACGAAAAATATTTCTTTTTTTTTTTTATAGGATGAGATTACATCCAAGATCGTCCAATAACACGAATAATTTTCCAATGTAAACGTTTTCTAATGAGAAACAAACTTCAAAATCATTAAATTCTTTGAGTTTATTGTCTAATAGTTGTTAACATTTTCTTTTTCCCTTTTTTATCCAAAAAATTTTCAGCATTTTTAAAGAAAAGATATGTAGTACACGACTTTTTCTAATTTATTACACAATACACAATAATGTACTCTTTTACTCTACTCTGAGAAATACCTAAAATTATTATGCCTCTAATATATATAATGTGTTCTCATTCTAACACGTACTGAAATACTTCTAGTTTATAAGATAAACGAAATAAACTGTATAATTTTATGAGTTGAAAAGGCAATCGTAATTAACGTTAGGCAAACCTAATTAACGTTAAATATATTAAAATTACGCATGTCATCCATTTGACAATATGGCAAAGCTGTGATAATGCTTGAAACTCTGGACGTATGTGAAGTTAAAAAGTTTTAAAAAATTATTGTTCTCTGAGAGAGAGAAGAAGGAGAGAGAGAAAAAAAATGAGAATCCGAGCCAAAAACCAAAAACACTTCCCTCTATACTATTGATGGTTATACCCGGCCGCGCTTTTAACTTTTTAACTTCACGCTTTCCGTAGTATTAAGTACCTTTTTAAAGTATTAAGTACCTTTTTAAAGTTAGAATTATTCTCTCCAGAGAAAAATAAACAAACAAGAGAATACATAAACAAAGAAATGAAAATTTTTGACCATTTTTGTTTTAAAATTTTACATATTAAATAATAATGTTATGAAAAAATATTTTTTTTAATTTAAAGTATGGAACATGTAAAACCTTTTTTTTTACAAAGTAATTAAAAATTAGGATAAATTAACATTACCAAATAAAGGATTGTTGTTACCCTTATTTTTACTAAGAATATAAATAAATTTATATGAAAAGTTAAATAAAATGAAAATTGTCGAGTTTTTTGTTATTTGTTCTATAAACTAGATACAATTCTAAACATTTTAAGGTATATGCCATAACCCAAATTTTTTTGGACTGGAGTTATTAGCACTTCTCTTTGACAACATACGTGAAAATTGCACTTTTCATAAGTAAATTAATAACTTTTTTTTTAACGAGCAGATTGTCGAGCATCTAGACTAATTATTACAGGGCTGGGTATAATGCCTAAAGTTTCCTAGTATATGATATATCCCAAATTTTTTTTGGATTGGAGTTATTAACACTTGTCTATGACAACATATGTGAAAATTGCATTTTTCTTAAGTAAATCAATAACTTTTTTTTTAACGAGCAGATTGTCGAGCATCTAGACTAATTATTATAGGGCTGGGTATAATGCTTAAAGTTTCCTAGAATATGATATATCCGAATTTTTTTTTTGGATTGGAGTTATTAACACTTGTCTATGACGATATATATAATAATTTAGAAAAAATAGTACTGTGTAGGTCTCTGTAATATATATTCATATTCATGTGGTCACAATGGCATCCTCATCTACATGTTCGCCCTCAACTTCGGCGGATGTATCTTTCTGATCCAAGTAGCCCCATTGTTTTTTGAATAGATCCAAACGTTTTTTAGCTTTTTTCTTAAGTTTCCTTTTTTTATTTTTACTCATTTTATCAGTGATTTACGGTTCTCTATATACCTTGGGTGCACGACTCACTAGAGACGGCACCATTTTGTAATTTAAAACATAAGAAACTGTCGCTTGAGTAGCTAATATGCGCACATAGTCTTCATCCACACATAACAAGACGTTCTCCGGTTTAATGTCTGTGTGGATAATTTTACAGCAGGTGTTTAAGTAATCAAATCCTTCTAAAACCTACCGCGTTATGGTTCCGAGTCTCGTACAGACTTGAGTATTTTAGTTTCATCCTTGGCTGTTTCTGCAAAATGAGGCGCAGATTTAACAATTTTAATGGCCACATAACGTTTCTCTTCCAAATCCCAATAAAGCCACACTGTGGAGAAATGACCCCAGCCTAATTTGCGTGCAACATGGTAGCGACCTTTACAGCATCAATTAATTGGAATTTTTTAATAAAAAAAAAAAAAAAAACAAATTACTTAAAATTTAATATGAAACATGACCCAAAAAAGAAAAAACAAACACTGTTAACAAAAGTTTGGGAGCCAACTAACCTTGAAAGAGGGCACCAATATTAAAAGGATGATAACCACACCTACGGTAACCCGTCTTGGTTCTTGTTCCTCGTTTTCGCTATTCAATTCTGATTCTAATGACTATGAATGGTCATCAGAATCATTGAATGAAGTGACCATGTAGGGTGGCTGGTGCTGTATGTCGTACTATAAACTAGACGCTGATTGCAGACCAACTCCACCCGTTACCATATTGTCGACAGTATCCACTTCTTCGGATGAATAAGGCTGAAAAGTGGTAGCCTCGATCTCTGACTGTAATAGAGGAGTGGGCGAAGTCTCTGTGTTCAATGTTTGCATCGAAGCTTCCTGATCGCCTGCCATACCATTTGGTTTTCCACGCTTTTTATTTGGCTTATGCCGTTTATTTTTTGCTTGTATAGCCAAAACTCGCCTGTTGACGTCAGACTTTGTATTCATGTTAAATTTGCGTTAGAATGTTGCAAAATCAGGTCAATTATATGTTCTTTCCGGCTCCCTAATATATACTTTCACTGTTTATTGCTCATTATATACAAAATATTAAAATCATAAACGATCTAAAGAGATGTAAAACAATTTCATTGCATTATTAGATAATTTTTGGCTTTTGGGTATCTGATATTTTCTTAATTTATTTCTTTTATGAAATGCGGAATTTGTGAAAAAAAAATTTGAGGTTTAGCGCATGGAAACTCTTATTTATATAGATACGGGCATTCTTCCGCAAACACATATACACACTCTAATTAGGATGGATTCACTGTGAAAAGGTAGCAAAGCGAGATCACAAGAACGAAAAATATTTCTTTTTTTTTTTTATAGGATGAGATTACATCCAAGATCGTCCAATAACACGAATAATTTTCCAATGTAAACGTTTTCTAATGAGAAACAAACTTCAAAATCATTAAATTCTTTGAGTTTATTGTCTAATAGTTGTTAACATTTTCTTTTTCCCTTTTTTATCCAAAAAATTTTCAGCATTTTTAAAGAAAAGATATGTAGTATACGACTTTTTCTAATTTATTACACAAAACACAATAATGTACTCTTTTACTCTACTCTGAGAAATACCTAAAATTATTATGCCTCTAATATATATAATGTGTTCTCATTCTAACACGTACTGAAATACTTCTAGTTTATAAGATAAACGAAATAAACTGTATAATTTTATGAGTTGAAAAGGCAATCGTAATTAACGTTAGGCAAACCTAATTAACGTTAAATATATTAAAATTACGCATGTCATCCATTTGACAATATGGCAAAGCTGTGATAATGCTTGAAACTCTGGACGTATGTGAAGTTAAAAAGTTTTAAAAAATTATTGTTCTCTGAGAGAGAGAAGAAGGAGAGAGAGAAAAAAAATGAGAATCCGAGCCAAAAACCAAAAACACTTCCCTCTATACTATTGATGGTTATACCCGGCCGCGCTTTTAACTTTTTAACTTCACGCTTTCCGTAGTATTAAGTACCTTTTTAAAGTATTAAGTACCTTTTTAAAGTTAGAATTATTCTCTCCAGAGAAAAATAAACAAACAAGAGAATACATAAACAAAGAAATGAAAATTTTTGACCATTTTTGTTTTAAAATTTTACATATTAAATAATAATGTTATGAAAAAATATTTTTTTTAATTTAAAGTATGGAACATGTAAAACCTTTTTTTTTACAAAGTAATTAAAAATTAGGATAAATTAACATTACCAAATAAAGGATTGTTGTTACCCTTATTTTTACTAAGAATATAAATAAATTTATATGAAAAGTTAAATAAAATGAAAATTGTCGAGTTTTTTGTTATTTGTTCTATAAACTAGATACAATTCTAAACATTTTAAGGTATATGCCATAACCCAAATTTTTTTGGACTGGAGTTATTAGCACTTCTCTTTGACAACATACGTGAAAATTGCACTTTTCATAAGTAAATTAATAACTTTTTTTTTAACGAGCAGATTGTCGAGCATCTAGACTAATTATTACAGGGCTGGGTATAATGCCTAAAGTTTCCTAGTATATGATATATCCCAAATTTTTTTTGGATTGGAGTTATTAACACTTGTCTCGCTTGAGTAGCTAATATGCGCACATAGTCTTCATCCACACATAACAAGACGTTCTCCGGTTTAATGACTGTAGCACAGCAGGTGTTTAAGTAATCAAATCCTTCTAAAACCTACCGCGTTATGGTTCCGAGTCTCGTACAGACTTGAGTATTTTAGTTTCATCCTTGGCTGTTTCTGCAAAATGAGGCGCAGATTTAACAATTTTAATGGCCACATAACGTTTCTCTTCCAAATCCCAATAAAGCCACACTGTGGAGAAATGACCCCAGCCTAATTTGCGTGCAACATGGTAGCGACCTTTACAGCATCAATTAATTGGAATTTTTTAATAAAAAAAAAAAAAAAAAACAAATTACTTAAAATTTAATATGAAACATGACCCAAAAAAGAAAAAACAAACACTGTTAACAAAAGTTTGGGAGCCAACTAACCTTGAAAGAGGGCACCAATATTAAAAGGATGATAACCACACCTACGGTAACCCGTCTTGGTTCTTGTTCCTCGTTTTCGCTATTCAATTCTGATTCTAATGACTATGAATGGTCATCAGAATCATTGAATGAAGTGACCATGTAGGGTGGCTGGTGCTGTATGTCGTACTATAAACTAGACGCTGATTGCAGACCAACTCCACCCGTTACCATATTGTCGACAGTATCCACTTCTTCGGATGAATAAGGCTGAAAAGTGGTAGCCTCGATCTCTGACTGTAATAGAGGAGTGGGCGAAGTCTCTGTGTTCAATGTTTGCATCGAAGCTTCCTGATCGCCTGCCATACCATTTGGTTTTCCACGCTTTTTATTTGGCTTATGCCGTTTATTTTTTGCTTGTATAGCCAAAACTCGCCTGTTGACGTCAGACTTTGTATTCATGTTAAATTTGCGTTAGAATGTTGCAAAATCAGGTCAATTATATGTTCTTTCCGGCTCCCTAATATATACTTTCACTGTTTATTGCTCATTATATACAAAATATTAAAATCATAAACGATCTAAAGAGATGTAAAACAATTTCATTGCATTATTAGATAATTTTTGGCTTTTGGGTATCTGATATTTTCTTAATTTATTTCTTTTATGAAATGCGGAATTTGTGAAAAAAAAATTTGAGGTTTAGCGCATGGAAACTCTTATTTATATAGATACGGGCATTCTTCCGCAAACACATATACACACTCTAATTAGGATGGATTCACTGTGAAAAGGTAGCAAAGCGAGATCACAAGAACGAAAAATATTTCTTTTTTTTTTTTATAGGATGAGATTACATCCAAGATCGTCCAATAACACGAATAATTTTCCAATGTAAACGTTTTCTAATGAGAAACAAACTTCAAAATCATTAAATTCTTTGAGTTTATTGTCTAATAGTTGTTAACATTTTCTTTTTCCCTTTTTTATCCAAAAAATTTTCAGCATTTTTAAAGAAAAGATATGTAGTATACGACTTTTTCTAATTTATTACACAAAACACAATAATGTACTCTTTTACTCTACTCTGAGAAATACCTAAAATTATTATGCCTCTAATATATATAATGTGTTCTCATTCTAACACGTACTGAAATACTTCTAGTTTATAAGATAAACGAAATAAACTGTATAATTTTATGAGTTGAAAAGGCAATCGTAATTAACGTTAGGCAAACCTAATTAACGTTAAATATATTAAAATTACGCATGTCATCCATTTGACAATATGGCAAAGCTGTGATAATGCTTGAAACTCTGGACGTATGTGAAGTTAAAAAGTTTTAAAAAATTATTGTTCTCTGAGAGAGAGAAGAAGGAGAGAGAGAAAAAAAATGAGAATCCGAGCCAAAAACCAAAAACACTTCCCTCTATACTATTGATGGTTATACCCGGCCGCGCTTTTAACTTTTTAACTTCACGCTTTCCGTAGTATTAAGTACCTTTTTAAAGTATTAAGTACCTTTTTAAAGTTAGAATTATTCTCTCCAGAGAAAAATAAACAAACAAGAGAATACATAAACAAAGAAATGAAAATTTTTGACCATTTTTGTTTTAAAATTTTACATATTAAATAATAATGTTATGAAAAAATATTTTTTTTAATTTAAAGTATGGAACATGTAAAACCTTTTTTTTTACAAAGTAATTAAAAATTAGGATAAATTAACATTACCAAATAAAGGATTGTTGTTACCCTTATTTTTACTAAGAATATAAATAAATTTATATGAAAAGTTAAATAAAATGAAAATTGTCGAGTTTTTTGTTATTTGTTCTATAAACTAGATACAATTCTAAACATTTTAAGGTATATGCCATAACCCAAATTTTTTTGGACTGGAGTTATTAGCACTTCTCTTTGACAACATACGTGAAAATTGCACTTTTCATAAGTAAATTAATAACTTTTTTTTTAACGAGCAGATTGTCGAGCATCTAGACTAATTATTACAGGGCTGGGTATAATGCCTAAAGTTTCCTAGTATATGATATATCCCAAATTTTTTTTGGATTGGAGTTATTAACACTTGTCTATGACAACATATGTGAAAATTGCATTTTTCTTAAGTAAATCAATAACTTTTTTTTTAACGAGCAGATTGTCGAGCATCTAGACTAATTATTATAGGGCTGGGTATAATGCTTAAAGTTTCCTAGAATATGATATATCCGAATTTTTTTTTTGGATTGGAGTTATTAACACTTGTCTATGACGATATATATAATAATTTAGAAAAAATAGTACTGTGTAGGTCTCTGTAATATATATTCATATTCATGTGGTCACAATGGCATCCTCATCTACATGTTCGCCCTCAACTTCGGCGGATGTATCTTTCTGATCCAAGTAGCCCCATTGTTTTTTGAATAGTTCCAAACGTTTTTTAGCTTTTTTCTTAAGTTTCCTTTTTTTATTTTTACTCATTTTATCAGTGATTTACGGTTCTCTATATACCTTGGGTGCATGACTCACTAGAGACGGCACCATTTTGTAATTTAAAACATAAGAAACTGTCGCTTGAGTAGCTAATATGCGCACATAGTCTTCATCCACACATAACAAGACGTTCTCCGGTTTAATGACTGTAGCACAGCAGGTGTTTAAGTAATCAAATCCTTCTAAAACCTACCGCGTTATGGTTCCGAGTCTCGTACAGACTTGAGTATTTTAGTTTCATCCTTGGCTGTTTCTGCAAAATGAGGCGCAGATTTAACAATTTTAATGGCCACATAACGTTTCTCTTCCAAATCCCAATAAAGCCACACTGTGGAGAAATGACCCCAGCCTAATTTGCGTGCAACATGGTAGCGACCTTTACAGCATCAATTAATTGGAATTTTTTAATAAAAAAAAAAAAAAAAACAAATTACTTAAAATTTAATATGAAACATGACCCAAAAAAGAAAAAACAAACACTGTTAACAAAAGTTTGGGAGCCAACTAACCTTGAAAGAGGGCACCAATATTAAAAGGATGATAACCACACCTACGGTAACCCGTCTTGGTTCTTGTTCCTCGTTTTCGCTATTCAATTCTGATTCTAATGACTATGAATGGTCATCAGAATCATTGAATGAAGTGACCATGTAGGGTGGCTGGTGCTGTATGTCGTACTATAAACTAGACGCTGATTGCAGACCAACTCCACCCGTTACCATATTGTCGACAGTATCCACTTCTTCGGATGAATAAGGCTGAAAAGTGGTAGCCTCGATCTCTGACTGTAATAGAGGAGTGGGCGAAGTCTCTGTGTTCAATGTTTGCATCGAAGCTTCCTGATCGCCTGCCATACCATTTGGTTTTCCACGCTTTTTATTTGGCTTATGCCGTTTCTTTTTTGCTTGTATAGCCAAAACTCGCCTGTTGACGTCAGACTTTGTATTCATGTTAAATTTGCGTTAGAATGTTGCAAAATCAGGTCAATTATATGTTCTTTCCGGCTCCCTAATATATACTTTCACTGTTTATTGCTCATTATATACAAAATATTAAAATCATAAACGATCTAAAGAGATGTAAAACAATTTCATTGCATTATTAGATAATTTTTGGCTTTTGGGTATCTGATATTTTCTTAATTTATTTCTTTTATGAAATGCGGAATTTGTGAAAAAAAAATTTGAGGTTTAGCGCATGGAAACTCTTATTTATATAGATACGGGCATTCTTCCGCAAACACATATACACACTCTAATTAGGATGGATTCACTGTGAAAAGGTAGCAAAGCGAGATCACAAGAACGAAAAATATTTCTTTTTTTTTTTTTATAGGATGAGATTACATCCAAGATCGTCCAATAACACGAATAATTTTCCAATGTAAATGTTTTCTAATGAGAAACAAACTTCAAAATCATTAAATTCTTTGAGTTTATTGTCTAATAGTTGTTAACATTTTCTTTTTCCCTTTTTTATCCAAAAAATTTTCAGCATTTTTAAAGAAAAGATATGTAGTATACGACTTTTTCTAATTTATTACACAAAACACAATAATGTACTCTTTTACTCTACTCTGAGAAATACCTAAAATTATTATGCCTCTAATATATATAATGTGTTCTCATTCTAACACGTACTGAAATACTTCTAGTTTATAAGATAAACGAAATAAACTGTATAATTTTATGAGTTGAAAAGGCAATCGTAATTAACGTTAGGCAAACCTAATTAACGTTAAATATATTAAAATTACGCATGTCATCCATTTGACAATATGGCAAAGCTGTGATAATGCTTGAAACTCTGGACGTATGTGAAGTTAAAAAGTTTTAAAAAATTATTGTTCTCTGAGAGAGAGAAGAAGGAGAGAGAGAAAAAAAATGAGAATCCGAGCCAAAAACCAAAAACACTTCCCTCTATACTATTGATGGTTATACCCGGCCACGCTTTTAACTTTTTAACTTCACGCTTTCCGTAGTTTTAAGTACCTTTTTAAAGTTAGAATTATTCTCTCCAGAGAAAAATAAACAAACAAGAGAATACATAAACAAAGAAATGAAAATTTTTGACCATTTTTGTTTTAAAATTTTACATATTAAATAATAATGTTATGAAAAAATATTTTTTTTAATTTAAAGTATGGAACATGTAAAACCTTTTTTTTTACAAAGTAATTAAAAATTAGGATAAATTAACATTACCAAATAAAGGATTGTTGTTACCCTTATTTTTACTAAGAATATAAATAAATTTATATGAAAAGTTAAATAAAATGAAAATTGTCGAGTTTTTTGTTATTTGTTCTATAAACTAGATACAATTCTAAACATTTTAAGGTATATGCCATAACCCAAATTTTTTTTGGATTGGAGTTATTAGCACTTCTCTTTGACAACATACGTGAAAATTGCACTTTTCATAGGTAAATCAATAACTTTTTTTTTAACGAGCCGATTGTCGAGCATCTAGACTAATTATTACAGGGCTGGGTATAATGCCTAAAGTTTCCTAGTATATGATATATCCCAAATTTTTTTTGGATTGGAGTTATTAACACTTGTCTATGACAACATATGTGAAAATTGCATTTTTCTTAAGTAAATCAATAACTTTTTTTTTAACGAGCAGATTGTCGAGCATCTAGACTAATTATTATAGGGCTGGGTATAATGCTTAAAGTTTCCTAGAATATGATATATCCGAATTTTTTTTTGGATTGGAGTTATTAACACTTGTCTATGACGATATATATAATAATTTAGAAAAAATAGTACTGTGTAGGTCTCTGTAATATATATTCATATTCATGTGGTCACAATGGCATCCTCATCTACATGCTCGCCCTCACTTCGGCGGATGTATCTTTCTGATCCAAGTAGCCCCATTGTTTTTTGAATAGTTCCAAACGTTTTTTAGCTTTTTTCTTAAGTTTCCTTTTTTTATTTTTACTCATTTTATCAGTGATTTACGGTTCTCTATATACCTTGGGTGCACGACTCACTAGAGACGGCACCATTTTGTAATTTAAAACATAAGAAACTGTCGCTTGAGTAGCTAATATGCGCACATAGTCTTCATCCACACATAACAAGACGTTCTCCGGTTTAATGTCTGTGTGGATAATTTTACAGCAGGTGTTTAAGTAATCAAATCCTTCTAAAACCTACCGCGTTATGGTTCCGAGTCTCGTACAGACTTGAGTATTTTAGTTTCATCCTTGGCTGTTTCTGCAAAATGAGGCGCAGATTTAACAATTTTAATGGCCACATAACGTTTCTCTTCCAAATCCCAATAAAGCCACACTGTGGAGAAATTACCCCAGCCTAATTTGCGTGCAACATGGTAGCGACCTTTACAGCATCAATTAATTGGAATTTTTTAATAAAAAAAAAAAAAAAAACAAATTACTTAAAATTTAATATGAAACATGACCCAAAAAAGAAAAAACAAACACTGTTAACAAAAGTTTGGGAGCCAACTAACCTTGAAAGAGGGCACCAATATTAAAAGGATGATAACCACACCTACGGTAACCCGTCTTGGTTCTTGTTCCTCGTTTTCGCTATTCAATTCTGATTCTAATGACTATGAATGGTCATCAGAATCATTGAATGAAGTGACCATGTAGGGTGGCTGGTGCTGTATGTCGTACTATAAACTAGACGCTGATTGCAGACCAACTCCACCCGTTACCATATTGTCGACAGTATCCACTTCTTCGGATGAATAAGGCTGAAAAGTGGTAGCCTCGATCTCTGACTGTAATAGAGGAGTGGGCGAAGTCTCTGTGTTCAATGTTTGCATCGAAGCTTCCTGATCGCCTGCCATACCATTTGGTTTTCCACGCTTTTTATTTGGCTTATGCCGTTTCTTTTTTGCTTGTATAGCCAAAACTCGCCTGTTGACGTCAGACTTTGTATTCATGTTAAATTTGCGTTAGAATGTTGCAAAATCAGGTCAATTATATGTTCTTTCCGGCTCCCTAATATATACTTTCACTGTTTATTGCTCATTATATACAAAATATTAAAATCATAAACGATCTAAAGAGATGTAAAACAATTTCATTGCATTATTAGATAATTTTTGGCTTTTGGGTATCTGATATTTTCTTAATTTATTTCTTTTATGAAATGCGGAATTTGTGAAAAAAAAATTTGAGGTTTAGCGCATGGAAACTCTTATTTATATAGATACGGGCATTCTTCCGCAAACACATATACACACTCTAATTAGGATGGATTCACTGTGAAAAGGTAGCAAAGCGAGATCACAAGAACGAAAAATATTTCTTTTTTTTTTTTATAGGATGAGATTACATCCAAGATCGTCCAATAACACGAATAATTTTCCAATGTAAATGTTTTCTAATGAGAAACAAACTTCAAAATCATTAAATTCTTTGAGTTTATTGTCTAATAGTTGTTAACATTTTCTTCTTCCCTTTTTTATCCAAAAACTTTTCAGCATTTTTAAAGGAAAGATATGTAGTATACGACTTTTTCTAATTTATTACACAATACACAATAATGTACTCTTTTACTCTACTCTGAGAAATACCTAAAATTATTATGCCTCTAATATATATAATGTGTTCTCATTCTAACACGTACTGAAATACTTCTAGTTTATAAGATAAACGAAATAAACTGTATAATTTTATGAGTTGAAAAGGCAATCGTAATTAACGTTAGGCAAACCTAATTAACGTTAAATATATTAAAATTACGCATGTCATCCATTTGACAATATGGCAAGGCTGTGATAATGCTTGAAACTCTGGACGTATGTGAAGTTAAAAAGTTTTAAAAAATCATTATTCTCTGAGAGAGAGAAGAAGGAGAGAGAGAAAAAAAAATGAGAATCCGAGCCAAAAACCAAAAACACTTCCCTCTATACTATTGATGGTTATACCCGGCCGCGCTTTTAACTTTTTAACTTCACGCTTTCCGTAGTATTAAGTACCTTTTTAAAGTATTAAGTACCTTTTTAAAGTTAGAATTATTCTCTCCAGAGAAAAATAAACAAACAAGAGAATACATAAACAAAGAAATGAAAATTTTTGACCATTTTTGTTTTAAAATTTTACATATTAAATAATAATGTTATGAAAAAATATTTTTTTTAATTTAAAGTATGGAACATGTAAAACCTTTTTTTTTACAAAGTAATTAAAAATTAGGATAAATTAACATTACCAAATAAAGGATTGTTGTTACCCTTATTTTTACTAAGAATATAAATAAATTTATATGAAAAGTTAAATAAAATGAAAATTGTCGAGTTTTTTGTTATTTGTTCTATAAACTAGATACAATTCTAAACATTTTAAGGTATATGCCATAACCCAAATTTTTTTGGACTGGAGTTATTAGCACTTCTCTTTGACAACATACGTGAAAATTGCACTTTTCATAAGTAAATTAATAACTTTTTTTTTAACGAGCAAATTGTCGAGCATCTAGACTAATTATTACAGGGCTGGGTATAATGCCTAAAGTTTCCTAGTATATGATATATCCCAAATTTTTTTTGGATTGGAGTTATTAACACTTGTCTATGACAACATATGTGAAAATTGCATTTTTCTTAAGTAAATCAATAACTTTTTTTTTAACGAGCAGATTGTCGAGCATCTAGACTAATTATTATAGGGCTGGGTATAATGCTTAAAGTTTCCTAGAATATGATATATCCGAATTTTTTTTTTGGATTGGAGTTATTAACACTTGTCTATGACGATATATATAATAATTTAGAAAAAATAGTACTGTGTAGGTCTCTGTAATATATATTCATATTCATGTGGTCACAATGGCATCCTCATCTACATGTTCGCCCTCAACTTCGGCGGATGTATCTTTCTGATCCAAGTAGCCCCATTGTTTTTTGAATAGTTCCAAACGTTTTTTAGCTTTTTTCTTAAGTTTCCTTTTTTTATTTTTACTCATTTTATCAGTGATTTACGGTTCTCTATATACCTTGGGTGCACGACTCACTAGAGACGGCACCATTTTGTAATTTAAAACATAAGAAACTGTCGCTTGAGTAGCTAATATGCGCACATAGTCTTCATCCACACATAACAAGACGTTCTCCGGTTTAATGTCTGTGTGGATAATTTTACAGCAGGTGTTTAAGTAATCAAATCCTTCTAAAACCTACCGCGTTATGGTTCCGAGTCTCGTACAGACTTGAGTATTTTAGTTTCATCCTTGGCTGTTTCTGCAAAATGAGGCGCAGATTTAACAATTTTAATGGCCACATAACGTTTCTCTTCCAAATCCCAATAAAGCCACACTGTGGAGAAATGACCCCAGCCTAATTTGCGTGCAACATGGTAGCGACCTTTACAGCATCAATTAATTTGAATTTTTTAATAAAAAAAAAAAAAAAAAAAACAAATTACTTAAAATTTAATATGAAACATGACCCAAAAAAGAAAAAACAAACACTGTTAACAAAAGTTTGGGAGCCAACTAACCTTGAAAGAGGGCACCAATATTAACAGGATGATAACCACACCTACGGTAATCTGTCTTGGTTCTTGTTCCTCGTTTTCGCTATTCAATTCCGATTCTAATGACTCTGAATGGTCATCAGAATCATTGAATGAAGTGACCATGTAGGGTGGCTGGTGCTGTATGTCGTACTGTAAACTAGGCGCTGATTGCAGACCAACTCCACCCGTTACCATATTGTCGACAGTATCCACTTCTTCGGATGAATAAGGCTGAAAAGTGGTAGCCTCGATCTCTGACTGTAATAGAGGAGTGGGCGAAGTCTCTGTGTTCAATGTTTGCATCGAAGCTTCCTGATCGCCTGCCATACCATTTGGTTTTCCACGCTTTTTATTTGGCTTATGCCGTTTCTTTTTTGCTTGTATAGCCAAAACTCGCCTGTTGACGTCAGACTTTGTATTCATGTTAAATTTGCGTTAGAATGTTGCAAAATCAGGTCAATTATATGTTCTTTCCGGCTCCCTAATATATACTTTCACTGTTTATTGCTCATTATATACAAAATATTAAAATCATAAACGATCTAAAGAGATGTAAAACAATTTCATTGCATTATTAGATAATTTTTGGCTTTTGGGTATCTGATATTTTCTTAATTTATTTCTTTTATGAAATGCGGAATTTGTGAAAAAAAAATTTGAGGTTTAGCGCATGGAAACTCTTATTTATATAGATACGGGCATTCTTCCGCAAACACATATACACACTCTAATTAGGATGGATTCACTGTGAAAAGGTAGCAAAGCGAGATCACAAGAACGAAATATATTTCTTTTTTTTTTTATAGGATGAGATTACATCCAAGATCGTCCAATAACACGAATAATTTTCCAATGTAAACGTTTTCTAATGAGAAACAAACTTCAAAATCATTAAATTCTTTGAGTTTATTGTCTAATAGTTGTTAACATTTTCTTTTTCCCTTTTTTATCCAAAAAATTTTCAGCATTTTTAAAGAAAAGATATGTAGTATACGACTTTTTCTAATTTATTACACAATACACAATAATGTACTCTTTTACTCTACTCTGAGAAATACCTAAAATTATTATGCTTCTAATATATATAATGTGTTCTCATTCTAACACGTACTGAAATACTTCTAGTTTATAAGATAAACGAAATAAACTGTATAATTTTATGAGTTGAAAAGGCAATCGTAATTAACGTTAGGCAAACCTAATTAACGTTAAATATATTAAAATTACGCATGTCATCCATTTGACAATATGGCAAAGCTGTGATAATGCTTGAAACTCTGGACGTATGTGAAGTTAAAAAGTTTTAAAAAATTATTGTTCTCTGAGAGAGAGAAGGAGAGAGAGAAAAAAAATGAGAATCCGAGCCAAAAACCAAAAACACTTCCCTCTATACTATTGATGGTTATACCCGGCCGCGCTTTTAACTTTTTAACTTCACGCTTTCCGTAGTATTAAGTACCTTTTTAAAGTATTAAGTACCTTTTTAAAGTTAGAATTATTCTCTCCAGAGAAAAATAAACAAACAAGAGAATACATAAACAAAGAAATGAAAATTTTTGACCATTTTTGTTTTAAAATTTTACATATTAAATAATAATGTTATGAAAAAATATTTTTTTTAATTTAAAGTATGGAACATGTAAAACCTTTTTTTTTACAAAGTAATTAAAAATTAGGATAAATTAACATTACCAAATAAAGGATTGTTGTTACCCTTATTTTTACTAAGAATATAAATAAATTTATATGAAAAGTTAAATAAAATGAAAATTGTCGAGTTTTTTGTTATTTGTTCTATAAACTAGATACAATTCTAAACATTTTAAGGTACATGCCATAACCCAAATTTTTTTGGACTGGAGTTATTAGCACTTCTCTTTGACAACATACGTGAAAATTGCACTTTTCATAAGTAAATTAATAACTTTTTTTTTAACGAGCAGATTGTCGAGCATCTAGACTAATTATTACAGGGCTGGGTATAATGCCTAAAGTTTCCTAGTATATGATATATCCCAAATTTTTTTTGGATTGGAGTTATTAACACTTGTCTATGACAACATATGTGAAAATTGCATTTTTCTTAAGTAAATCAATAACTTTTTTTTTAACGAGCAGATTGTCGAGCATCTAGACTAATTATTATAGGGCTGGGTATAATGCTTAAAGTTTCCTAGAATATGATATATCCGAATTTTTTTTTTGGATTGGAGTTATTAACACTTGTCTATGACGATATATATAATAATTTAGAAAAAATAGTACTGTGTAGGTCTCTGTAATATATATTCATATTCATGTGGTCACAATGGCATCCTCATCTACATGTTCGCCCTCAACTTCGGCGGATGTATCTTTCTGATCCAAGTAGCCCCATTGTTTTTTGAATAGTTCCAAACGTTTTTTAGCTTTTTTCTTAAGTTTCCTTTTTTTATTTTTACTCATTTTATCAGTGATTTACGGTTCTCTATATACCTTGGGTGCATGACTCACTAGAGACGGCACCATTTTGTAATTTAAAACATAAGAAACTGTCGCTTGAGTAGCTAATATGCGCACATAGTCTTCATCCACACATAACAAGACGTTCTCCGGTTTAATGTCTGTGTGGATAATTTTACAGCAGGTGTTTAAGTAATCAAATCCTTCTAAAACCTACCGCGTTATGGTTCCGAGTCTCGTACAGACTTGAGTATTTTAGTTTCATCCTTGGCTGTTTCTGCAAAATGAGGCGCAGATTTAACAATTTTAATGGCCACATAACGTTTCTCTTCCAAATCCCAATAAAGCCACACTGTGGAGAAATGACCCCAGCCTAATTTGCGTGCAACATGGTAGCGACCTTTACAGCATCAATTAATTGGAATTTTTTAATAAAAAAAAAAAAAAAAAAACAAATTACTTAAAATTTAATATGAAACATGACCCAAAAAAGAAAAAACAAACACTGTTAACAAAAGTTTGGGAGCCAACTAACCTTGAAAGAGGGCACCAATATTAAAAGGATGATAACCACACCTACGGTAACCCGTCTTGGTTCTTGTTCCTCGTTTTCGCTATTCAATTCTGATTCTAATGACTATGAATGGTCATCAGAATCATTGAATGAAGTGACCATGTAGGGTGGCTGGTGCTGTATGTCGTACTATAAACTAGACGCTGATTGCAGACCAACTCCACCCGTTACCATATTGTCGACAGTATCCACTTCTTCGGATGAATAAGGCTGAAAAGTGGTAGCCTCGATCTCTGACTGTAATAGAGGAGTGGGCGAAGTCTCTGTGTTCAATGTTTGCATCGAAGCTTCCTGATCGCCTGCCATACCATTTGGTTTTCCACGCTTTCTCTTTGGCTTATGCCGTTTCTTTTTTGCTTGTATAGCCAAAACTCGCCTGTTGACGTCAGACTTTGTATTCATGTTAAATTTGCGTTAGAATGTTGCAAAATCAGGTCAATTATATGTTCTTTCCGGCTCCCTAATATATACTTTCACTGTTTATTGCTCATTATATACAAAATATTAAAATCATAAACGATCTAAAGAGATGTAAAACAATTTCATTGCATTATTAGATAATTTTTGGCTTTTGGGTATCTGATATTTTCTTAATTTATTTCTTTTATGAAATGCGGAATTTGTGAAAAAAAAATTTGAGGTTTAGCGCATGGAAACTCTTATTTATATAGATACGGGCATTCTTCCGCAAACACATATACACACTCTAATTAGGATGGATTCACTGTGAAAAGGTAGCAAAGCGAGATCACAAGAACGAAATATATTTCTTTTTTTTTTTATAGGATGAGATTACATCCAAGATCGTCCAATAACACGAATAATTTTCCAATGTAAACGTTTTCTAATGAGAAACAAACTTCAAAATCATTAAATTCTTTGAGTTTATTGTCTAATAGTTGTTAACATTTTCTTTTTCCCTTTTTTATCCAAAAAATTTTCAGCATTTTTAAAGAAAAGATATGTAGTATACGACTTTTTCTAATTTATTACACAATACACAATAATGTACTCTTTTACTCTACTCTGAGAAATACCTAAAATTATTATGCTTCTAATATATATAATGTGTTCTCATTCTAACACGTACTGAAATACTTCTAGTTTATAAGATAAACGAAATAAACTGTATAATTTTATGAGTTGAAAAGGCAATCGTAATTAACGTTAGGCAAACCTAATTAACGTTAAATATATTAAAATTACGCATGTCATCCATTTGACAATATGGCAAAGCTGTGATAATGCTTGAAACTCTGGACGTATGTGAAGTTAAAAAGTTTTAAAAAATTATTGTTCTCTGAGAGAGAGAAGAAGGAGAGAGAGAAAAAAAATGAGAATCCGAGCCAAAAACCAAAAACACTTCCCTCTATACTATTGATGGTTATACCCGGCCGCGCTTTTAACTTTTTAACTTCACGCTTTCCGTAGTATTAAGTACCTTTTTAAAGTATTAAGTACCTTTTTAAAGTTAGAATTATTCTCTCCAGAGAAAAATAAACAAACAAGAGAATACATAAACAAAGAAATGAAAATTTTTGACCATTTTTGTTTTAAAATTTTACATATTAAATAATAATGTTATGAAAAAATATTTTTTTTAATTTAAAGTATGGAACATGTAAAACCTTTTTTTTTACAAAGTAATTAAAAATTAGGATAAATTAACATTACCAAATAAAGGATTGTTGTTACCCTTATTTTTACTAAGAATATAAATAAATTTATATGAAAAGTTAAATAAAATGAAAATTGTCGAGTTTTTTGTTATTTGTTCTATAAACTAGATACAATTCTAAACATTTTAAGGTATATGCCATAACCCAAATTTTTTTGGACTGGAGTTATTAGCACTTCTCTTTGACAACATACGTGAAAATTGCACTTTTCATAAGTAAATTAATAACTTTTTTTTTAACGAGCAAATTGTCGAGCATCTAGACTAATTATTACAGGGCTGGGTATAATGCCTAAAGTTTCCTAGTATATGATATATCCCAAATTTTTTTTGGATTGGAGTTATTAACACTTGTCTATGACAACATATGTGAAAATTGCATTTTTCTTAAGTAAATCAATAACTTTTTTTTTAACGAGCAGATTGTCGAGCATCTAGACTAATTATTATAGGGCTGGGTATAATGCTTAAAGTTTCCTAGAATATGATATATCCGAATTTTTTTTTTGGATTGGAGTTATTAACACTTGTCTATGACGATATATATAATAATTTAGAAAAAATAGTACTGTGTAGGTCTCTGTAATATATATTCATATTCATGTGGTCACAATGGCATCCTCATCTACATGTTCGCCCTCAACTTCGGCGGATGTATCTTTCTGATCCAAGTAGCCCCATTGTTTTTTGAATAGTTCCAAACGTTTTTTAGCTTTTTTCTTAAGTTTCCTTTTTTTATTTTTACTCATTTTATCAGTGATTTACGGTTCTCTATATACCTTGGGTGCACGACTCACTAGAGACGGCACCATTTTGTAATTTAAAACATAAGAAACTGTCGCTTGAGTAGCTAATATGCGCACATAGTCTTCATCCACACATAACAAGACGTTCTCCGGTTTAATGTCTGTGTGGATAATTTTACAGCAGGTGTTTAAGTAATCAAATCCTTCTAAAACCTACCGCGTTATGGTTCCGAGTCTCGTACAGACTTGAGTATTTTAGTTTCATCCTTGGCTGTTTCTGCAAAATGAGGCGCAGATTTAACAATTTTAATGGCCACATAACGTTTCTCTTCCAAATCCCAATAAAGCCACACTGTGGAGAAATGACCCCAGCCTAATTTGCGTGCAACATGGTAGCGACCTTTACAGCATCAATTAATTTGAATTTTTTAATAAAAAAAAAAAAAAAAAAAACAAATTACTTAAAATTTAATATGAAACATGACCCAAAAAAGAAAAAACAAACACTGTTAACAAAAGTTTGGGAGCCAACTAACCTTGAAAGAGGGCACCAATATTAAAAGGATGATAACCACACCTACGGTAACCCGTCTTGGTTCTTGTTCCTCGTTTTCGCTATTCAATTCTGATTCTAATGACTATGAATGGTCATCAGAATCATTGAATGAAGTGACCATGTAGGGTGGCTGGTGCTGTATGTCGTACTATAAACTAGACGCTGATTGCAGACCAACTCCACCCCTTACCATATTGTCGACAGTATCCACTTCTTCGGATGAATAAGGCTGAAAAGTGGTAGCCTCGATCTCTGACTGTAATAGAGGAGTGGGCGAAGTCTCTGTGTTCAATGTTTGCATCGAAGCTTCCTGATCGCCTGCCATACCATTTGGTTTTCCACGCTTTTTATTTGGCTTATGCCGTTTCTTTTTTGCTTGTATAGCCAAAACTCGCCTGTTGACGTCAGACTTTGTATTCATGTTAAATTTGCGTTAGAATGTTGCAAAATCAGGTCAATTATATGTTCTTTCCGGCTCCCTAATATATACTTTCACTGTTTATTGCTCATTATATACAAAATATTAAAATCATAAACGATCTAAAGAGATGTAAAACAATTTCATTGCATTATTAGATAATTTTTGGCTTTTGGGTATCTGATATTTTCTTAATTTATTTCTTTTATGAAATGCGGAATTTGTGAAAAAAAAATTTGAGGTTTAGCGCATGGAAACTCTTATTTATATAGATACGGGCATTCTTCCGCAAACACATATACACACTCTAATTAGGATGGATTCACTGTGAAAAGGTAGCAAAGCGAGATCACAAGAACGAAAAATATTTCTTTTTTTTTTTTATAGGATGAGATTACATCCAAGATCGTCCAATAACACGAATAATTTTCCAATGTAAATGTTTTCTAATGAGAAACAAACTTCAAAATCATTAAATTCTTTGAGTTTATTGTCTAATAGTTGTTAACATTTTCTTTTTCCCTTTTTTATCCAAAAAATTTTCAGCATTTTTAAAGAAAAGATATGTAGTATACGACTTTTTCTAATTTATTACACAAAACACAATAATGTACTCTTTTACTCTACTCTGAGAAATACCTAAAATTATTATGCCTCTAATATATATAATGTGTTCTCATTCTAACACGTACTGAAATACTTCTAGTTTATAAGATAAACGAAATAAACTGTATAATTTTATGAGTTGAAAAGGCAATCGTAATTAACGTTAGGCAAACCTAATTAACGTTAAATATATTAAAATTACGCATGTCATCCATTTGACAATATGGCAAAGCTGTGATAATGCTTGAAACTCTGGACGTATGTGAAGTTAAAAAGTTTTAAAAAATTATTGTTCTCTGAGAGAGAGAAGAAGGAGAGAGAGAAAAAAAATGAGAATCCGAGCCAAAAACCAAAAACACTTCCCTCTATACTATTGATGGTTATACCCGGCCGCGCTTTTAACTTTTTAACTTCACGCTTTCCGTAGTATTAAGTACCTTTTTAAAGTATTAAGTACCTTTTTAAAGTTAGAATTATTCTCTCCAGAGAAAAATAAACAAACAAGAGAATACATAAACAAAGAAATGAAAATTTTTGACCATTTTTGTTTTAAAATTTTACATATTAAATAATAATGTTATGAAAAAATATTTTTTTTAATTTAAAGTATGGAACATGTAAAACCTTTTTTTTTACAAAGTAATTAAAAATTAGGATAAATTAACATTACCAAATAAAGGATTGTTGTTACCCTTATTTTTACTAAGAATATAAATAAATTTATATGAAAAGTTAAATAAAATGAAAATTGTCGAGTTTTTTGTTATTTGTTCTATAAACTAGATACAATTCTAAACATTTTAAGGTATATGCCATAACCCAAATTTTTTTGGACTGGAGTTATTAGCACTTCTCTTTGACAACATACGTGAAAATTGCACTTTTCATAAGTAAATTAATAACTTTTTTTTTAACGAGCAGATTGTCGAGCATCTAGACTAATTATTACAGGGCTGGGTATAATGCCTAAAGTTTCCTAGTATATGATATATCCCAAATTTTTTTTGGATTGGAGTTATTAACACTTGTCTATGACAACATATGTGAAAATTGCATTTTTCTTAAGTAAATCAATAACTTTTTTTTTAACGAGCAGATTGTCGAGCATCTAGACTAATTATTATAGGGCTGGGTATAATGCTTAAAGTTTCCTAGAATATGATATATCCGAATTTTTTTTTTGGATTGGAGTTATTAACACTTGTCTATGACGATATATATAATAATTTAGAAAAAATAGTACTGTGTAGGTCTCTGTAATATATATTCATATTCATGTGGTCACAATGGCATCCTCATCTACATGTTCGCCCTCAACTTCGGCGGATGTATCTTTCTGATCCAAGTAGCCCCATTGTTTTTTGAATAGTTCCAAACGTTTTTTAGCTTTTTTCTTAAGTTTCCTTTTTTTATTTTTACTCATTTTATCAGTGATTTACGGTTCTCTATATACCTTGGGTGCATGACTCACTAGAGACGGCACCATTTTGTAATTTAAAACATAAGAAACTGTCGCTTGAGTAGCTAATATGCGCACATAGTCTTCATCCACACATAACAAGACGTTCTCCGGTTTAATGACTGTAGCACAGCAGGTGTTTAAGTAATCAAATCCTTCTAAAACCTACCGCGTTATGGTTCCGAGTCTCGTACAGACTTGAGTATTTTAGTTTCATCCTTGGCTGTTTCTGCAAAATGAGGCGCAGATTTAACAATTTTAATGGCCACATAACGTTTCTCTTCCAAATCCCAATAAAGCCACACTGTGGAGAAATGACCCCAGCCTAATTTGCGTGCAACATGGTAGCGACCTTTACAGCATCAATTAATTGGAATTTTTTAATAAAAAAAAAAAAAAAAAACAAATTACTTAAAATTTAATATGAAACATGACCCAAAAAAGAAAAAACAAACACTGTTAACAAAAGTTTGGGAGCCAACTAACCTTGAAAGAGGGCACCAATATTAAAAGGATGATAACCACACCTACGGTAATCCGTCTTGGTTCTTGTTCCTCGTTTTCGCTATTCAATTCTGATTCTAATGACTATGAATGGTCATCAGAATCATTGAATGAAGTGACCATGTAGGGTGGCTGGTGCTGTATGTCGTACTATAAACTAGACGCTGATTGCAGACCAACTCCACCCGTTACCATATTGTCGACAGTATCCACTTCTTCGGATGAATAAGGCTGAAAAGTGGTAGCCTCGATCTCTGACTGTAATAGAGGAGTGGGCGAAGTCTCTGTGTTCAATGTTTGCATCGAAGCTTCCTGATCGCCTGCCATACCATTTGGTTTTCCACGCTTTTTATTTGGCTTATGCCGTTTCTTTTTTGCTTGTATAGCCAAAACTCGCCTGTTGACGTCAGACTTTGTATTCATGTTAAATTTGCGTTAGAATGTTGCAAAATCAGGTCAATTATATGTTCTTTCCGGCTCCCTAATATATACTTTCACTGTTTATTGCTCATTATATACAAAATATTAAAATCATAAACGATCTAAAGAGATGTAAAACAATTTCATTGCATTATTAGATAATTTTTGGCTTTTGGGTATCTGATATTTTCTTAATTTATTTCTTTTATGAAATGCGGAATTTGTGAAAAAAAAATTTGAGGTTTAGCGCATGGAAACTCTTATTTATATAGATACGGGCATTCTTCCGCAAACACATATACACACTCTAATTAGGATGGATTCACTGTGAAAAGGTAGCAAAGCGAGATCACAAGAACGAAATATATTTCTTTTTTTTTTTATAGGATGAGATTACATCCAAGATCGTCCAATAACACGAATAATTTTCCAATGTAAATGTTTTCTAATGAGAAACAAACTTCAAAATCATTAAATTCTTTGAGTTTATTGTCTAATAGTTGTTAACATTTTCTTCTTCCCTTTTTTATCCAAAAACTTTTCAGCATTTTTAAAGGAAAGATATGTAGTATACGACTTTTTCTAATTTATTACACAATACACAATAATGTACTCTTTTACTCTACTCTGAGAAATACCTAAAATTATTATGCCTCTAATATATATAATGTGTTCTCATTCTAACACGTACTGAAATACTTCTAGTTTATAAGATAAACGAAATAAACTGTATAATTTTATGAGTTGAAAAGGCAATCGTAATTAACGTTAGGCAAACCTAATTAACGTTAAATATATTAAAATTACGCATGTCATCCATTTGACAATATGGCAAGGCTGTGATAATGCTTGAAACTCTGGACGTATGTGAAGTTAAAAAGTTTTAAAAAATCATTATTCTCTGAGAGAGAGAAGAAGGAGAGAGAGAAAAAAAAATGAGAATCCGAGCCAAAAACCAAAAACACTTCCCTCTATACTATTGATGGTTATACCCGGCCGCGCTTTTAACTTTTTAACTTCACGCTTTCCGTAGTATTAAGTACCTTTTTAAAGTATTAAGTACCTTTTTAAAGTTAGAATTATTCTCTCCAGAGAAAAATAAACAAACAAGAGAATACATAAACAAAGAAATGAAAATTTTTGACCATTTTTGTTTTAAAATTTTACATATTAAATAATAATGTTATGAAAAAATATTTTTTTTAATTTAAAGTATGGAACATGTAAAACCTTTTTTTTTACAAAGTAATTAAAAATTAGGATAAATTAACATTACCAAATAAAGGATTGTTGTTACCCTTATTTTTACTAAGAATATAAATAAATTTATATGAAAAGTTAAATAAAATGAAAATTGTCGAGTTTTTTGTTATTTGTTCTATAAACTAGATACAATTCTAAACATTTTAAGGTATATGCCATAACCCAAATTTTTTTGGACTGGAGTTATTAGCACTTCTCTTTGACAACATACGTGAAAATTGCACTTTTCATAAGTAAATTAATAACTTTTTTTTTAACGAGCAAATTGTCGAGCATCTAGACTAATTATTACAGGGCTGGGTATAATGCCTAAAGTTTCCTAGTATATGATATATCCCAAATTTTTTTTGGATTGGAGTTATTAACACTTGTCTATGACAACATATGTGAAAATTGCATTTTTCTTAAGTAAATCAATAACTTTTTTTTTAACGAGCAGATTGTCGAGCATCTAGACTAATTATTATAGGGCTGGGTATAATGCTTAAAGTTTCCTAGAATATGATATATCCGAATTTTTTTTTTGGATTGGAGTTATTAACACTTGTCTATGACGATATATATAATAATTTAGAAAAAATAGTACTGTGTAGGTCTCTGTAATATATATTCATATTCATGTGGTCACAATGGCATCCTCATCTACATGTTCGCCCTCAACTTCGGCGGATGTATCTTTCTGATCCAAGTAGCCCCATTGTTTTTTGAATAGTTCCAAACGTTTTTTAGCTTTTTTCTTAAGTTTCCTTTTTTTATTTTTACTCATTTTATCAGTGATTTACGGTTCTCTATATACCTTGGGTGCACGACTCACTAGAGACGGCACCATTTTGTAATTTAAAACATAAGAAACTGTCGCTTGAGTAGCTAATATGCGCACATAGTCTTCATCCACACATAACAAGACGTTCTCCGGTTTAATGTCTGTGTGGATAATTTTACAGCAGGTGTTTAAGTAATCAAATCCTTCTAAAACCTACCGCGTTATGGTTCCGAGTCTCGTACAGACTTGAGTATTTTAGTTTCATCCTTGGCTGTTTCTGCAAAATGAGGCGCAGATTTAACAATTTTAATGGCCACATAACGTTTCTCTTCCAAATCCCAATAAAGCCACACTGTGGAGAAATGACCCCAGCCTAATTTGCGTGCAACATGGTAGCGACCTTTACAGCATCAATTAATTTGAATTTTTTAATAAAAAAAAAAAAAAAAAAAACAAATTACTTAAAATTTAATATGAAACATGACCCAAAAAAGAAAAAACAAACACTGTTAACAAAAGTTTGGGAGCCAACTAACCTTGAAAGAGGGCACCAATATTAACAGGATGATAACCACACCTACGGTAATCTGTCTTGGTTCTTGTTCCTCGTTTTCGCTATTCAATTCCGATTCTAATGACTCTGAATGGTCATCAGAATCATTGAATGAAGTGACCATGTAGGGTGGCTGGTGCTGTATGTCGTACTGTAAACTAGGCGCTGATTGCAGACCAACTCCACCCGTTACCATATTGTCGACAGTATCCACTTCTTCGGATGAATAAGGCTGAAAAGTGGTAGCCTCGATCTCTGACTGTAATAGAGGAGTGGGCGAAGTCTCTGTGTTCAATGTTTGCATCGAAGCTTCCTGATCGCCTGCCATACCATTTGGTTTTCCACGCTTTTTATTTGGCTTATGCCGTTTCTTTTTTGCTTGTATAGCCAAAACTCGCCTGTTGACGTCAGACTTTGTATTCATGTTAAATTTGCGTTAGAATGTTGCAAAATCAGGTCAATTATATGTTCTTTCCGGCTCCCTAATATATACTTTCACTGTTTATTGCTCATTATATACAAAATATTAAAATCATAAACGATCTAAAGAGATGTAAAACAATTTCATTGCATTATTAGATAATTTTTGGCTTTTGGGTATCTGATATTTTCTTAATTTATTTCTTTTATGAAATGCGGAATTTGTGAAAAAAAAATTTGAGGTTTAGCGCATGGAAACTCTTATTTATATAGATACGGGCATTCTTCCGCAAACACATATACACACTCTAATTAGGATGGATTCACTGTGAAAAGGTAGCAAAGCGAGATCACAAGAACGAAATATATTTCTTTTTTTTTTTATAGGATGAGATTACATCCAAGATCGTCCAATAACACGAATAATTTTCCAATGTAAACGTTTTCTAATGAGAAACAAACTTCAAAATCATTAAATTCTTTGAGTTTATTGTCTAATAGTTGTTAACATTTTCTTTTTCCCTTTTTTATCCAAAAAATTTTCAGCATTTTTAAAGAAAAGATATGTAGTATACGACTTTTTCTAATTTATTACACAATACACAATAATGTACTCTTTTACTCTACTCTGAGAAATACCTAAAATTATTATGCTTCTAATATATATAATGTGTTCTCATTCTAACACGTACTGAAATACTTCTAGTTTATAAGATAAACGAAATAAACTGTATAATTTTATGAGTTGAAAAGGCAATCGTAATTAACGTTAGGCAAACCTAATTAACGTTAAATATATTAAAATTACGCATGTCATCCATTTGACAATATGGCAAAGCTGTGATAATGCTTGAAACTCTGGACGTATGTGAAGTTAAAAAGTTTTAAAAAATTATTGTTCTCTGAGAGAGAGAAGAAGGAGAGAGAGAAAAAAAATGAGAATCCGAGCCAAAAACCAAAAACACTTCCCTCTATACTATTGATGGTTATACCCGGCCGCGCTTTTAACTTTTTAACTTCACGCTTTCCGTAGTATTAAGTACCTTTTTAAAGTATTAAGTACCTTTTTAAAGTTAGAATTATTCTCTCCAGAGAAAAATAAACAAACAAGAGAATACATAAACAAAGAAATGAAAATTTTTGACCATTTTTGTTTTAAAATTTTACATATTAAATAATAATGTTATGAAAAAATATTTTTTTTAATTTAAAGTATGGAACATGTAAAACCTTTTTTTTTACAAAGTAATTAAAAATTAGGATAAATTAACATTACCAAATAAAGGATTGTTGTTACCCTTATTTTTACTAAGAATATAAATAAATTTATATGAAAAGTTAAATAAAATGAAAATTGTCGAGTTTTTTGTTATTTGTTCTATAAACTAGATACAATTCTAAACATTTTAAGGTACATGCCATAACCCAAATTTTTTTGGACTGGAGTTATTAGCACTTCTCTTTGACAACATACGTGAAAATTGCACTTTTCATAAGTAAATTAATAACTTTTTTTTTAACGAGCAGATTGTCGAGCATCTAGACTAATTATTACAGGGCTGGGTATAATGCCTAAAGTTTCCTAGTATATGATATATCCCAAATTTTTTTTGGATTGGAGTTATTAACACTTGTCTATGACAACATATGTGAAAATTGCATTTTTCTTAAGTAAATCAATAACTTTTTTTTTAACGAGCAGATTGTCGAGCATCTAGACTAATTATTATAGGGCTGGGTATAATGCTTAAAGTTTCCTAGAATATGATATATCCGAATTTTTTTTTTGGATTGGAGTTATTAACACTTGTCTATGACGATATATATAATAATTTAGAAAAAATAGTACTGTGTAGGTCTCTGTAATATATATTCATATTCATGTGGTCACAATGGCATCCTCATCTACATGTTCGCCCTCAACTTCGGCGGATGTATCTTTCTGATCCAAGTAGCCCCATTGTTTTTTGAATAGTTCCAAACGTTTTTTAGCTTTTTTCTTAAGTTTCCTTTTTTTATTTTTACTCATTTTATCAGTGATTTACGGTTCTCTATATACCTTGGGTGCATGACTCACTAGAGACGGCACCATTTTGTAATTTAAAACATAAGAAACTGTCGCTTGAGTAGCTAATATGCGCACATAGTCTTCATCCACACATAACAAGACGTTCTCCGGTTTAATGTCTGTGTGGATAATTTTACAGCAGGTGTTTAAGTAATCAAATCCTTCTAAAACCTACCGCGTTATGGTTCCGAGTCTCGTACAGACTTGAGTATTTTAGTTTCATCCTTGGCTGTTTCTGCAAAATGAGGCGCAGATTTAACAATTTTAATGGCCACATAACGTTTCTCTTCCAAATCCCAATAAAGCCACACTGTGGAGAAATGACCCCAGCCTAATTTGCGTGCAACATGGTAGCGACCTTTACAGCATCAATTAATTGGAATTTTTTAATAAAAAAAAAAAAAAAAAAACAAATTACTTAAAATTTAATATGAAACATGACCCAAAAAAGAAAAAACAAACACTGTTAACAAAAGTTTGGGAGCCAACTAACCTTGAAAGAGGGCACCAATATTAAAAGGATGATAACCACACCTACGGTAACCCGTCTTGGTTCTTGTTCCTCGTTTTCGCTATTCAATTCTGATTCTAATGACTATGAATGGTCATCAGAATCATTGAATGAAGTGACCATGTAGGGTGGCTGGTGCTGTATGTCGTACTATAAACTAGACGCTGATTGCAGACCAACTCCACCCGTTACCATATTGTCGACAGTATCCACTTCTTCGGATGAATAAGGCTGAAAAGTGGTAGCCTCGATCTCTGACTGTAATAGAGGAGTGGGCGAAGTCTCTGTGTTCAATGTTTGCATCGAAGCTTCCTGATCGCCTGCCATACCATTTGGTTTTCCACGCTTTTTATTTGGCTTATGCCGTTTCTTTTTTGCTTGTATAGCCAAAACTCGCCTGTTGACGTCAGACTTTGTATTCATGTTAAATTTGCGTTAGAATGTTGCAAAATCAGGTCAATTATATGTTCTTTCCGGCTCCCTAATATATACTTTCACTGTTTATTGCTCATTATATACAAAATATTAAAATCATAAACGATCTAAAGAGATGTAAAACAATTTCATTGCATTATTAGATAATTTTTGGCTTTTGGGTATCTGATATTTTCTTAATTTATTTCTTTTATGAAATGCGGAATTTGTGAAAAAAAAATTTGAGGTTTAGCGCATGGAAACTCTTATTTATATAGATACGGGCATTCTTCCGCAAACACATATACACACTCTAATTAGGATGGATTCACTGTGAAAAGGTAGCAAAGCGAGATCACAAGAACGAAATATATTTCTTTTTTTTTTTATAGGATGAGATTACATCCAAGATCGTCCAATAACACGAATAATTTTCCAATGTAAACGTTTTCTAATGAGAAACAAACTTCAAAATCATTAAATTCTTTGAGTTTATTGTCTAATAGTTGTTAACATTTTCTTTTTCCCTTTTTTATCCAAAAAATTTTCAGCATTTTTAAAGAAAAGATATGTAGTATACGACTTTTTCTAATTTATTACACAATACACAATAATGTACTCTTTTACTCTACTCTGAGAAATACCTAAAATTATTATGCTTCTAATATATATAATGTGTTCTCATTCTAACACGTACTGAAATACTTCTAGTTTATAAGATAAACGAAATAAACTGTATAATTTTATGAGTTGAAAAGGCAATCGTAATTAACGTTAGGCAAACCTAATTAACGTTAAATATATTAAAATTACGCATGTCATCCATTTGACAATATGGCAAAGCTGTGATAATGCTTGAAACTCTGGACGTATGTGAAGTTAAAAAGTTTTAAAAAATTATTGTTCTCTGAGAGAGAGAAGAAGGAGAGAGAGAAAAAAAATGAGAATCCGAGCCAAAAACCAAAAACACTTCCCTCTATACTATTGATGGTTATACCCGGCCGCGCTTTTAACTTTTTAACTTCACGCTTTCCGTAGTATTAAGTACCTTTTTAAAGTATTAAGTACCTTTTTAAAGTTAGAATTATTCTCTCCAGAGAAAAATAAACAAACAAGAGAATACATAAACAAAGAAATGAAAATTTTTGACCATTTTTGTTTTAAAATTTTACATATTAAATAATAATGTTATGAAAAAATATTTTTTTTAATTTAAAGTATGGAACATGTAAAACCTTTTTTTTTACAAAGTAATTAAAAATTAGGATAAATTAACATTACCAAATAAAGGATTGTTGTTACCCTTATTTTTACTAAGAATATAAATAAATTTATATGAAAAGTTAAATAAAATGAAAATTGTCGAGTTTTTTGTTATTTGTTCTATAAACTAGATACAATTCTAAACATTTTAAGGTATATGCCATAACCCAAATTTTTTTGGACTGGAGTTATTAGCACTTCTCTTTGACAACATACGTGAAAATTGCACTTTTCATAAGTAAATTAATAACTTTTTTTTTAACGAGCAAATTGTCGAGCATCTAGACTAATTATTACAGGGCTGGGTATAATGCCTAAAGTTTCCTAGTATATGATATATCCCAAATTTTTTTTGGATTGGAGTTATTAACACTTGTCTATGACAACATATGTGAAAATTGCATTTTTCTTAAGTAAATCAATAACTTTTTTTTTAACGAGCAGATTGTCGAGCATCTAGACTAATTATTATAGGGCTGGGTATAATGCTTAAAGTTTCCTAGAATATGATATATCCGAATTTTTTTTTTGGATTGGAGTTATTAACACTTGTCTATGACGATATATATAATAATTTAGAAAAAATAGTACTGTGTAGGTCTCTGTAATATATATTCATATTCATGTGGTCACAATGGCATCCTCATCTACATGTTCGCCCTCAACTTCGGCGGATGTATCTTTCTGATCCAAGTAGCCCCATTGTTTTTTGAATAGTTCCAAACGTTTTTTAGCTTTTTTCTTAAGTTTCCTTTTTTTATTTTTACTCATTTTATCAGTGATTTACGGTTCTCTATATACCTTGGGTGCACGACTCACTAGAGACGGCACCATTTTGTAATTTAAAACATAAGAAACTGTCGCTTGAGTAGCTAATATGCGCACATAGTCTTCATCCACACATAACAAGACGTTCTCCGGTTTAATGTCTGTGTGGATAATTTTACAGCAGGTGTTTAAGTAATCAAATCCTTCTAAAACCTACCGCGTTATGGTTCCGAGTCTCGTACAGACTTGAGTATTTTAGTTTCATCCTTGGCTGTTTCTGCAAAATGAGGCGCAGATTTAACAATTTTAATGGCCACATAACGTTTCTCTTCCAAATCCCAATAAAGCCACACTGTGGAGAAATGACCCCAGCCTAATTTGCGTGCAACATGGTAGCGACCTTTACAGCATCAATTAATTTGAATTTTTTAATAAAAAAAAAAAAAAAAAAAACAAATTACTTAAAATTTAATATGAAACATGACCCAAAAAAGAAAAAACAAACACTGTTAACAAAAGTTTGGGAGCCAACTAACCTTGAAAGAGGGCACCAATATTAAAAGGATGATAACCACACCTACGGTAACCCGTCTTGGTTCTTGTTCCTCGTTTTCGCTATTCAATTCTGATTCTAATGACTATGAATGGTCATCAGAATCATTGAATGAAGTGACCATGTAGGGTGGCTGGTGCTGTATGTCGTACTATAAACTAGACGCTGATTGCAGACCAACTCCACCCCTTACCATATTGTCGACAGTATCCACTTCTTCGGATGAATAAGGCTGAAAAGTGGTAGCCTCGATCTCTGACTGTAATAGAGGAGTGGGCGAAGTCTCTGTGTTCAATGTTTGCATCGAAGCTTCCTGATCGCCTGCCATACCATTTGGTTTTCCACGCTTTTTATTTGGCTTATGCCGTTTCTTTTTTGCTTGTATAGCCAAAACTCGCCTGTTGACGTCAGACTTTGTATTCATGTTAAATTTGCGTTAGAATGTTGCAAAATCAGGTCAATTATATGTTCTTTCCGGCTCCCTAATATATACTTTCACTGTTTATTGCTCATTATATACAAAATATTAAAATCATAAACGATCTAAAGAGATGTAAAACAATTTCATTGCATTATTAGATAATTTTTGGCTTTTGGGTATCTGATATTTTCTTAATTTATTTCTTTTATGAAATGCGGAATTTGTGAAAAAAAAATTTGAGGTTTAGCGCATGGAAACTCTTATTTATATAGATACGGGCATTCTTCCGCAAACACATATACACACTCTAATTAGGATGGATTCACTGTGAAAAGGTAGCAAAGCGAGATCACAAGAACGAAAAATATTTCTTTTTTTTTTTTATAGGATGAGATTACATCCAAGATCGTCCAATAACACGAATAATTTTCCAATGTAAATGTTTTCTAATGAGAAACAAACTTCAAAATCATTAAATTCTTTGAGTTTATTGTCTAATAGTTGTTAACATTTTCTTTTTCCCTTTTTTATCCAAAAAATTTTCAGCATTTTTAAAGAAAAGATATGTAGTATACGACTTTTTCTAATTTATTACACAAAACACAATAATGTACTCTTTTACTCTACTCTGAGAAATACCTAAAATTATTATGCCTCTAATATATATAATGTGTTCTCATTCTAACACGTACTGAAATACTTCTAGTTTATAAGATAAACGAAATAAACTGTATAATTTTATGAGTTGAAAAGGCAATCGTAATTAACGTTAGGCAAACCTAATTAACGTTAAATATATTAAAATTACGCATGTCATCCATTTGACAATATGGCAAAGCTGTGATAATGCTTGAAACTCTGGACGTATGTGAAGTTAAAAAGTTTTAAAAAATTATTGTTCTCTGAGAGAGAGAAGAAGGAGAGAGAGAAAAAAAATGAGAATCCGAGCCAAAAACCAAAAACACTTCCCTCTATACTATTGATGGTTATACCCGGCCGCGCTTTTAACTTTTTAACTTCACGCTTTCCGTAGTATTAAGTACCTTTTTAAAGTATTAAGTACCTTTTTAAAGTTAGAATTATTCTCTCCAGAGAAAAATAAACAAACAAGAGAATACATAAACAAAGAAATGAAAATTTTTGACCATTTTTGTTTTAAAATTTTACATATTAAATAATAATGTTATGAAAAAATATTTTTTTTAATTTAAAGTATGGAACATGTAAAACCTTTTTTTTTACAAAGTAATTAAAAATTAGGATAAATTAACATTACCAAATAAAGGATTGTTGTTACCCTTATTTTTACTAAGAATATAAATAAATTTATATGAAAAGTTAAATAAAATGAAAATTGTCGAGTTTTTTGTTATTTGTTCTATAAACTAGATACAATTCTAAACATTTTAAGGTATATGCCATAACCCAAATTTTTTTGGACTGGAGTTATTAGCACTTCTCTTTGACAACATACGTGAAAATTGCACTTTTCATAAGTAAATTAATAACTTTTTTTTTAACGAGCAGATTGTCGAGCATCTAGACTAATTATTACAGGGCTGGGTATAATGCCTAAAGTTTCCTAGTATATGATATATCCCAAATTTTTTTTGGATTGGAGTTATTAACACTTGTCTATGACAACATATGTGAAAATTGCATTTTTCTTAAGTAAATCAATAACTTTTTTTTTAACGAGCAGATTGTCGAGCATCTAGACTAATTATTATAGGGCTGGGTATAATGCTTAAAGTTTCCTAGAATATGATATATCCGAATTTTTTTTTTGGATTGGAGTTATTAACACTTGTCTATGACGATATATATAATAATTTAGAAAAAATAGTACTGTGTAGGTCTCTGTAATATATATTCATATTCATGTGGTCACAATGGCATCCTCATCTACATGTTCGCCCTCAACTTCGGCGGATGTATCTTTCTGATCCAAGTAGCCCCATTGTTTTTTGAATAGTTCCAAACGTTTTTTAGCTTTTTTCTTAAGTTTCCTTTTTTTATTTTTACTCATTTTATCAGTGATTTACGGTTCTCTATATACCTTGGGTGCATGACTCACTAGAGACGGCACCATTTTGTAATTTAAAACATAAGAAACTGTCGCTTGAGTAGCTAATATGCGCACATAGTCTTCATCCACACATAACAAGACGTTCTCCGGTTTAATGACTGTAGCACAGCAGGTGTTTAAGTAATCAAATCCTTCTAAAACCTACCGCGTTATGGTTCCGAGTCTCGTACAGACTTGAGTATTTTAGTTTCATCCTTGGCTGTTTCTGCAAAATGAGGCGCAGATTTAACAATTTTAATGGCCACATAACGTTTCTCTTCCAAATCCCAATAAAGCCACACTGTGGAGAAATGACCCCAGCCTAATTTGCGTGCAACATGGTAGCGACCTTTACAGCATCAATTAATTGGAATTTTTTAATAAAAAAAAAAAAAAAAAACAAATTACTTAAAATTTAATATGAAACATGACCCAAAAAAGAAAAAACAAACACTGTTAACAAAAGTTTGGGAGCCAACTAACCTTGAAAGAGGGCACCAATATTAAAAGGATGATAACCACACCTACGGTAATCCGTCTTGGTTCTTGTTCCTCGTTTTCGCTATTCAATTCTGATTCTAATGACTATGAATGGTCATCAGAATCATTGAATGAAGTGACCATGTAGGGTGGCTGGTGCTGTATGTCGTACTATAAACTAGACGCTGATTGCAGACCAACTCCACCCGTTACCATATTGTCGACAGTATCCACTTCTTCGGATGAATAAGGCTGAAAAGTGGTAGCCTCGATCTCTGACTGTAATAGAGGAGTGGGCGAAGTCTCTGTGTTCAATGTTTGCATCGAAGCTTCCTGATCGCCTGCCATACCATTTGGTTTTCCACGCTTTTTATTTGGCTTATGCCGTTTCTTTTTTGCTTGTATAGCCAAAACTCGCCTGTTGACGTCAGACTTTGTATTCATGTTAAATTTGCGTTAGAATGTTGCAAAATCAGGTCAATTATATGTTCTTTCCGGCTCCCTAATATATACTTTCACTGTTTATTGCTCATTATATACAAAATATTAAAATCATAAACGATCTAAAGAGATGTAAAACAATTTCATTGCATTATTAGATAATTTTTGGCTTTTGGGTATCTGATATTTTCTTAATTTATTTCTTTTATGAAATGCGGAATTTGTGAAAAAAAAATTTGAGGTTTAGCGCATGGAAACTCTTATTTATATAGATACGGGCATTCTTCCGCAAACACATATACACACTCTAATTAGGATGGATTCACTGTGAAAAGGTAGCAAAGCGAGATCACAAGAACGAAAAATATTTCTTTTTTTTTTTTATAGGATGAGATTACATCCAAGATCGTCCAATAACACGAATAATTTTCCAATGTAAATGTTTTCTAATGAGAAACAAACTTCAAAATCATTAAATTCTTTGAGTTTATTGTCTAATAGTTGTTAACATTTTCTTTTTCCCTTTTTTATCCAAAAAATTTTCAGCATTTTTAAAGAAAAGATATGTAGTATACGACTTTTTCTAATTTATTACACAAAACACAATAATGTACTCTTTTACTCTACTCTGAGAAATACCTAAAATTATTATGCCTCTAATATATATAATGTGTTCTCATTCTAACACGTACTGAAATACTTCTAGTTTATAAGATAAACGAAATAAACTGTATAATTTTATGAGTTGAAAAGGCAATCGTAATTAACGTTAGGCAAACCTAATTAACGTTAAATATATTAAAATTACGCATGTCATCCATTTGACAATATGGCAAAGCTGTGATAATGCTTGAAACTCTGGACGTATGTGAAGTTAAAAAGTTTTAAAAAATTATTGTTCTCTGAGAGAGAGAAGAAGGAGAGAGAGAAAAAAAATGAGAATCCGAGCCAAAAACCAAAAACACTTCCCTCTATACTATTGATGGTTATACCCGGCCGCGCTTTTAACTTTTTAACTTCACGCTTTCCGTAGTATTAAGTACCTTTTTAAAGTATTAAGTACCTTTTTAAAGTTAGAATTATTCTCTCCAGAGAAAAATAAACAAACAAGAGAATACATAAACAAAGAAATGAAAATTTTTGACCATTTTTGTTTTAAAATTTTACATATTAAATAATAATGTTATGAAAAAATATTTTTTTTAATTTAAAGTATGGAACATGTAAAACCTTTTTTTTTACAAAGTAATTAAAAATTAGGATAAATTAACATTACCAAATAAAGGATTGTTGTTACCCTTATTTTTACTAAGAATATAAATAAATTTATATGAAAAGTTAAATAAAATGAAAATTGTCGAGTTTTTTGTTATTTGTTCTATAAACTAGATACAATTCTAAACATTTTAAGGTATATGCCATAACCCAAATTTTTTTTGGATTGGAGTTATTAGCACTTCTCTTTGACAACATACGTGAAAATTGCACTTTTCATAGGTAAATCAATAACTTTTTTTTTAACGAGCCGATTGTCGAGCATCTAGACTAATTATTACAGGGCTGGGTATAATGCCTAAAGTTTCCTAGTATATGATATATCCCAAATTTTTTTTGGATTGGAGTTATTAACACTTGTCTATGACAACATATGTGAAAATTGCATTTTTCTTAAGTAAATAAAAAACTTTTTTTTTAACGAGCAGATTGTCGAGCATCTAGACTAATTATTATAGGGCTGGGTATAATGCTTAAAGTTTCCTAGAATATGATATATCCGAATTTTTTTTTGGATTGGAGTTATTAACACTTGTCTATGACGATATATATAATAATTTAGAAAAAATAGTACTGTGTAGGTCTCTGTAATATATATTCATATTCATGTGGTCACAATGGCATCCTCATCTACATGCTCGCCCTCACTTCGGCGGATGTATCTTTCTGATCCAAGTAGCCCCATTGTTTTTTGAATAGTTCCAAACGTTTTTTAGCTTTTTTCTTAAGTTTCCTTTTTTTATTTTTACTCATTTTATCAGTGATTTACGGTTCTCTATATACCTTGGGTGCACGACTCACTAGAGACGGCACCATTTTGTAATTTAAAACATAAGAAACTGTCGCTTGAGTAGCTAATATGCGCACATAGTCTTCATCCACACATAACAAGACGTTCTCCGGTTTAATGTCTGTGTGGATAATTTTACAGCAGGTGTTTAAGTAATCAAATCCTTCTAAAACCTACCGCGTTATGGTTCCGAGTCTCGTACAGACTTGAGTATTTTAGTTTCATCCTTGGCTGTTTCTGCAAAATGAGGCGCAGATTTAACAATTTTAATGGCCACATAACGTTTCTCTTCCAAATCCCAATAAAGCCACACTGTGGAGAAATGACCCCAGCCTAATTTGCGTGCAACATGGTAGCGACCTTTACAGCATCAATTAATTGGAATTTTTTAATAAAAAAAAAAAAAAAAACAAATTACTTAAAATTTAATATGAAACATGACCCAAAAAAGAAAAAACAAACACTGTTAACAAAAGTTTGGGAGCCAACTAACCTTGAAAGAGGGCACCAATATTAAAAGGATGATAACCACACCTACGGTAATCCGTCTTGGTTCTTGTTCCTCGTTTTCGCTATTCAATTCTGATTCTAATGACTATGAATGGTCATCAGAATCATTGAATGAAGTGACCATGTAGGGTGGCTGGTGCTGTATGTCGTACTATAAACTAGACGCTGATTGCAGACCAACTCCACCCGTTACCATATTGTCGACAGTATCCACTTCTTCGGATGAATAAGGCTGAAAAGTGGTAGCCTCGATCTCTGACTGTAATAGAGGAGTGGGCGAAGTCTCTGTGTTCAATGTTTGCATCGAAGCTTCCTGATCGCCTGCCATACCATTTGGTTTTCCACGCTTTTTATTTGGCTTATGCCGTTTCTTTTTTGCTTGTATAGCCAAAACTCGCCTGTTGACGTCAGACTTTGTATTCATGTTAAATTTGCGTTAGAATGTTGCAAAATCAGGTCAATTATATGTTCTTTCCGGCTCCCTAATATATACTTTCACTGTTTATTAAAATCATAAACGATCTAAAGAGATGTAAAACAATTTCATTGCATTATTAGATAATTTTTGGCTTTTGGGTATCTGATATTTTCTTAATTTATTTCTTTTATGAAATGCGGAATTTGTGAAAAAAAAATTTGAGGTTTAGCGCATGGAAACTCTTATTTATATAGATACGGGCATTCTTCCGCAAACACATATACACACTCTAATTAGGATGGATTCACTGTGAAAAGGTAGCAAAGCGAGATCACAAGAACGAAAAATATTTCTTTTTTTTTTTTATAGGATGAGATTACATCCAAGATCGTCCAATAACACGAATAATTTTCCAATGTAAACGTTTTCTAATGAGAAACAAACTTCAAAATCATTAAATTCTTTGAGTTTATTGTCTAATAGTTGTTAACATTTTCTTTTTCCCTTTTTTATCCAAAAAATTTTCAGCATTTTTAAAGAAAAGATATGTAGTATACGACTTTTTCTAATTTATTACACAATACACAATAATGTACTCTTTTACTCTACTCTGAGAAATACCTAAAATTATTATGCCTCTAATATATATAATGTGTTCTCATTCTAACACGTACTGAAATACTTCTAGTTTATAAGATAAACGAAATAAACTGTATAATTTTATGAGTTGAAAAGGCAATCGTAATTAACGTTAGGCAAACCTAATTAACGTTAAATATATTAAAATTACGCATGTCATCCATTTGACAATATGGCAAAGCTGTGATAATGCTTGAAACTCTGGACGTATGTGAAGTTAAAAAGTTTTAAAAAATTATTGTTCTCTGAGAGAGAGAAGAAGGAGAGAGAGAAAAAAAATGAGAATCCGAGCCAAAAACCAAAAACACTTCCCTCTATACTATTGATGGTTATACCCGGCCACGCTTTTAACTTTTTAACTTCACGCTTTCCGTAGTTTTAAGTACCTTTTTAAAGTTAGAATTATTCTCTCCAGAGAAAAATAAACAAACAAGAGAATACATAAACAAAGAAATGAAAATTTTTGACCATTTTTGTTTTAAAATTTTACATATTAAATAATAATGTTATGAAAAAATATTTTTTTTAATTTAAAGTATGGAACATGTAAAACCTTTTTTTTTACAAAGTAATTAAAAATTAGGATAAATTAACATTACCAAATAAAGGATTGTTGTTACCCTTATTTTTACTAAGAATATAAATAAATTTATATGAAAAGTTAAATAAAATGAAAATTGTCGAGTTTTTTGTTATTTGTTCTATAAACTAGATACAATTCTAAACATTTTAAGGTATATGCCATAACCCAAATTTTTTTGGACTGGAGTTATTAGCACTTCTCTTTGACAACATACGTGAAAATTGCACTTTTCATAAGTAAATTAATAACTTTTTTTTTAACGAGCAGATTGTCGAGCATCTAGACTAATTATTACAGGGCTGGGTATAATGCCTAAAGTTTCCTAGTATATGATATATCCCAAATTTTTTTTGGATTGGAGTTATTAACACTTGTCTATGACAACATATGTGAAAATTGCATTTTTCTTAAGTAAATCAATAACTTTTTTTTTAACGAGCAGATTGTCGAGCATCTAGACTAATTATTATAGGGCTGGGTATAATGCTTAAAGTTTCCTAGAATATGATATATCCGAATTTTTTTTTTGGATTGGAGTTATTAACACTTGTCTATGACGATATATATAATAATTTAGAAAAAATAGTACTGTGTAGGTCTCTGTAATATATATTCATATTCATGTGGTCACAATGGCATCCTCATCTACATGTTCGCCCTCAACTTCGGCGGATGTATCTTTCTGATCCAAGTAGCCCCATTGTTTTTTGAATAGTTCCAAACGTTTTTTAGCTTTTTTCTTAAGTTTCCTTTTTTTATTTTTACTCATTTTATCAGTGATTTACGGTTCTCTATATACCTTGGGTGCATGACTCACTAGAGACGGCACCATTTTGTAATTTAAAACATAAGAAACTGTCGCTTGAGTAGCTAATATGCGCACATAGTCTTCATCCACACATAACAAGACGTTCTCCGGTTTAATGACTGTAGCACAGCAGGTGTTTAAGTAATCAAATCCTTCTAAAACCTACCGCGTTATGGTTCCGAGTCTCGTACAGACTTGAGTATTTTAGTTTCATCCTTGGCTGTTTCTGCAAAATGAGGCGCAGATTTAACAATTTTAATGGCCACATAACGTTTCTCTTCCAAATCCCAATAAAGCCACACTGTGGAGAAATGACCCCAGCCTAATTTGCGTGCAACATGGTAGCGACCTTTACAGCATCAATTAATTGGAATTTTTTAATAAAAAAAAAAAAAAAAAAACAAATTACTTAAAATTTAATATGAAACATGACCCAAAAAAGAAAAAACAAACACTGTTAACAAAAGTTTGGGAGCCAACTAACCTTGAAAGAGGGCACCAATATTAAAAGGATGATAACCACACCTACGGTAACCCGTCTTGGTTCTTGTTCCTCGTTTTCGCTATTCAATTCTGATTCTAATGACTATGAATGGTCATCAGAATCATTGAATGAAGTGACCATGTAGGGTGGCTGGTGCTGTATGTCGTACTATAAACTAGACGCTGATTGCAGACCAACTCCACCCGTTACCATATTGTCGACAGTATCCACTTCTTCGGATGAATAAGGCTGAAAAGTGGTAGCCTCGATCTCTGACTGTAATAGAGGAGTGGGCGAAGTCTCTGTGTTCAATGTTTGCATCGAAGCTTCCTGATCGCCTGCCATACCATTTGGTTTTCCACGCTTTTTATTTGGCTTATGCCGTTTCTTTTTTGCTTGTATAGCCAAAACTCGCCTGTTGACGTCAGACTTTGTATTCATGTTAAATTTGCGTTAGAATGTTGCAAAATCAGGTCAATTATATGTTCTTTCCGGCTCCCTAATATATACTTTCACTGTTTATTGCTCATTATATACAAAATATTAAAATCATAAACGATCTAAAGAGATGTAAAACAATTTCATTGCATTATTAGATAATTTTTGGCTTTTGGGTATCTGATATTTTCTTAATTTATTTCTTTTATGAAATGCGGAATTTGTGAAAAAAAAATTTGAGGTTTAGCGCATGGAAACTCTTATTTATATAGATACGGGCATTCTTCCGCAAACACATATACACACTCTAATTAGGATGGATTCACTGTGAAAAGGTAGCAAAGCGAGATCACAAGAACGAAAAATATTTCTTTTTTTTTTTTATAGGATGAGATTACATCCAAGATCGTCCAATAACACGAATAATTTTCCAATGTAAATGTTTTCTAATGAGAAACAAACTTCAAAATCATTAAATTCTTTGAGTTTATTGTCTAATAGTTGTTAACATTTTCTTTTTCCCTTTTTTATCCAAAAAATTTTCAGCATTTTTAAAGAAAAGATATGTAGTATACGACTTTTTCTAATTTATTACACAAAACACAATAATGTACTCTTTTACTCTACTCTGAGAAATACCTAAAATTATTATGCCTCTAATATATATAATGTGTTCTCATTCTAACACGTACTGAAATACTTCTAGTTTATAAGATAAACGAAATAAACTGTATAATTTTATGAGTTGAAAAGGCAATCGTAATTAACGTTAGGCAAACCTAATTAACGTTAAATATATTAAAATTACGCATGTCATCCATTTGACAATATGGCAAAGCTGTGATAATGCTTGAAACTCTGGACGTATGTGAAGTTAAAAAGTTTTAAAAAATTATTGTTCTCTGAGAGAGAGAAGAAGGAGAGAGAGAAAAAAAATGAGAATCCGAGCCAAAAACCAAAAACACTTCCCTCTATACTATTGATGGTTATACCCGGCCGCGCTTTTAACTTTTTAACTTCACGCTTTCCGTAGTATTAAGTACCTTTTTAAAGTATTAAGTACCTTTTTAAAGTTAGAATTATTCTCTCCAGAGAAAAATAAACAAACAAGAGAATACATAAACAAAGAAATGAAAATTTTTGACCATTTTTGTTTTAAAATTTTACATATTAAATAATAATGTTATGAAAAAATATTTTTTTTAATTTAAAGTATGGAACATGTAAAACCTTTTTTTTTACAAAGTAATTAAAAATTAGGATAAATTAACATTACCAAATAAAGGATTGTTGTTACCCTTATTTTTACTAAGAATATAAATAAATTTATATGAAAAGTTAAATAAAATGAAAATTGTCGAGTTTTTTGTTATTTGTTCTATAAACTAGATACAATTCTAAACATTTTAAGGTATATGCCATAACCCAAATTTTTTTGGACTGGAGTTATTAGCACTTCTCTTTGACAACATACGTGAAAATTGCACTTTTCATAAGTAAATTAATAACTTTTTTTTTAACGAGCAGATTGTCGAGCATCTAGACTAATTATTACAGGGCTGGGTATAATGCCTAAAGTTTCCTAGTATATGATATATCCCAAATTTTTTTTGGATTGGAGTTATTAACACTTGTCTATGACAACATATGTGAAAATTGCATTTTTCTTAAGTAAATCAATAACTTTTTTTTTAACGAGCAGATTGTCGAGCATCTAGACTAATTATTATAGGGCTGGGTATAATGCTTAAAGTTTCCTAGAATATGATATATCCGAATTTTTTTTTTGGATTGGAGTTATTAACACTTGTCTATGACGATATATATAATAATTTAGAAAAAATAGTACTGTGTAGGTCTCTGTAATATATATTCATATTCATGTGGTCACAATGGCATCCTCATCTACATGTTCGCCCTCAACTTCGGCGGATGTATCTTTCTGATCCAAGTAGCCCCATTGTTTTTTGAATAGTTCCAAACGTTTTTTAGCTTTTTTCTTAAGTTTCCTTTTTTTATTTTTACTCATTTTATCAGTGATTTACGGTTCTCTATATACCTTGGGTGCATGACTCACTAGAGACGGCACCATTTTGTAATTTAAAACATAAGAAACTGTCGCTTGAGTAGCTAATATGCGCACATAGTCTTCATCCACACATAACAAGACGTTCTCCGGTTTAATGACTGTAGCACAGCAGGTGTTTAAGTAATCAAATCCTTCTAAAACCTACCGCGTTATGGTTCCGAGTCTCGTACAGACTTGAGTATTTTAGTTTCATCCTTGGCTGTTTCTGCAAAATGAGGCGCAGATTTAACAATTTTAATGGCCACATAACGTTTCTCTTCCAAATCCCAATAAAGCCACACTGTGGAGAAATGACCCCAGCCTAATTTGCGTGCAACATGGTAGCGACCTTTACAGCATCAATTAATTGGAATTTTTTAATAAAAAAAAAAAAAAAAAACAAATTACTTAAAATTTAATATGAAACATGACCCAAAAAAGAAAAAACAAACACTGTTAACAAAAGTTTGGGAGCCAACTAACCTTGAAAGAGGGCACCAATATTAAAAGGATGATAACCACACCTACGGTAATCCGTCTTGGTTCTTGTTCCTCGTTTTCGCTATTCAATTCTGATTCTAATGACTATGAATGGTCATCAGAATCATTGAATGAAGTGACCATGTAGGGTGGCTGGTGCTGTATGTCGTACTATAAACTAGACGCTGATTGCAGACCAACTCCACCCGTTACCATATTGTCGACAGTATCCACTTCTTCGGATGAATAAGGCTGAAAAGTGGTAGCCTCGATCTCTGACTGTAATAGAGGAGTGGGCGAAGTCTCTGTGTTCAATGTTTGCATCGAAGCTTCCTGATCGCCTGCCATACCATTTGGTTTTCCACGCTTTTTATTTGGCTTATGCCGTTTCTTTTTTGCTTGTATAGCCAAAACTCGCCTGTTGACGTCAGACTTTGTATTCATGTTAAATTTGCGTTAGAATGTTGCAAAATCAGGTCAATTATATGTTCTTTCCGGCTCCCTAATATATACTTTCACTGTTTATTGCTCATTATATACAAAATATTAAAATCATAAACGATCTAAAGAGATGTAAAACAATTTCATTGCATTATTAGATAATTTTTGGCTTTTGGGTATCTGATATTTTCTTAATTTATTTCTTTTATGAAATGCGGAATTTGTGAAAAAAAAATTTGAGGTTTAGCGCATGGAAACTCTTATTTATATAGATACGGGCATTCTTCCGCAAACACATATACACACTCTAATTAGGATGGATTCACTGTGAAAAGGTAGCAAAGCGAGATCACAAGAACGAAAAATATTTCTTTTTTTTTTTTATAGGATGAGATTACATCCAAGATCGTCCAATAACACGAATAATTTTCCAATGTAAATGTTTTCTAATGAGAAACAAACTTCAAAATCATTAAATTCTTTGAGTTTATTGTCTAATAGTTGTTAACATTTTCTTTTTCCCTTTTTTATCCAAAAAATTTTCAGCATTTTTAAAGAAAAGATATGTAGTATACGACTTTTTCTAATTTATTACACAAAACACAATAATGTACTCTTTTACTCTACTCTGAGAAATACCTAAAATTATTATGCCTCTAATATATATAATGTGTTCTCATTCTAACACGTACTGAAATACTTCTAGTTTATAAGATAAACGAAATAAACTGTATAATTTTATGAGTTGAAAAGGCAATCGTAATTAACGTTAGGCAAACCTAATTAACGTTAAATATATTAAAATTACGCATGTCATCCATTTGACAATATGGCAAAGCTGTGATAATGCTTGAAACTCTGGACGTATGTGAAGTTAAAAAGTTTTAAAAAATTATTGTTCTCTGAGAGAGAGAAGAAGGAGAGAGAGAAAAAAAATGAGAATCCGAGCCAAAAACCAAAAACACTTCCCTCTATACTATTGATGGTTATACCCGGCCGCGCTTTTAACTTTTTAACTTCACGCTTTCCGTAGTATTAAGTACCTTTTTAAAGTATTAAGTACCTTTTTAAAGTTAGAATTATTCTCTCCAGAGAAAAATAAACAAACAAGAGAATACATAAACAAAGAAATGAAAATTTTTGACCATTTTTGTTTTAAAATTTTACATATTAAATAATAATGTTATGAAAAAATATTTTTTTTAATTTAAAGTATGGAACATGTAAAACCTTTTTTTTTACAAAGTAATTAAAAATTAGGATAAATTAACATTACCAAATAAAGGATTGTTGTTACCCTTATTTTTACTAAGAATATAAATAAATTTATATGAAAAGTTAAATAAAATGAAAATTGTCGAGTTTTTTGTTATTTGTTCTATAAACTAGATACAATTCTAAACATTTTAAGGTATATGCCATAACCCAAATTTTTTTTGGATTGGAGTTATTAGCACTTCTCTTTGACAACATACGTGAAAATTGCACTTTTCATAGGTAAATCAATAACTTTTTTTTTAACGAGCCGATTGTCGAGCATCTAGACTAATTATTACAGGGCTGGGTATAATGCCTAAAGTTTCCTAGTATATGATATATCCCAAATTTTTTTTGGATTGGAGTTATTAACACTTGTCTATGACAACATATGTGAAAATTGCATTTTTCTTAAGTAAATAAAAAACTTTTTTTTTAACGAGCAGATTGTCGAGCATCTAGACTAATTATTATAGGGCTGGGTATAATGCTTAAAGTTTCCTAGAATATGATATATCCGAATTTTTTTTTGGATTGGAGTTATTAACACTTGTCTATGACGATATATATAATAATTTAGAAAAAATAGTACTGTGTAGGTCTCTGTAATATATATTCATATTCATGTGGTCACAATGGCATCCTCATCTACATGCTCGCCCTCACTTCGGCGGATGTATCTTTCTGATCCAAGTAGCCCCATTGTTTTTTGAATAGTTCCAAACGTTTTTTAGCTTTTTTCTTAAGTTTCCTTTTTTTATTTTTACTCATTTTATCAGTGATTTACGGTTCTCTATATACCTTGGGTGCACGACTCACTAGAGACGGCACCATTTTGTAATTTAAAACATAAGAAACTGTCGCTTGAGTAGCTAATATGCGCACATAGTCTTCATCCACACATAACAAGACGTTCTCCGGTTTAATGTCTGTGTGGATAATTTTACAGCAGGTGTTTAAGTAATCAAATCCTTCTAAAACCTACCGCGTTATGGTTCCGAGTCTCGTACAGACTTGAGTATTTTAGTTTCATCCTTGGCTGTTTCTGCAAAATGAGGCGCAGATTTAACAATTTTAATGGCCACATAACGTTTCTCTTCCAAATCCCAATAAAGCCACACTGTGGAGAAATGACCCCAGCCTAATTTGCGTGCAACATGGTAGCGACCTTTACAGCATCAATTAATTGGAATTTTTTAATAAAAAAAAAAAAAAAAACAAATTACTTAAAATTTAATATGAAACATGACCCAAAAAAGAAAAAACAAACACTGTTAACAAAAGTTTGGGAGCCAACTAACCTTGAAAGAGGGCACCAATATTAAAAGGATGATAACCACACCTACGGTAATCCGTCTTGGTTCTTGTTCCTCGTTTTCGCTATTCAATTCTGAATCTAATGACTATGAATGGTCATCAAAATCATTGAATGAAGTGACCATGTAGGGTGGCTGGTGCTGTATGTCGTACTATAAACTAGACGCTGATTGCAGACCAACTCCACCCGTTACCATATTGTCGACAGTATCCACTTCTTCGGATGAATAAGGCTGAAAAGTGGTAGCCTCGATCTCTGACTGTAATAGAGGAGTGGGCGAAGTCTCTGTGTTCAATGTTTGCATCGAAGCTTCCTGATCGCCTGCCATACCATTTGGTTTTCCACGCTTTTTATTTGGCTTATGCCGTTTCTTTTTTGCTTGTATAGCCAAAACTCGCCTGTTGACGTCAGACTTTGTATTCATGTTAAATTTGCGTTAGAATGTTGCAAAATCAGGTCAATTATATGTTCTTTCCGGCTCCCTAATATATACTTTCACTGTTTATTGCTCATTATATACAAAATATTAAAATCATAAACGATCTAAAGAGATGTAAAACAATTTCATTGCATTATTAGATAATTTTTGGCTTTTGGGTATCTGATATTTTCTTAATTTATTTCTTTTATGAAATGCGGAATTTGTGAAAAAAAAATTTGAGGTTTAGCGCATGGAAACTCTTATTTATATAGATACGGGCATTCTTCCGCAAACACATATACACACTCTAATTAGGATGGATTCACTGTGAAAAGGTAGCAAAGCGAGATCACAAGAACGAAAAATATTTCTTTTTTTTTTTTATAGGATGAGATTACATCCAAGATCGTCCAATAACACGAATAATTTTCCAATGTAAATGTTTTCTAATGAGAAACAAACTTCAAAATCATTAAATTCTTTGAGTTTATTGTCTAATAGTTGTTAACATTTTCTTTTTCCCTTTTTTATCCAAAAAATTTTCAGCATTTTTAAAGAAAAGATATGTAGTATACGACTTTTTCTAATTTATTACACAAAACACAATAATGTACTCTTTTACTCTACTCTGAGAAATACCTAAAATTATTATGCCTCTAATATATATAATGTGTTCTCATTCTAACACGTACTGAAATACTTCTAGTTTATAAGATAAACGAAATAAACTGTATAATTTTATGAGTTGAAAAGGCAATCGTAATTAACGTTAGGCAAACCTAATTAACGTTAAATATATTAAAATTACGCATGTCATCCATTTGACAATATGGCAAAGCTGTGATAATGCTTGAAACTCTGGACGTATGTGAAGTTAAAAAGTTTTAAAAAATTATTGTTCTCTGAGAGAGAGAAGAAGGAGAGAGAGAAAAAAAATGAGAATCCGAGCCAAAAACCAAAAACACTTCCCTCTATACTATTGATGGTTATACCCGGCCGCGCTTTTAACTTTTTAACTTCACGCTTTCCGTAGTATTAAGTACCTTTTTAAAGTATTAAGTACCTTTTTAAAGTTAGAATTATTCTCTCCAGAGAAAAATAAACAAACAAGAGAATACATAAACAAAGAAATGAAAATTTTTGACCATTTTTGTTTTAAAATTTTACATATTAAATAATAATGTTATGAAAAAATATTTTTTTTAATTTAAAGTATGGAACATGTAAAACCTTTTTTTTTACAAAGTAATTAAAAATTAGGATAAATTAACATTACCAAATAAAGGATTGTTGTTACCCTTATTTTTACTAAGAATATAAATAAATTTATATGAAAAGTTAAATAAAATGAAAATTGTCGAGTTTTTTGTTATTTGTTCTATAAACTAGATACAATTCTAAACATTTTAAGGTATATGCCATAACCCAAATTTTTTTTGGATTGGAGTTATTAGCACTTCTCTTTGACAACATACGTGAAAATTGCACTTTTCATAGGTAAATCAATAACTTTTTTTTTAACGAGCCGATTGTCGAGCATCTAGACTAATTATTACAGGGCTGGGTATAATGCCTAAAGTTTCCTAGTATATGATATATCCCAAATTTTTTTTGGATTGGAGTTATTAACACTTGTCTATGACAACATATGTGAAAATTGCATTTTTCTTAAGTAAATAAAAAACTTTTTTTTTAACGAGCAGATTGTCGAGCATCTAGACTAATTATTATAGGGCTGGGTATAATGCTTAAAGTTTCCTAAAATATGATATATCCGAATTTTTTTTTGGATTGGAGTTATTAACACTTGTCTATGACGATATATATAATAATTTAGAAAAAATAGTACTGTGTAGGTCTCTGTAATATATATTCATATTCATGTGGTCACAATGGCATCCTCATCTACATGCTCGCCCTCACTTCGGCGGATGTATCTTTCTGATCCAAGTAGCCCCATTGTTTTTTGAATAGTTCCAAACGTTTTTTAGCTTTTTTCTTAAGTTTCCTTTTTTTATTTTTACTCATTTTATCAGTGATTTACGGTTCTCTATATACCTTGGGTGCACGACTCACTAGAGACGGCACCATTTTGTAATTTAAAACATAAGAAACTGTCGCTTGAGTAGCTAATATGCGCACATAGTCTTCATCCACACATAACAAGACGTTCTCCGGTTTAATGTCTGTGTGGATAATTTTACAGCAGGTGTTTAAGTAATCAAATCCTTCTAAAACCTACCGCGTTATGGTTCCGAGTCTCGTACAGACTTGAGTATTTTAGTTTCATCCTTGGCTGTTTCTGCAAAATGAGGCGCAGATTTAACAATTTTAATGGCCACATAACGTTTCTCTTCCAAATCCCAATAAAGCCACACTGTGGAGAAATGACCCCAGCCTAATTTGCGTGCAACATGGTAGCGACCTTTACAGCATCAATTAATTGGAATTTTTTAATAAAAAAAAAAAAAAAAACAAATTACTTAAAATTTAATATGAAACATGACCCAAAAAAGAAAAAACAAACACTGTTAACAAAAGTTTGGGAGCCAACTAACCTTGAAAGAGGGCACCAATATTAAAAGGATGATAACCACACCTACGGTAATCCGTCTTGGTTCTTGTTCCTCGTTTTCGCTATTCAATTCTGATTCTAATGACTATGAATGGTCATCAGAATCATTGAATGAAGTGACCATGTAGGGTGGCTGGTGCTGTATGTCGTACTATAAACTAGACGCTGATTGCAGACCAACTCCACCCGTTACCATATTGTCGACAGTATCCACTTCTTCGGATGAATAAGGCTGAAAAGTGGTAGCCTCGATCTCTGACTGTAATAGAGGAGTGGGCGAAGTCTCTGTGTTCAATGTTTGCATCGAAGCTTCCTGATCGCCTGCCATACCATTTGGTTTTCCACGCTTTTTATTTGGCTTATGCCGTTTCTTTTTTGCTTGTATAGCCAAAACTCGCCTGTTGACGTCAGACTTTGTATTCATGTTAAATTTGCGTTAGAATGTTGCAAAATCAGGTCAATTATATGTTCTTTCCGGCTCCCTAATATATACTTTCACTGTTTATTGCTCATTATATACAAAATATTAAAATCATAAACGATCTAAAGAGATGTAAAACAATTTCATTGCATTATTAGATAATTTTTGGCTTTTGGGTATCTGATATTTTCTTAATTTATTTCTTTTATGAAATGCGGAATTTGTGAAAAAAAAATTTGAGGTTTAGCGCATGGAAACTCTTATTTATATAGATACGGGCATTCTTCCGCAAACACATATACACACTCTAATTAGGATGGATTCACTGTGAAAAGGTAGCAAAGCGAGATCACAAGAACGAAAAATATTTCTTTTTTTTTTTTATAGGATGAGATTACATCCAAGATCGTCCAATAACACGAATAATTTTCCAATGTAAACGTTTTCTAATGAGAAACAAACTTCAAAATCATTAAATTCTTTGAGTTTATTGTCTAATAGTTGTTAACATTTTCTTTTTCCCTTTTTTATCCAAAAAATTTTCAGCATTTTTAAAGAAAAGATATGTAGTATACGACTTTTTCTAATTTATTACACAATACACAATAATGTACTCTTTTACTCTACTCTGAGAAATACCTAAAATTATTATGCCTCTAATATATATAATGTGTTCTCATTCTAACACGTACTGAAATACTTCTAGTTTATAAGATAAACGAAATAAACTGTATAATTTTATGAGTTGAAAAGGCAATCGTAATTAACGTTAGGCAAACCTAATTAACGTTAAATATATTAAAATTACGCATGTCATCCATTTGACAATATGGCAAAGCTGTGATAATGCTTGAAACTCTGGACGTATGTGAAGTTAAAAAGTTTTAAAAAATTATTGTTCTCTGAGAGAGAGAAGAAGGAGAGAGAGAAAAAAAATGAGAATCCGAGCCAAAAACCAAAAACACTTCCCTCTATACTATTGATGGTTATACCCGGCCACGCTTTTAACTTTTTAACTTCACGCTTTCCGTAGTTTTAAGTACCTTTTTAAAGTTAGAATTATTCTCTCCAGAGAAAAATAAACAAACAAGAGAATACATAAACAAAGAAATGAAAATTTTTGACCATTTTTGTTTTAAAATTTTACATATTAAATAATAATGTTATGAAAAAATATTTTTTTTAATTTAAAGTATGGAACATGTAAAACCTTTTTTTTTACAAAGTAATTAAAAATTAGGATAAATTAACATTACCAAATAAAGGATTGTTGTTACCCTTATTTTTACTAAGAATATAAATAAATTTATATGAAAAGTTAAATAAAATGAAAATTGTCGAGTTTTTTGTTATTTGTTCTATAAACTAGATACAATTCTAAACATTTTAAGGTATATGCCATAACCCAAATTTTTTTTGGATTGGAGTTATTAGCACTTCTCTTTGACAACATACGTGAAAATTGCACTTTTCATAGGTAAATCAATAACTTTTTTTTAACGAGCCGATTGTCGAGCATCTAGACTAATTATTACAGGGCTGGGTATAATGCCTAAAGTTTCCTAGTATATGATATATCCCAAATTTTTTTTGGATTGGAGTTATTAACACTTGTCTATGACAACATATGTGAAAATTGCATTTTTCTTAAGTAAATAAAAAACTTTTTTTTTAACGAGCAGATTGTCGAGCATCTAGACTAATTATTATAGGGCTGGGTATAATGCTTAAAGTTTCCTAGAATATGATATATCCGAATTTTTTTTTGGATTGGAGTTATTAACACTTGTCTATGACGATATATATAATAATTTAGAAAAAATAGTACTGTGTAGGTCTCTGTAATATATATTCATATTCATGTGGTCACAATGGCATCCTCATCTACATGCTCGCCCTCACTTCGGCGGATGTATCTTTCTGATCCAAGTAGCCCCATTGTTTTTTGAATAGTTCCAAACGTTTTTTAGCTTTTTTCTTAAGTTTCCTTTTTTTATTTTTACTCATTTTATCAGTGATTTACGGTTCTCTATATACCTTGGGTGCACGACTCACTAGAGACGGCACCATTTTGTAATTTAAAACATAAGAAACTGTCGCTTGAGTAGCTAATATGCGCACATAGTCTTCATCCACACATAACAAGACGTTCTCCGGTTTAATGTCTGTGTGGATAATTTTACAGCAGGTGTTTAAGTAATCAAATCCTTCTAAAACCTACCGCGTTATGGTTCCGAGTCTCGTACAGACTTGAGTATTTTAGTTTCATCCTTGGCTGTTTCTGCAAAATGAGGCGCAGATTTAACAATTTTAATGGCCACATAACGTTTCTCTTCCAAATCCCAATAAAGCCACACTGTGGAGAAATGACCCCAGCCTAATTTGCGTGCAACATGGTAGCGACCTTTACAGCATCAATTAATTGGAATTTTTTAATAAAAAAAAAAAAAAAAACAAATTACTTAAAATTTAATATGAAACATGACCCAAAAAAGAAAAAACAAACACTGTTAACAAAAGTTTGGGAGCCAACTAACCTTGAAAGAGGGCACCAATATTAAAAGGATGATAACCACACCTACGGTAATCCGTCTTGGTTCTTGTTCCTCGTTTTCGCTATTCAATTCTGATTCTAATGACTATGAATGGTCATCAAAATCATTGAATGAAGTGACCATGTAGGGTGGCTGGTGCTGTATGTCGTACTATAAACTAGACGCTGATTGCAGACCAACTCCACCCGTTACCATATTGTCGACAGTATCCACTTCTTCGGATGAATAAGGCTGAAAAGTGGTAGCCTCGATCTCTGACTGTAATAGAGGAGTGGGCGAAGTCTCTGTGTTCAATGTTTGCATCGAAGCTTCCTGATCGCCTGCCATACCATTTGGTTTTCCACGCTTTTTATTTGGCTTATGCCGTTTCTTTTTTGCTTGTATAGCCAAAACTCGCCTGTTGACGTCAGACTTTGTATTCATGTTAAATTTGCGTTAGAATGTTGCAAAATCAGGTCAATTATATGTTCTTTCCGGCTCCCTAATATATACTTTCACTGTTTATTGCTCATTATATACAAAATATTAAAATCATAAACGATCTAAAGAGATGTAAAACAATTTCATTGCATTATTAGATAATTTTTGGCTTTTGGGTATCTGATATTTTCTTAATTTATTTCTTTTATGAAATGCGGAATTTGTGAAAAAAAAATTTGAGGTTTAGCGCATGGAAACTCTTATTTATATAGATACGGGCATTCTTCCGCAAACACATATACACACTCTAATTAGGATGGATTCACTGTGAAAAGGTAGCAAAGCGAGATCACAAGAACGAAAAATATTTCTTTTTTTTTTTTATAGGATGAGATTACATCCAAGATCGTCCAATAACACGAATAATTTTCCAATGTAAATGTTTTCTAATGAGAAACAAACTTCAAAATCATTAAATTCTTTGAGTTTATTGTCTAATAGTTGTTAACATTTTCTTTTTCCCTTTTTTATCCAAAAAATTTTCAGCATTTTTAAAGAAAAGATATGTAGTATACGACTTTTTCTAATTTATTACACAAAACACAATAATGTACTCTTTTACTCTACTCTGAGAAATACCTAAAATTATTATGCCTCTAATATATATAATGTGTTCTCATTCTAACACGTACTGAAATACTTCTAGTTTATAAGATAAACGAAATAAACTGTATAATTTTATGAGTTGAAAAGGCAATCGTAATTAACGTTAGGCAAACCTAATTAACGTTAAATATATTAAAATTACGCATGTCATCCATTTGACAATATGGCAAAGCTGTGATAATGCTTGAAACTCTGGACGTATGTGAAGTTAAAAAGTTTTAAAAAATTATTGTTCTCTGAGAGAGAGAAGAAGGAGAGAGAGAAAAAAAATGAGAATCCGAGCCAAAAACCAAAAACACTTCCCTCTATACTATTGATGGTTATACCCGGCCGCGCTTTTAACTTTTTAACTTCACGCTTTCCGTAGTATTAAGTACCTTTTTAAAGTATTAAGTACCTTTTTAAAGTTAGAATTATTCTCTCCAGAGAAAAATAAACAAACAAGAGAATACATAAACAAAGAAATGAAAATTTTTGACCATTTTTGTTTTAAAATTTTACATATTAAATAATAATGTTATGAAAAAATATTTTTTTTAATTTAAAGTATGGAACATGTAAAACCTTTTTTTTTACAAAGTAATTAAAAATTAGGATAAATTAACATTACCAAATAAAGGATTGTTGTTACCCTTATTTTTACTAAGAATATAAATAAATTTATATGAAAAGTTAAATAAAATGAAAATTGTCGAGTTTTTTGTTATTTGTTCTATAAACTAGATACAATTCTAAACATTTTAAGGTATATGCCATAACCCAAATTTTTTTTGGATTGGAGTTATTAGCACTTCTCTTTGACAACATACGTGAAAATTGCACTTTTCATAGGTAAATCAATAACTTTTTTTTTAACGAGCCGATTGTCGAGCATCTAGACTAATTATTACAGGGCTGGGTATAATGCCTAAAGTTTCCTAGTATATGATATATCCCAAATTTTTTTTGGATTGGAGTTATTAACACTTGTCTATGACAACATATGTGAAAATTGCATTTTTCTTAAGTAAATAAAAAACTTTTTTTTTAACGAGCAGATTGTCGAGCATCTAGACTAATTATTATAGGGCTGGGTATAATGCTTAAAGTTTCCTAAAATATGATATATCCGAATTTTTTTTTGGATTGGAGTTATTAACACTTGTCTATGACGATATATATAATAATTTAGAAAAAATAGTACTGTGTAGGTCTCTGTAATATATATTCATATTCATGTGGTCACAATGGCATCCTCATCTACATGCTCGCCCTCACTTCGGCGGATGTATCTTTCTGATCCAAGTAGCCCCATTGTTTTTTGAATAGTTCCAAACGTTTTTTAGCTTTTTTCTTAAGTTTCCTTTTTTTATTTTTACTCATTTTATCAGTGATTTACGGTTCTCTATATACCTTGGGTGCACGACTCACTAGAGACGGCACCATTTTGTAATTTAAAACATAAGAAACTGTCGCTTGAGTAGCTAATATGCGCACATAGTCTTCATCCACACATAACAAGACGTTCTCCGGTTTAATGTCTGTGTGGATAATTTTACAGCAGGTGTTTAAGTAATCAAATCCTTCTAAAACCTACCGCGTTATGGTTCCGAGTCTCGTACAGACTTGAGTATTTTAGTTTCATCCTTGGCTGTTTCTGCAAAATGAGGCGCAGATTTAACAATTTTAATGGCCACATAACGTTTCTCTTCCAAATCCCAATAAAGCCACACTGTGGAGAAATGACCCCAGCCTAATTTGCGTGCAACATGGTAGCGACCTTTACAGCATCAATTAATTGGAATTTTTTAATAAAAAAAAAAAAAAAAACAAATTACTTAAAATTTAATATGAAACATGACCCAAAAAAGAAAAAACAAACACTGTTAACAAAAGTTTGGGAGCCAACTAACCTTGAAAGAGGGCACCAATATTAAAAGGATGATAACCACACCTACGGTAATCCGTCTTGGTTCTTGTTCCTCGTTTTCGCTATTCAATTCTGATTCTAATGACTATGAATGGTCATCAGAATCATTGAATGAAGTGACCATGTAGGGTGGCTGGTGCTGTATGTCGTACTATAAACTAGACGCTGATTGCAGACCAACTCCACCCGTTACCATATTGTCGACAGTATCCACTTCTTCGGATGAATAAGGCTGAAAAGTGGTAGCCTCGATCTCTGACTGTAATAGAGGAGTGGGCGAAGTCTCTGTGTTCAATGTTTGCATCGAAGCTTCCTGATCGCCTGCCATACCATTTGGTTTTCCACGCTTTTTATTTGGCTTATGCCGTTTCTTTTTTGCTTGTATAGCCAAAACTCGCCTGTTGACGTCAGACTTTGTATTCATGTTAAATTTGCGTTAGAATGTTGCAAAATCAGGTCAATTATATGTTCTTTCCGGCTCCCTAATATATACTTTCACTGTTTATTGCTCATTATATACAAAATATTAAAATCATAAACGATCTAAAGAGATGTAAAACAATTTCATTGCATTATTAGATAATTTTTGGCTTTTGGGTATCTGATATTTTCTTAATTTATTTCTTTTATGAAATGCGGAATTTGTGAAAAAAAAATTTGAGGTTTAGCGCATGGAAACTCTTATTTATATAGATACGGGCATTCTTCCGCAAACACATATACACACTCTAATTAGGATGGATTCACTGTGAAAAGGTAGCAAAGCGAGATCACAAGAACGAAAAATATTTCTTTTTTTTTTTTATAGGATGAGATTACATCCAAGATCGTCCAATAACACGAATAATTTTCCAATGTAAACGTTTTCTAATGAGAAACAAACTTCAAAATCATTAAATTCTTTGAGTTTATTGTCTAATAGTTGTTAACATTTTCTTTTTCCCTTTTTTATCCAAAAAATTTTCAGCATTTTTAAAGAAAAGATATGTAGTATACGACTTTTTCTAATTTATTACACAATACACAATAATGTACTCTTTTACTCTACTCTGAGAAATACCTAAAATTATTATGCCTCTAATATATATAATGTGTTCTCATTCTAACACGTACTGAAATACTTCTAGTTTATAAGATAAACGAAATAAACTGTATAATTTTATGAGTTGAAAAGGCAATCGTAATTAACGTTAGGCAAACCTAATTAACGTTAAATATATTAAAATTACGCATGTCATCCATTTGACAATATGGCAAAGCTGTGATAATGCTTGAAACTCTGGACGTATGTGAAGTTAAAAAGTTTTAAAAAATTATTGTTCTCTGAGAGAGAGAAGAAGGAGAGAGAGAAAAAAAATGAGAATCCGAGCCAAAAACCAAAAACACTTCCCTCTATACTATTGATGGTTATACCCGGCCACGCTTTTAACTTTTTAACTTCACGCTTTCCGTAGTTTTAAGTACCTTTTTAAAGTTAGAATTATTCTCTCCAGAGAAAAATAAACAAACAAGAGAATACATAAACAAAGAAATGAAAATTTTTGACCATTTTTGTTTTAAAATTTTACATATTAAATAATAATGTTATGAAAAAATATTTTTTTTAATTTAAAGTATGGAACATGTAAAACCTTTTTTTTTACAAAGTAATTAAAAATTAGGATAAATTAACATTACCAAATAAAGGATTGTTGTTACCCTTATTTTTACTAAGAATATAAATAAATTTATATGAAAAGTTAAATAAAATGAAAATTGTCGAGTTTTTTGTTATTTGTTCTATAAACTAGATACAATTCTAAACATTTTAAGGTATATGCCATAACCCAAATTTTTTTGGACTGGAGTTATTAGCACTTCTCTTTGACAACATACGTGAAAATTGCACTTTTCATAAGTAAATTAATAACTTTTTTTTTAACGAGCAGATTGTCGAGCATCTAGACTAATTATTACAGGGCTGGGTATAATGCCTAAAGTTTCCTAGTATATGATATATCCCAAATTTTTTTTGGATTGGAGTTATTAACACTTGTCTATGACAACATATGTGAAAATTGCATTTTTCTTAAGTAAATCAATAACTTTTTTTTTAACGAGCAGATTGTCGAGCATCTAGACTAATTATTATAGGGCTGGGTATAATGCTTAAAGTTTCCTAGAATATGATATATCCGAATTTTTTTTTTGGATTGGAGTTATTAACACTTGTCTATGACGATATATATAATAATTTAGAAAAAATAGTACTGTGTAGGTCTCTGTAATATATATTCATATTCATGTGGTCACAATGGCATCCTCATCTACATGTTCGCCCTCAACTTCGGCGGATGTATCTTTCTGATCCAAGTAGCCCCATTGTTTTTTGAATAGTTCCAAACGTTTTTTAGCTTTTTTCTTAAGTTTCCTTTTTTTATTTTTACTCATTTTATCAGTGATTTACGGTTCTCTATATACCTTGGGTGCATGACTCACTAGAGACGGCACCATTTTGTAATTTAAAACATAAGAAACTGTCGCTTGAGTAGCTAATATGCGCACATAGTCTTCATCCACACATAACAAGACGTTCTCCGGTTTAATGACTGTAGCACAGCAGGTGTTTAAGTAATCAAATCCTTCTAAAACCTACCGCGTTATGGTTCCGAGTCTCGTACAGACTTGAGTATTTTAGTTTCATCCTTGGCTGTTTCTGCAAAATGAGGCGCAGATTTAACAATTTTAATGGCCACATAACGTTTCTCTTCCAAATCCCAATAAAGCCACACTGTGGAGAAATGACCCCAGCCTAATTTGCGTGCAACATGGTAGCGACCTTTACAGCATCAATTAATTGGAATTTTTTAATAAAAAAAAAAAAAAAAAAACAAATTACTTAAAATTTAATATGAAACATGACCCAAAAAAGAAAAAACAAACACTGTTAACAAAAGTTTGGGAGCCAACTAACCTTGAAAGAGGGCACCAATATTAAAAGGATGATAACCACACCTACGGTAACCCGTCTTGGTTCTTGTTCCTCGTTTTCGCTATTCAATTCTGATTCTAATGACTATGAATGGTCATCAGAATCATTGAATGAAGTGACCATGTAGGGTGGCTGGTGCTGTATGTCGTACTGTAAACTAGACGCTGATTGCAGACCAACTCCACCCGTTACCGTATTGTCGACAGTATCCACTTCTTCGGATGAATAAGGCTGAAAAGTGGTAGCCTCGATCTCTGACTGTAATAGAGGAGTGGGCGAAGTCTCTGTGTTCAATGTTTGCATCGAAGCTTCCTGATCGCCTGCCATACCATTTGGTTTTCCACGCTTTTTAGTTGGCTTATGCCGTTTCTTTTTTGCTTGTATAGCCAAAACTCGCCTGTTGACGTCAGACTTTGTATTCATGTTAAATTTGCGTTAGAATGTTGCAAAATCAGGTCAATTATGTGTTCTTTCCGGCTTCCTAATATATACCTTCACTGTTTATTGCTTATTATATACAAAATATTAAAATCATAAACGATGTAAAGAGATGTAAAACAATTTCATTGCATTATTAGATATTTTTGACTTTTGGGTATCTGATATTTTCTTAATTTATTTCTTTTATGAAATGCGGAATTTGTGAAAAAAAAATTTGAGGTTTAGCGCATGGAAACTCTTATTTATATAGATACGGGCATTCTTCCGCAAACACATATACACACTCTAATTAGGATGGATTCACTGTGAAAAGGTAGCAAAGCGAGATCACAAGAACGAAAAATATTTCTTTTTTTTTTTTATAGGATGAGATTACATCCAAGATCGTCCAATAACACGAATAATTTTCCAATGTAAATGTTTTCTAATGAGAAACAAACTTCAAAATCATTAAATTCTTTGAGTTTATTGTCTAATAGTTGTTAACATTTTCTTTTTCCCTTTTTTATCCAAAAAATTTTCAGCATTTTTAAAGAAAAGATATGTAGTATACGACTTTTTCTAATTTATTACACAAAACACAATAATGTACTCTTTTACTCTACTCTGAGAAATACCTAAAATTATTATGCCTCTAATATATATAATGTGTTCTCATTCTAACACGTACTGAAATACTTCTAGTTTATAAGATAAACGAAATAAACTGTATAATTTTATGAGTTGAAAAGGCAATCGTAATTAACGTTAGGCAAACCTAATTAACGTTAAATATATTAAAATTACGCATGTCATCCATTTGACAATATGGCAAAGCTGTGATAATGCTTGAAACTCTGGACGTATGTGAAGTTAAAAAGTTTTAAAAAATTATTGTTCTCTGAGAGAGAGAAGAAGGAGAGAGAGAAAAAAAATGAGAATCCGAGCCAAAAACCAAAAACACTTCCCTCTATACTATTGATGGTTATACCCGGCCGCGCTTTTAACTTTTTAACTTCACGCTTTCCGTAGTATTAAGTACCTTTTTAAAGTATTAAGTACCTTTTTAAAGTTAGAATTATTCTCTCCAGAGAAAAATAAACAAACAAGAGAATACATAAACAAAGAAATGAAAATTTTTGACCATTTTTGTTTTAAAATTTTACATATTAAATAATAATGTTATGAAAAAATATTTTTTTTAATTTAAAGTATGGAACATGTAAAACCTTTTTTTTTACAAAGTAATTAAAAATTAGGATAAATTAACATTACCAAATAAAGGATTGTTGTTACCCTTATTTTTACTAAGAATATAAATAAATTTATATGAAAAGTTAAATAAAATGAAAATTGTCGAGTTTTTTGTTATTTGTTCTATAAACTAGATACAATTCTAAACATTTTAAGGTATATGCCATAACCCAAATTTTTTTTGGATTGGAGTTATTAGCACTTCTCTTTGACAACATACGTGAAAATTGCACTTTTCATAGGTAAATCAATAACTTTTTTTTTAACGAGCCGATTGTCGAGCATCTAGACTAATTATTACAGGGCTGGGTATAATGCCTAAAGTTTCCTAGTATATGATATATCCCAAATTTTTTTTGGATTGGAGTTATTAACACTTGTCTATGACAACATATGTGAAAATTGCATTTTTCTTAAGTAAATAAAAAACTTTTTTTTTAACGAGCAGATTGTCGAGCATCTAGACTAATTATTATAGGGCTGGGTATAATGCTTAAAGTTTCCTAGAATATGATATATCCGAATTTTTTTTTGGATTAGAGTTATTAACACTTGTCTATGACGATATATATAATAATTTAGAAAAAATAGTACTGTGTAGGTCTCTGTAATATATATTCATATTCATGTGGTCACAATGGCATCCTCATCTACATGCTCGCCCTCACTTCGGCGGATGTATCTTTCTGATCCAAGTAGCCCCATTGTTTTTTGAATAGTTCCAAACGTTTTTTAGCTTTTTTCTTAAGTTTCCTTTTTTTATTTTTACTCATTTTATCAGTGATTTACGGTTCTCTATATACCTTGGGTGCACGACTCACTAGAGACGGCACCATTTTGTAATTTAAAACATAAGAAACTGTCGCTTGAGTAGCTAATATGCGCACATAGTCTTCATCCACACATAACAAGACGTTCTCCGGTTTAATGTCTGTGTGGATAATTTTACAGCAGGTGTTTAAGTAATCAAATCCTTCTAAAACCTACCGCGTTATGGTTCCGAGTCTCGTACAGACTTGAGTATTTTAGTTTCATCCTTGGCTGTTTCTGCAAAATGAGGCGCAGATTTAACAATTTTAATGGCCACATAACGTTTCTCTTCCAAATCCCAATAAAGCCACACTGTGGAGAAATGACCCCAGCCTAATTTGCGTGCAACATGGTAGCGACCTTTACAGCATCAATTAATTGGAATTTTTTAATAAAAAAAAAAAAAAAAAACAAATTACTTAAAATTTAATATGAAACATGACCCAAAAAAGAAAAAACAAACACTGTTAACAAAAGTTTGGGAGCCAACTAACCTTGAAAGAGGGCACCAATATTAAAAGGATGATAACCACACCTACGGTAACCCGTCTTGGTTCTTGTTCCTCGTTTTCGCTATTCAATTCTGATTCTAATGACTATGAATGGTCATCAGAATCATTGAATGAAGTGACCATGTAGGGTGGCTGGTGCTGTATGTCGTACTATAAACTAGACGCTGATTGCAGACCAACTCCACCCGTTACCATATTGTCGACAGTATCCACTTCTTCGGATGAATAAGGCTGAAAAGTGGTAGCCTCGATCTCTGACTGTAATAGAGGAGTGGGCGAAGTCTCTGTGTTCAATGTTTGCATCGAAGCTTCCTGATCGCCTGCCATACCATTTGGTTTTCCACGCTTTTTATTTGGCTTATGCCGTTTCTTTTTTGCTTGTATAGCCAAAACTCGCCTGTTGACGTCAGACTTTGTATTCATGTTAAATTTGCGTTAGAATGTTGCAAAATCAGGTCAATTATATGTTCTTTCCGGCTCCCTAATATATACTTTCACTGTTTATTGCTCATTATATACAAAATATTAAAATCATAAACGATCTAAAGAGATGTAAAACAATTTCATTGCATTATTAGATAATTTTTGGCTTTTGGGTATCTGATATTTTCTTAATTTATTTCTTTTATGAAATGCGGAATTTGTGAAAAAAAAATTTGAGGTTTAGCGCATGGAAACTCTTATTTATATAGATACGGGCATTCTTCCGCAAACACATATACACACTCTAATTAGGATGGATTCACTGTGAAAAGGTAGCAAAGCGAGATCACAAGAACGAAAAATATTTCTTTTTTTTTTTTATAGGATGAGATTACATCCAAGATCGTCCAATAACACGAATAATTTTCCAATGTAAATGTTTTCTAATGAGAAACAAACTTCAAAATCATTAAATTCTTTGAGTTTATTGTCTAATAGTTGTTAACATTTTCTTTTTCCCTTTTTTATCCAAAAACTTTTCAGCATTTTTAAAGGAAAGATATGTAGTATACGACTTTTTCTAATTTATTACACAATACACAATAATGTACTCTTTTACTCTACTCTGAGAAATACCTAAAATTATTATGCCTCTAATATATATAATGTGTTCTCATTCTAACACGTACTGAAATACTTCTAGTTTATAAGATAAACGAAATAAACTGTATAATTTTATGATTTGAAAAGGCAATCGTAATTAACGTTAGGCAAACCTAATTAACGTTAAATATACTAAAATTACGCATGTCATCCATTTGACAATATGGCAAGGCTGTGATAATGCTTGAAACTCTGGACGTATGTGAAGTTAAAAAGTTTTAAAAAATCATTATTCTCTGAGAGAGAGAAGAAGGAGAGAGAGAAAAAAAATGAGAATCCGAGCCAAAAACCAAAAACACTTCCCTCTATACTATTGATGGTTATACCCGGCCGCGCTTTTAACTTTTTAACTTCACGCTTTCCGTAGTATTAAGTACCTTTTTAAAGTATTAAGTACCTTTTTAAAGTTAGAATTATTCTCTCCAGAGAAAAATAAACAAACAAGAGAATACATAAACAAAGAAATGAAAATTTTTGACCATTTTTGTTTTAAAATTTTACATATTAAATAATAATGTTATGAAAAAATATTTTTTTTAATTTAAAGTATGGAACATGTAAAACCTTTTTTTTTACAAAGTAATTAAAAATTAGGATAAATTAACATTACCAAATAAAGGATTGTTGTTACCCTTATTTTTACTAAGAATATAAATAAATTTATATGAAAAGTTAAATAAAATGAAAATTGTCGAGTTTTTTGTTATTTGTTCTATAAACTAGATACAATTCTAAACATTTTAAGGTATATGCCATAACCCAAATTTTTTTGGACTGGAGTTATTAGCACTTCTCTTTGACAACATACGTGAAAATTGCACTTTTCATAAGTAAATTAATAACTTTTTTTTTAACGAGCAGATTGTCGAGCATCTAGACTAATTATTACAGGGCTGGGTATAATGCCTAAAGTTTCCTAGTATATGATATATCCCAAATTTTTTTTGGATTGGAGTTATTAACACTTGTCTATGACAACATATGTGAAAATTGCATTTTTCTTAAGTAAATCAATAACTTTTTTTTTAACGAGCAGATTGTCGAGCATCTAGACTAATTATTATAGGGCTGGGTATAATGCTTAAAGTTTCCTAGAATATGATATATCCGAATTTTTTTTTGGATTGGAGTTATTAACACTTGTCTATGACGATATATATAATAATTTAGAAAAAATAGTACTGTGTAGGTCTCTGTAATATATATTCATATTCATGTGGTCACAATGGCATCCTCATCTACATACTCGCCCTCACTTCGGCGGATGTATCTTTCTGATCCAAGTAGCCCCATTGTTTTTTGAATAGTTCCAAACGTTTTTTAGCTTTTTTCTTAAGTTTCCTTTTTTTATTTTTACTCATTTTATCAGTGATTTACGGTTCTCTATATACCTTGGGTGCACGACTCACTAGAGACGGCACCATTTTGTAATTTAAAACATAAGAAACTGTCGCTTGAGTAGCTAATATGCGCACATAGTCTTCATCCACACATAACAAGACGTTCTCCGGTTTAATGTCTGTGTGGATAATTTTACAGCAGGTGTTTAAGTAATCAAATCCTTCTAAAACCTACCGCGTTATGGTTCCGAGTCTCGTACAGACTTGAGTATTTTAGTTTCATCCTTGGCTGTTTCTGCAAAATGAGGCGCAGATTTAACAATTTTAATGGCCACATAACGTTTCTCTTCCAAATCCCAATAAAGCCACACTGTGGAGAAATGACCCCAGCCTAATTTGCGTGCAACATGGTAGCGACCTTTACAGCATCAATTAATTGGAATTTTTTAATAAAAAAAAAAAAAAAAAACAAATTACTTAAAATTTAATATGAAACATGACCCAAAAAAGAAAAACAAACACTGTTAACAAAAGTTTGGGAGCCAACTAACCTTGAAAGAGGGCACCAATATTAAAAGGATGATAACCACACCTACGGTAATCCGTCTTGGTTCTTGTTCCTCGTTTTCGCTATTCAATTCTGATTCTAATGACTCTGAATGGTCATCAGAATCATTGAATGAAGTGACCATGTAGGGTGGCTGGTGCTGTATGTCGTACTGTAAACTAGGCGCTGATTGCAGACCAACTCCACCCGTTACCATATTGTCGACAGTATCCACTTCTTCGGATGAATAAGGCTGAAAAGTGGTAGCCTCGATCTCTGACTGTAATAGAGGAGTGGGCGAAGTCTCTGTGTTCAATGTTTGCATCGAAGCTTCCTGATCGCCTGCCATACCATTTGGTTTTCCACGCTTTCTCTTTGGCTTATGCCGTTTCTTTTTTGCTTGTATAGCCAAAACTCGCCTGTTGACGTCAGACTTTGTATTCATGTTAAATTTGCGTTAGAATGTTGCAAAATCAGGTCAATTATGTGTTCTTTCCGGCTCCCTAATATATACCTTCACTGTTTATTGCTCATTATATACAAAATATTAAAATCATAAACGATCTAAAGAGATGTAAAACAATTTCATTGCATTATTAGATAATTTTTGGCTTTTGGGTATCTGATATTTTCTTAATTTATTTCTTTTATGAAATGCGGAATTTGTGAAAAAAAAATTTGAGGTTTAGCGCATGTAAGCTCTTATTTATATAGATACGGGCATTCTTCCGCAAACACATATACACACTCTATTTAGGATGGATTCACTGTGAAAAGGTAGCAAAGCGAAATCACAAGAACGAAAAATATTTCTTTTTTTTTATAGGATGAGATTACATCCAAGACCGTCCAATAACACGAAGAATAATACTAGATACTAATGACTCTGAATGGTCATCAGAATCATTGAATGAAGTGACCATGTAGGGTGGCTGGTGCTGTATGTCGTACTGTAAACTAGGCGCTGATTGCAGACCAACTCCACCCGTTACCATATTGTCGACACTATCCACTTCTTCGGATGAATAAGGCTGAAAAGTGGTAGCCTCGATCTCTGACTGTAATAGAGGAGTGGGCGAAGTCTCTGTGTTCAATGTTTGCATCGAAGCTTCCTGATCGCCTGCCATACCATTTGGTTTTCCACGCTTTTTAGTTGGCTTATGCCGTTTCTTTTTTGCTTGTATAGCCAAAACTCGCCTGTTGACGTCAGACTTTGTATTCATGTTAAATTTGAGTTAGAATGTTGCAAAATCAGGTCAATTATGTGTTCTTTCCGGCTTCCTAATATATACCTTCACTGTTTATTGCTCATTATATACAAAATATTAAAATCATAAACGATCTAAAGAGATGTAAAACAATTTCATTGCATTATTAGATAATTTTTGGCTTTTGGGTATCTGATATTTTCTTAATTTATTTCTTTTATGAAATGCGGAATTTGTGAAAAAAAATTTGGGGTTTAGCGCATGTAAGCTTTTATTTTTATAGATACGGGCATTCTTCCGCAAACACATATACACACTCTAATTAGGATGGATTCACTGTGAAAAGGTAGCAAAGCGAAATCACAAGAACGAAAAATATTTCTTTTTTTTTTATAGGATGAGATTACATCCAAGACCGTCCAATAACACGAAGAATAATACTAGATACTAATGACTCTGAATGGTCATCAGAATCATTGAATGAAGTGACCATGTAGGGTGGCTGGTGCTGTATGTCGTACTGTAAACTAGGCGCTGATTGCAGACCAACTCCACCCGTTACCATATTGTCGACACTATCCACTTCTTCGGATGAATAAGGCTGAAAAGTGGTAGCCTCGATCTCTGACTGTAATAGAGGAGTGGGCGAAGTCTCTGTGTTCAATGTTTGCATCGAAGCTTCCTGATCGCCTGCCATACCATTTGGTTTTCCACGCTTTTTAGTTGGCTTATGCCGTTTCTTTTTTGCTTGTATAGCCAAAACTCGCCTGTTGACGTCAGACTTTGTATTCATGTTAAATTTGCGTTAGAATGTTGCAAAATCAGGTCAATTATGTGTTCTTTCCGGCTTCCTAATATATACCTTCACTGTTTATTGCTCATTATATACAAAATATTAAAATCATAAACGATCTAAAGAGATGTAAAACAATTTCATTGCATTATTAGATATTTTTGACTTTTGGGTATCTGATATTTTCTTAATTTATTTGTTTTACGAAATGCGGTATTTGTGGAAAAAAAATTTGGGGTTTAGCGCATGTAAGCTCTTATTTATATAGATACGGGCATTCTTCCGCAAACACATATACACACTCTAATTAGGATGGATTCACTGTGAAAAGGTAGCAAAGCGAAATCACAAGAACGAAAAATATTTTTTTTTTTTTTATAGGATGAGATTACATCCAAGACCGTCCAATAACACGAAGAATAATACTAGATACTAATGACTCTGAATGGTCATCAGAATCATTGAATAAAGTGACCATGTAGGGTGGCTGGTGCTGTATGTCGTACTATAAACTAGACGCTGATTGCAGACCAACTCCACCCGTTACCATATTGTCGACAGTATCCACTTCTTCGGATGAATAAGGCTGAAAAGTGGTAGCCTCGATCTCTGACTGTAATAGAGGAGTGGGCGAAGTCTCTGTGTTCAATGTTTGCATCGAAGCTTCCTGATCGCCTGTCATACCATTTGGTTTTCCACGCTTTTTATTTGGCTTATGCCGAGAAACAAATTTCAAAATCATTAAATTCTTTGAGTTTATTGTCTAATAGTTGTTAACATTTTCTTTTTCCCTTTTTTATCCAAAAACTTTTCAGCATTTTTAAAGGAAAGATATGTGGTATACGACTTTTTCTAATATATTACATAATACACAATAATGTACTCTTTTACTCTACTCTGAGAAATACCTAAAATTATTATGCCTCTAATATATATAATGTGTTCTCATTCTAACACGTACTGAAATACTTCTAGTTTATAAGATAAACGAAATAAACTGTATAATTTTAAAATTTGAACAGGCAATCGTAATTAACGTTAGATAATATTAAAATTACGCATGTCATCCATTGACAATATGGCAAGGCTGTGATAATGCTTGAAACTCTGGACGTACGTGAAGTTAAAAAGTTTTAAAAAATCATTATTCTCTGAGAGAGAGAAGAAGGAGAGAGAGAAAAAAAATGAGAATCCGAGCCAAAAACCAAAAACACTTCCTTCTATACTATTGATGGTTATACCCGGCCACGCTTTTAACTTTTCAACTTCACGCTTTCCGTAGTATTAAGTACCTTTTTAAAGTTAGAATTATTCTCTCCAGAGAAAAATAAACAAACAAGAGAATACATAAACAAAGAAATGAAAATTTTTGACCAGTTTTGTTTTAAAATTTTACATATGAAATAATAATAATGTTATGAAAAAATATTTTTTTAAATTTAAAGTATGGAACATGTAAAACCTTTTTTTTTACAAAGTAATTAAAAATTAGGATAAATTAACATTACCAAATAAAGGATTGGTGTTACCCTTATTTTTACTAAGAATATAAATAAATTTATATGAAAAGTTAAATAAAATGAAAATTGTCGAGTTTTTTGTTATTTGTTCTATAAACTAGATACAATTCTAAACATTTTAAGGTATATGCCATAACCCAAATTTTTTTTTGGACTGGAGTTATTAGCACTTCTCTTTGACAACATACGTGAAAATTGCACTTTTCATAAGTAAATCAATAACTTTTTTTTTAACGAGCAGATTGTCGAGCATCTAGACTAATTATTACAGGGCTGGGTATAATGCCTAAAGTTTCCTAGTATATGATATATCCCAAATTTTTTTTGGATTGGAGTTATTAACACTTGTCTATGACAACATATGTGAAAATTGCATTTTTCTTAAGTAAATCAATAACTTTTTTTTAACGAGCAGATTGTCGAGCATCTAGACTAATTATTATAGGGCTGGGTATAATGCTTAAAGTTTCCTAGAATATGATATATCCGAATTTTTTTTTTGGATTGGAGTTATTAACACTTGTCTATGACGATATATATAATAATTTAGAAAAAATAGTACTGTGTAGGTCTCTGTAATATATATTCATATTCATGTGGTTACAATGGCATCCTCATCTACATGCTCGCCCTCAACTTCGGCGGATGTATCTTTCTGATCCAAGTAGCCCCATTGTTTTTTGAATAGTTCCAAACGTTTTTTAGCTTTTTTCTTAAGTTTCCTTTTTTTATTTTTACTCATTTTATCAGTGATTTACGGTTCTCTATATACCTTGGGTGCACGACTCACTAGAGACGGCACCATTTTGTAATTTAAAACATAAGAAACTGTCGCTTGAGTAGCTAATATGCGCACATAGTCTTCATCCACACATAACAAGACGTTCTCCGGTTTAATGTCTGTGTGGATAATTTTACAGCAGGTGTTTAAGTAATCAAATCCTTCTAAAACCTACCGCGTTATGGTTCCGAGTCTCGTACAGACTTGAGTATTTTAGTTTCATCCTTGGCTGTTTCTGCAAAATGAGGCGCAGATTTAACAATTTTAATGGCCACATAACGTTTCTCTTCCAAATCCCAATAAAGCCACACTGTGGAGAAATGACCCCAGCCTAATTTGCGTGCAACATGGTAGCGACCTTTACAGCATCAATTAATTGGAATTTTTTAATAAAAAAAAAAAAAAAAAACAAATTACTTAAAATTTAATATGAAACATGACCCAAAAAAGAAAAAACAAACACTGTTAACAAAAGTTTGGGAGCCAACTAACCTTGAAAGAGGGCACCAATATTAACAGGATGATAACCACACCTACGGTAATCCGTCTTGGTTCTTGTTCCTCGTTTTCGCTATTCAATTCCGATTCTAATGACTCTGAATGGTCATCAGAATCATTGAATGAAGTGACCATGTAGGGTGGCTGGTGCTGTATGTCGTACTGTAAACTAGGCGCTGATTGCAGACCAACTCCACCCGTTACCATATTGTCGACAGTATCCACTTCTTCGGATGAATAAGGCTGAAAAGTGGTAGCCTCGATCTCTGACTGTAATAGAGGAGTGGGCGAAGTCTCTGTGTTCAATGTTTGCATCGAAGCTTCCTGATCGCCTGCCATACCATTTGGTTTTCCACGCTTTTTAGTTGGCTTATGCCGTTTCTTTTTTGCTTGTATAGCCAAAACTCGCCTGTTGACGTCAGACTTTGTATTCATGTTAAATTTGCGTTAGAATGTTGCAAAATCAGGTCAATTATGTGTTCTTTCCGGCTTCCTAATATATACCTTCACTGTTTATTGCTCATTATATACAAAATATTAAAATCATAAACGATGTAAAGAGATGTAAAACAATTTCATTGCATTATTAGATATTTTTGACTTTTGGGTATCTGATATTTTCTTAATTTATTTGTTTTACGAAATGCGGTATTTGTGGAAAAAAAATTTGGGGTTTAGCGCATGTAAGCTCTTATTTATATAGATACGGGCATTCTTCCGCAAACACATATACACACTCTAATTAGGATGGATTCACTGTGAAAAGGTAGCAAAGCGAAATCACAAGAACGAAAAATATTTCTTTTTTTTTTATAGGATGAGATTACATCCAAGACCGTCCAATAACACGAAGAATAATACTAGATACTAATGACTCTGAATGGTCATCAGAATCATTGAATGAAGTGGCTGGTGCTGTATGTCGTACTGTAAACTAGACGCTGATTGCAGACTGTAGGGTGTCTACATGTTAATTTAAAAAAAAACAAATTAGAATGGTTTTTATTGTCAATCAATCTTTGTTGTTAAAAATAAAATAAAATAATTTTGTTCTCTCGGAAAAATAAATAAGTTTGTTATCTTAAAGAAATTATAATTTTAATAAAAAATATAGAAATATAAGCTTCTATAATTGGCGATCCTGCGATACTACGATCCTGCCTTAATGATAGCAATTTACCTAATGCTGTACCTCTCAAACCTAATAACAACAGTGCAAATTTAAATCCAGCACAACAACAATTGCCGAAATCTATTCAAATTCCATTCTGCTATAATTACGGAAATCAACTCTTCTTGCAGATCAAACCAACCAATTATGCAGAATTAAAAAAACTGAATATCATTTACGATAAACGAGTCACTACAAATGTAAATTCAAACTTTATACCAACGTCAAGCGGTACCACTACCCATTTAAGGGCAACAAAAGGTTGCAGTTCTTTGAATAAGTCTTCAGAGCATAAAACCACATCACCGAACACAAATATTGAAACAGAACAAAAATCTTCAAATTCTAGTGATCTGGCCGAGGCATCCAGAAAGTTAACTGAAACATTGCGGAAATTGTCAATAAGAACAAATTCAAATCAAAACAGATCAACATATTTATTGCAGAATATATATATGTAAGTGTACACGCATAAAAATTTATGCCAATATATATATGTATATACACATTTTTCATAAATTAGGCTTCAAAAAAAAAAAAAAATTTTTTTATTAAAAAAATAACACAAATTTCAAAATTTTTCTTTTAAAGAAAAAAAAAAAAAAAACTTCAAAATTTTTCATCCAAAAAAAAATTAATAATTAAAACGAAACGTTATAAATTCTCTCTCTGAGATTAAAATGGAATTACAACATACATCTCCACATACCTCAGTCAAAAGTACATTTACCAATAACAACATGATAGATCTCATGTTAGAGAACATGATACAAGAATGTACACAATCTAACACTAATACAAATAACAATAATAACATTAACGATACACACTCACATACAAATATACACACAAACGCAAGAAACAACAATACTGAAATTTGTGCTACATCGGTTAAACTACCCCCTTTCTGGACTGATTTTCCCGACGCTTGGTTCATACAAGCCGAAGGGCAATTTAATTACAAAGGCATTACACAGGACGCAACTAAGTACGAATATGTGCTTACTTCCCTACCACAAGAAACAATTAGGACTGTTCTTGATTTTATCCGAGATCCTCCAGCAGTAGATAAATATATTTCTTTAAAAAAAATTCTCATCGAAAGACACTCTCTGAGTGAGAATTCTCGATTGGATAAAGTTTTGTCCGAACCAGATATGGGAGATCGCAAACCATCCGAGTTTTATCGACATCTCTTAATCCTTTCTGGATCAAATTTTAGCCCTGATGTGCTCAAACGTCTATGGCTTAAAAAGTTACCTAAAAGTTTAACCGTTGCTCTTACTGGCTCAAATATTACAAATATAAATGAGTTAGTAAAATTAGCTGATAATATTTGGGAAGTGAGTAATCCATCAGAAGTGCATGCTATCAGTTCTAATGATGCAAATAGTTTGGCAATTCAGTCACTACTTAAAACTCAAACGTTACTTTGTGAGAGTATCAACAAATTAACGCTTGAGGTAACGAGTCTGAAGTCAGAGATAGATCAGCGCAGATCTAGACCTTCTTCTCGGTTTAGATCACGCTCTCGTAACAGATCTAATTCACGAAATAATGGTCTTTGTTGGTACCACCACAGATACCAAAACAAAGCTCAAAAATGTATTCAGCCCTGTAATTTCAAAAATTCGTCAACAAACTAATTAAGCCCATTGTTGTGGCGACTAACAATGGAAGTTTTGAATATTCATCACGTCGCCTATTTATTTTTGATAAGGATAACGGTCTAAAATTTTTGATTGACAGTGGTGCAGAAATATCCGTTTTACCTGCTTCCAAATTTCCACACCAAAAACGTTCATCCGACATAACTTTAACTGCTGCTAACGGCTCATCTATACCAACGTACGGCAAGAAACTATTAAATGTTAATTTGAATCTTCGCCGTGAATTTCCTTTTATTTTTCTAATTGCCGACATTTCAAGGCCGATTATTGGTGCTGACTTCCTCAGCAAATATGGACTACTAATCGATGTAAAACGCAAGCGATTAGTAGATCCTTTAACCAATTTATCCGTTGATGCCATTATGGCTTATTGTAAAATAGAGTTACCCAAACTATTTCTCATAGAAAATAAATATTTCGAACTATTGAAGAAATATCCAAGTTTGACCTCCGAACCAGATTACACCAAACCGGTCAAACACAATACTGTACATAGACTAGCAACTGAAGGAGTCCTTCCGTTCTCAAAACCAAGACGACTAGATCCTATCAAATATAAAGTCGCCAAGACAGAATTCGATTTTTTAGTCAAATCAGGTATTTGTAGGCCATCCAATTCTTCTGTGGCTTCACCTCTCTATTTAGTAGCCAAAAAGGACCCTAATGAATGGCGTCCTTGTGGCGATTTTCGACGTTTGAATTGTATCACTATTCCTGATCGCTATCCGTTGCCTCACATTCATGATTTTAGTATAAATCTACGGAACAAATCTATATTTTCCAAATTAGATTTAGTAAAAGCTTACCACCATATCCCTATGGCTGAAGCCGACATATACAAAACAGCCATTACAACTCCATTTGGCATGTTCGAATTTGTTAGAATGCCATTTGGGTTAAGGAATTCGGCACAAACCTTTCAAAGGTTTGTGAATGAAGTATTTAATGGTTTAGATTTCACTTTTGTATACATTGACGATGTTTTAATTGCTAGTGAATCGGAATCTGACCATTTTAATCATTTAAAAATCGTTTTTGATCGACTTGAGGAATATGGTTTAAATATTAAACCATCTAAATGTGCTTTCGGCACTACATCTATTGATTTTTTAGGACACAATATTTCAAAAGATGGCATTAGACCTTCTGAAGACAAAGTATCTGCCATAAAAGACTTTCAACGTCCTAAGTCCGTCAAACAAGCTCAAAAATTTGTTGGAATGATCAATTATTATCATCGATACATTCCAAAATTGGCAGAACTAACATGTCCAATACATGCTATAATTAATACTGCTTCTAAGTCTAAAGACAAAGCTTTAATTTGGGACGATAAATCTACCAAATCATTTGAGCGTATTAAAGAAAATTTTGCCTCAAAGGTTCTGTTGAATCATTTCAATAGTGAAGCAAAATTGTCTTTAACCGTAGACGCTTCAAACATTGCAATCGGTGGTGTTCTTCAACAATGCTCGAATGGTTCAACGGAACCATTAGCCTTCTTTTCAAAAAAACTTTCTCCGTCTGAAATTAAATATAGTACGTTTGATCGAGAACTTTTAGCTATTTATTTATGCATCAAACACTTTAAATACATTCTCGAAGGAAGACAATTCACAGTCTTTACGGATCATAAACCATTAACAATGGCATTAAATTCCAAAACGGAGAGAAGCCCAAGACAGACTCGTCATCTAGAATATATTTCTCAATTTACGAATGACATACGATACATACGAGGAGACGCAAACATTGTGGCAGACACCTTTTCTAGAGCTTTTGAAATTGACGCAGTACATTACACTGATTTAAATATGAAAATTCTATATAAAGAACAAGAAAATGACGCCGAATTAAAAAATTCCCTTCTCAAGTCGAACAACAATTTAAAACTTTACAAAATTCCCGTACTTAATTTTGAAATTGTCTGCGAAATGTCAGGGGCATGTCCAAGACCATATGTACCTCCCAGTCTGAGGAAAGTTATATTTGAAAAATTACATAATATATCACACCCTGGTACAAAAGCTACAAGAAGACTCATTAGCACAAAGTAAAGAACTCAATACCTGGTCCAGTCAATGTTTACAATGCCAAAAATCTAAAATCAATCGTCATACTAAATCACCTGTTTCTCCAATTCCTATACCCAAGGGCAGGTTTGAACACATCCATATAGATTTGGTAGGTCCTTTACCTCCTTCCAAAGGTCACCGCTACCTTTTAACTATCATTGATAGATTTACTAGATGGCCCGAAGTTTATCCATTAAGGGATATTAATTCAAAAACTATAAGTCAAACATTTTTCAATAATTATATTCCTCGTTTCGGTGTTCCACTAGAGGTAACTAGCGATCAAGGTACACAGTTTACGTCACAATTATTTTCTGAATTGACCAAATTTCTTGGTTGTCACAGGATTGTTACTTCCCCATATCATCCGCAATCAAACGGAATGATTGAGCGTTTCCATAGACAACTTAAGGTCTCTCTCACGGCTAAAAATGATCCAAGCAAATGGTTTGATGAGTTACCGATTGTGCTCCTTGGTTTAAGATCAACTCATAAAGAAGATATTTCGGCTACTCCCGCTGAAATGGTTTACGGACAGAATTTACGTCTACCTGCTGAGCTCTTAATTCAAGGATCTACTGCCACTTGCTCAGAGGTTTTGGATAATCTCAAAGAACATTTTAAAAATGTCCGATCGTCCATCAGTCATCATAATAATCCTAATACTGGGATATTTATTCCGAAGCAATTGAAAAATTGCAAGTTCGTCTTTGTCCGTTGCATGAATAAAAGAAATCTTCAACAACCTTTCGACGGTCCATTTCAAGTCGTCGAAAAAGAACCTAAATTTTTCAAAGTTCTGATCGATGGCATAATTAAAACAATTTCTATTGATAGACTTAAACCAGCCATTATTGAAACACCTATCACCAAAACAAACACCACTACCAAGAAACGTGTAACATTTAATTTATTAAGTTTAAAATCTCTCGGAGGGGGAGTGATGTAGGGTATCTACATGTTAATTTAAAAAAAAACAAATTAGAATGGTTTTTATTGTCAATCAATCTTTGTTGTTAAAAATAAAATAAAATAATTTTGTTCTCTCGGAAAAATAAATAAGTTTGTTATCTTAAAGAAATTATAATTTTAATAAAAAATATAGAAATATAAGCTTCTATACAGACCAACTCCACCCGTTACCGTATTGTCGACAGTATATACTTCTTCGGATGAATAAGGCTGAAAAGTGGTAGCCTCGATCTCTGACTGTAATAGAGGAGTGGGCGAAGTCTCTGTGTTCAATGTTTGCATCGAAGCTTCCTGATCGCCTGCCATACCATTTGGTTTTCCACGCTTTTTATAGCTTGTATAGCCAAAACTCGCCTGTTGACGTCAGACTTTGTATTCATGTTAAATTTGCGTTAGAATGTTGCAAAATCAGGTCAATTATGTGTTCTTTCCGGCTTCCTAATATATACCTTCACTGTTTATTGCTCATTATATACAAAATATTAAAATCATAAACGATCTAAAGAGATGTAAAACAATTTCATTGCATTATTAGATATTTTTGACTTTTGGGTATCTGATATTTTCTTAATTTATTTGTTTTACGAAATGCGGTATTTGTGGAAAAAAAATTTGGGGTTTAGCGCATGTAAGCTCTTATTTATATAGATACGGGCATTCTTCCGCAAACACATATACACACTCTAATTAGGATGGATTCACTGTGAAAAGGTAGCAAAGCGAAATCACAAGAACGACAAATATTTCTTTTTTTTTTATAGGATGAGATTACATCCAAGACCGTCCAATAACACGAAGAATAATACTAGATACTAATGACTCTGAATGGTCATCAGAATCATTGAATGAAGTGGCTGGTGCTGTATGTCGTACTGTAAACTAGACGCTGATTGCAGACCAACTCCACCCGTTACCGTATTGTCGACAGTATATACTTCTTCGGATGAATAAGGCTGAAAAGTGGTAGCCTCGATCTCTGACTGTAATAGAGGAGTGGGCGAAGTCTCTGTGTTCAATGTTTGCATCGAAGCTTCCTGATCGCCTGCCATACCATTTGGTTTTCCACGCTTTTTAGTTGGCTTATGCCGTTTCTTTTTTGCTTGTATAGCCAAAACTCGCCTGTTGACGTCAGACTTTGTATTCATGTTAAATTTGCGTTAGAATGTTGCAAAATCAGGTCAATTATGTGTTCTTTCCGGCTTTCTAATATATACCTTCACTGTTTATTGCTCATTATATACAAAATATTAAAATCATAAACGATGTAAAGAGATGTAAAACAATTTCATTGCATTATTAGATATTTTTGACTTTTGGGTATCTGATATTTTCTTAATTTATTTGTTTTACGAAATGCGGTATTTGTGGAAAAAAAATTTGGGGTTTAGCGCATGTAAGCTCTTATTTATATAGATACGGGCATTCTTCCGCAAACACATATACACACTCTAATTAGGATGGATTCACTGTGAAAAGGTAGCAAAGCGAAATCACAAGAACGAAAAATATTTTTTTTTTTTTATAGGATGAGATTACATCCAAGACCGTCCAATAACACGAAGAATAATACTAGATACTAATGACTCTGAATGGTCATCAGAATCATTGAATAAAGTGACCATGTAGGGTGGCTGGTGCTGTATGTCGTACTGTAAACTAGGCGCTGATTGCAGACCAACTCCACCCGTTACCATATTGTCGACAGTATCCACTTTTTCGGATGAATAAGGCTGAAAAGTGGTAGCCTCGATCTCTGACTGTAATAGAGGAGTGGGCGAAGTCTCTGTGTTCAATGTTTGCATCGAAGCTTCCTGATCGCCTGCCATACCATTTGGTTTTCCACGCTTTTTAGTTGGCTTATGCCGTTTCTTTTTTGCTTGTATAGCCAAAACTCGCCTGTTGACGTCAGACTTTGTATTCATGTTAAATTTGCGTTAGAATGTTGCAAAATCAGGTCAATTATGTGTTCTTTCCGGCTTCCTAATATATACCTTCACTGTTTATTGCTCATTATATACAAAATATTAAAATCATAAACGATCTAAAGAGATGTAAAACAATTTCATTGCATTATTAGATATTTTTGACTTTTGGGTATCTGATATTTTCTTAATTTATTTGTTTTACGAAATGCGGTATTTGTGGAAAAAAAATTTGGGGTTTAGCGCATGTAAGCTCTTATTTATATAGATACGGGCATTCTTCCGCAAACACATATACACACTCTAATTAGGATGGATTCACTGTGAAAAGGTAGCAAAGCGAAATCACAAGAACGACAAATATTTCTTTTTTTTTTATAGGATGAGATTACATCCAAGACCGTCCAATAACACGAAGAATAATACTAGATACTAATGACTCTGAATGGTCATCAGAATCATTGAATGAAGTGACCATGTAGGGTGGCTGGTGCTGTATGTCGTACTGTAAACTAGGCGCTGATTGCAGACCAACTCCACCCGTTACCGTATTGTCGACAGTATCCACTTCTTCGGATGAATAAGGCTGAAAAGTGGTAGCCTCGATCTCTGACTGTAATAGAGGAGTGGGCGAAGTCTCTGTGTTCAATGTTTGCATCGAAGCTTCCTGATCGCCTGCCATACCATTTGGTTTTCCACGCTTTTTAGTTGGCTTATGCCGTTTCTTTTTTGCTTGTATAGCCAAAACTCGCCTGTTGACGTCAGACTTTGTATTCATGTTAAATTTGCGTTAGAATGTTGCAAAATCAGGTCAATTATGTGTTCTTTCCGGCTTCCTAATATATACCTTCACTGTTTATTGCTCATTATATACAAAATATTAAAATCATAAACGATCTAAAGAGATGTAAAACAATTTCATTGCATTATTAGATATTTTTGACTTTTGGGTATCTGATATTTTCTTAATTTATTTGTTTTACGAAATGCGGTATTTGTGGAAAAAAAATTTGGGGTTTAGCGCATGTAAGCTCTTATTTATATAGATACGGGCATTCTTCCGCAAACACATATACACACTCTAATTAGGATGGATTCACTGTGAAAAGGTAGCAAAGCGATATCACAAGAACGAAAAATATTTTTTTTTTTTTTTATAGGATGAGATTACATCCAAGACCGTCCAATAACACGAAGAATAATACTAGATACTAATGACTCTGAATGGTCATCAGAATCATTGAATGAAGTGACCATGTAGGGTGGCTGGTGCTGTATGTCGTACTGTAAACTAGGCGCTGATTGCAGACCAACTCCACCCGTTACCATATTGTCGACAGTATCCACTTCTTCGGATGAATAAGGCTGAAAAGTGGTAGCCTCGATCTCTGACTGTAATAGAGGAGTGGGCGAAGTCTCTGTGTTCAATGTTTGCATCGAAGCTTCCTGATCGCCTGCCATACCATTTGGTTTTCCACGCTTTTTAGTTGGCTTATGCCGTTTCTTTTTTGCTTGTATAGCCAAAACTCGCCTGTTGACGTCAGACTTTGTATTCATGTTAAATTTGCGTTAGAATGTTGCAAAATCAGGTCAATTATGTGTTCTTTCCGGCTTCCTAATATATACCTTCACTGTTTATTGCTCATTATATACAAAATATTAAAATCATAAACGATGTAAAGAGATGTAAAACAATTTCATTGCATTATTAGATATTTTTGACTTTTGGGTATCTGATATTTTCTTAATTTATTTGTTTTACGAAATGCGGTATTTGTGGAAAAAAAATTTGGGGTTTAGCGCATGTAAGCTCTTATTTATATAGATACGGGCATTCTTCCGCAAACACATATACACACTCTAATTAGGATGGATTCACTGTGAAAAGGTAGCAAAGCGAAATCACAAGAACGAAAAATATTTCTTTTTTTTTTATAGGATGAGATTACATCCAAGACCGTCCAATAACACGAAGAATAATACTAGATACTAATGACTCTGAATGGTCATCAGAATCATTGAATGAAGTGACCATGTAGGGTGGCTGGTGCTGTATGTCGTACTGTAAACTAGGCGCTGATTGCAGACCAACTCCACCCGTTACCATATTGTCGACAGTATCCACTTTTTCGGATGAATAAGGCTGAAAAGTGGTAGCCTCGATCTCTGACTGTAATAGAGGAGTGGGCGAAGTCTCTGTGTTCAATGTTTGCATCGAAGCTTCCTGATCGCCTGCCATACCATTTGGTTTTCCACGCTTTTTAGTTGGCTTATGCCGTTTCTTTTTTGCTTGTATAGCCAAAACTCGCCTGTTGACGTCAGACTTTGTATTCATGTTAAATTTGCGTTAGAATGTTGCAAAATCAGGTCAATTATGTGTTCTTTCCGGCTTCCTAATATATACCTTCACTGTTTATTGCTCATTATATACAAAATATTAAAATCATAAACGATGTAAAGAGATGTAAAACAATTTCATTGCATTATTAGATATTTTTGACTTTTGGGTATCTGATATTTTCTTAATTTATTTGTTTTACGAAATGCGGTATTTGTGGAAAAAAAATTTGGGGTTTAGCGCATGTAAGCTCTTATTTATATAGATACGGGCATTCTTCCGCAAACACATATACACACTCTAATTAGGATGGATTCACTGTGAAAAGGTAGCAAAGCGAAATCACAAGAACGAAAAATATTTCTTTTTTTTTTATAGGATGAGATTACATCCAAGACCGTCCAATAACACGAAGAATAATACTAGATACTAATGACTCTGAATGGTCATCAGAATCATTGAATGAAGTGGCTGGTGCTGTATGTCGTACTGTAAACTAGACGCTGATTGCAGACTGTAGGGTATCTACATGTTAATTTAAAAAAAAACAAATTAGAATGGTTTTTATTGTCAATCAATCTTTGTTGTTAAAAATAAAATAAAATAATTTTGTTCTCTCGGAAAAATAAATAAGTTTGTTATCTTAAAGAAATTATAATTTTAATAAAAAATATAGAAATATAAGCTTCTATAATTGGCGATCCTGCGATACTACGATCCTGCCTTAATGATAGCAATTTACCTAATGCTGTACCTCTCAAACCTAATAACAACAGTGCAAATTTAAATCCAGCACAACAACAATTGCCGAAATCTATTCAAATTCCATTCTGCTATAATTACGGAAATCAACTCTTCTTGCAGATCAAACCAACCAATTATGCAGAATTAAAAAAACTGAATATCATTTACGATAAACGAGTCACTACAAATGTAAATTCAAACTTTATACCAACGTCAAGCGGTACCACTACCCATTTAAGGGCAACAAAAGGTTGCAGTTCTTTGAATAAGTCTTCAGAGCATAAAACCACATCACCGAACACAAATATTGAAACAGAACAAAAATCTTCAAATTCTAGTGATCTGGCCGAGGCATCCAGAAAGTTAACTGAAACATTGCGGAAATTGTCAATAAGAACAAATTCAAATCAAAACAGATCAACATATTTATTGCAGAATATATATATGTAAGTGTACACGCATAAAAATTTATGCCAATATATATATGTATATAGACATTTTTCATAAATTAGGCTTCAAAAAAAAAAAAAAAATTTTTTTATTAAAAAAATAACACAAATTTCAAAATTTTTCTTTTAAAGAAAAAAAAAAAAAAAACTTCAAAATTTTTCATCCAAAAAAAAATTAATAATTAAAACGAAACGTTATAAATTCTCTCTCTGAGATTAAAATGGAATTACAACATACATCTCCACATACCTCAGTCAAAAGTACATTTACCAATAACAACATGATAGATCTCATGTTAGAGAACATGATACAAGAATGTACACAATCTAACACTAATACAAATAACAATAATAACATTAACGATACACACTCACATACAAATATACACACAAACGCAAGAAACAACAATACTGAAATTTGTGCTACATCGGTTAAACTACCCCCTTTCTGGACTGATTTTCCCGACGCTTGGTTCATACAAGCCGAAGGGCAATTTAATTACAAAGGCATTACACAGGACGCAACTAAGTACGAATATGTGCTTACTTCCCTACCACAAGAAACAATTAGGACTGTTCTTGATTTTATCCGAGATCCTCCAGCAGTAGATAAATATATTTCTTTAAAAAAAATTCTCATCGAAAGACACTCTCTGAGTGAGAATTCTCGATTGGATAAAGTTTTGTCCGAACCAGATATGGGAGATCGCAAACCATCCGAGTTTTATCGACATCTCTTAATCCTTTCTGGATCAAATTTTAGCCCTGATGTGCTCAAACGTCTATGGCTTAAAAAGTTACCTAAAAGTTTAACCGTTGCTCTTACTGGCTCAAATATTACAAATATAAATGAGTTAGTAAAATTAGCTGATAATATTTGGGAAGTGAGTAATCCATCAGAAGTGCATGCTATCAGTTCTAATGATGCAAATAGTTTGGCAATTCAGTCACTACTTAAAACTCAAACGTTACTTTGTGAGAGTATCAACAAATTAACGCTTGAGGTAACGAGTCTGAAGTCAGAGATAGATCAGCGCAGATCTAGACCTTCTTCTCGGTTTAGATCACGCTCTCGTAACAGATCTAATTCACGAAATAATGGTCTTTGTTGGTACCACCACAGATACCAAAACAAAGCTCAAAAATGTATTCAGCCCTGTAATTTCAAAAATTCGTCAACAAACTAATTAAGCCCATTGTTGTGGCGACTAACAATGGAAGTTTTGAATATTCATCACGTCGCCTATTTATTTTTGATAAGGATAACGGTCTAAAATTTTTGATTGACAGTGGTGCAGAAATATCCGTTTTACCTGCTTCCAAATTTCCACACCAAAAACGTTCATCCGACATAACTTTAACTGCTGCTAACGGCTCATCTATACCAACGTACGGCAAGAAACTATTAAATGTTAATTTGAATCTTCGCCGTGAATTTCCTTTTATTTTTCTAATTGCCGACATTTCAAGGCCGATTATTGGTGCTGACTTCCTCAGCAAATATGGACTACTAATCGATGTAAAACGCAAGCGATTAGTAGATCCTTTAACCAATTTATCCGTTGATGCCATTATGGCTTATTGTAAAATAGAGTTACCCAAACTATTTCTCATAGAAAATAAATATTTCGAACTATTGAAGAAATATCCAAGTTTGACCTCCGAACCAGATTACACCAAACCGGTCAAACACAATACTGTACATAGACTAGCAACTGAAGGAGTCCTTCCGTTCTCAAAACCAAGACGACTAGATCCTATCAAATATAAAGTCGCCAAGACAGAATTCGATTTTTTAGTCAAATCAGGTATTTGTAGGCCATCCAATTCTTCTGTGGCTTCACCTCTCTATTTAGTAGCCAAAAAGGACCCTAATGAATGGCGTCCTTGTGGCGATTTTCGACGTTTGAATTGTATCACTATTCCTGATCGCTATCCGTTGCCTCACATTCATGATTTTAGTATAAATCTACGGAACAAATCTATATTTTCCAAATTAGATTTAGTAAAAGCTTACCACCATATCCCTATGGCTGAAGCCGACATATACAAAACAGCCATTACAACTCCATTTGGCATGTTCGAATTTGTTAGAATGCCATTTGGGTTAAGGAATTCGGCACAAACCTTTCAAAGGTTTGTGAATGAAGTATTTAATGGTTTAGATTTCACTTTTGTATACATTGACGATGTTTTAATTGCTAGTGAATCGGAATCTGACCATTTTAATCATTTAAAAATCGTTTTTGATCGACTTGAGGAATATGGTTTAAATATTAAACCATCTAAATGTGCTTTCGGCACTACATCTATTGATTTTTTAGGACACAATATTTCAAAAGATGGCATTAGACCTTCTGAAGACAAAGTATCTGCCATAAAAGACTTTCAACGTCCTAAGTCCGTCAAACAAGCTCAAAAATTTGTTGGAATGATCAATTATTATCATCGATACATTCCAAAATTGGCAGAACTAACATGTCCAATACATGCTATAATTAATACTGCTTCTAAGTCTAAAGACAAAGCTTTAATTTGGGACGATAAATCTACCAAATCATTTGAGCGTATTAAAGAAAATTTTGCCTCAAAGGTTCTGTTGAATCATTTCAATAGTGAAGCAAAATTGTCTTTAACCGTAGACGCTTCAAACATTGCAATCGGTGGTGTTCTTCAACAATGCTCGAATGGTTCAACGGAACCATTAGCCTTCTTTTCAAAAAAACTTTCTCCGTCTGAAATTAAATATAGTACGTTTGATCGAGAACTTTTAGCTATTTATTTATGCATCAAACACTTTAAATACATTCTCGAAGGAAGACAATTCACAGTCTTTACGGATCATAAACCATTAACAATGGCATTAAATTCCAAAACGGAGAGAAGCCCAAGACAGACTCGTCATCTAGAATATATTTCTCAATTTACGAATGACATACGATACATACGAGGAGACGCAAACATTGTGGCAGACACCTTTTCTAGAGCTTTTGAAATTGACGCAGTACATTACACTGATTTAAATATGAAAATTCTATATAAAGAACAAGAAAATGACGCCGAATTAAAAAATTCCCTTCTCAAGTCGAACAACAATTTAAAACTTTACAAAATTCCCGTACTTAATTTTGAAATTGTCTGCGAAATGTCAGGGGCATGTCCAAGACCATATGTACCTCCCAGTCTGAGGAAAGTTATATTTGAAAAATTACATAATATATCACACCCTGGTACAAAAGCTACAAGAAGACTCATTAGCACAAAGTAAAGAACTCAATACCTGGTCCAGTCAATGTTTACAATGCCAAAAATCTAAAATCAATCGTCATACTAAATCACCTGTTTCTCCAATTCCTATACCCAAGGGCAGGTTTGAACACATCCATATAGATTTGGTAGGTCCTTTACCTCCTTCCAAAGGTCACCGCTACCTTTTAACTATCATTGATAGATTTACTAGATGGCCCGAAGTTTATCCATTAAGGGATATTAATTCAAAAACTATAAGTCAAACATTTTTCAATAATTATATTCCTCGTTTCGGTGTTCCACTAGAGGTAACTAGCGATCAAGGTACACAGTTTACGTCACAATTATTTTCTGAATTGACCAAATTTCTTGGTTGTCACAGGATTGTTACTTCCCCATATCATCCGCAATCAAACGGAATGATTGAGCGTTTCCATAGACAACTTAAGGTCTCTCTCACGGCTAAAAATGATCCAAGCAAATGGTTTGATGAGTTACCGATTGTGCTCCTTGGTTTAAGATCAACTCATAAAGAAGATATTTCGGCTACTCCCGCTGAAATGGTTTACGGACAGAATTTACGTCTACCTGCTGAGCTCTTAATTCAAGGATCTACTGCCACTTGCTCAGAGGTTTTGGATAATCTCAAAGAACATTTTAAAAATGTCCGATCGTCCATCAGTCATCATAATAATCCTAATACTGGGATATTTATTCCGAAGCAATTGAAAAATTGCAAGTTCGTCTTTGTCCGTTGCATGAATAAAAGAAATCTTCAACAACCTTTCGACGGTCCATTTCAAGTCGTCGAAAAAGAACCTAAATTTTTCAAAGTTCTGATCGATGGCATAATTAAAACAATTTCTATTGATAGACTTAAACCAGCCATTATTGAAACACCTATCACCAAAACAAACACCACTACCAAGAAACGTGTAACATTTAATTTATTAAGTTTAAAATCTCTCGGAGGGGGAGTGATGTAGGGTATCTACATGTTAATTTAAAAAAAAACAAATTAGAATGGTTTTTATTGTCAATCAATCTTTGTTGTTAAAAATAAAATAAAATAATTTTGTTCTCTCGGAAAAATAAATAAGTTTGTTATCTTAAAGAAATTATAATTTTAATAAAAAATATAGAAATATAAGCTTCTATACAGACCAACTCCACCCGTTACCGTATTGTCGACAGTATATACTTCTTCGGATGAATAAGGCTGAAAAGTGGTAGCCTCGATCTCTGACTGTAATAGAGGAGTGGGCGAAGTCTCTGTGTTCAATGTTTGCATCGAAGCTTCCTGATCGCCTGCCATACCATTTGGTTTTCCACGCTTTTTATAGCTTGTATAGCCAAAACTCGCCTGTTGACGTCAGACTTTGTATTCATGTTAAATTTGCGTTAGAATGTTGCAAAATCAGGTCAATTATGTGTTCTTTCCGGCTTCCTAATATATACCTTCACTGTTTATTGCTCATTATATACAAAATATTAAAATCATAAACGATCTAAAGAGATGTAAAACAATTTCATTGCATTATTAGATATTTTTGACTTTTGGGTATCTGATATTTTCTTAATTTATTTGTTTTACGAAATGCGGTATTTGTGGAAAAAAAATTTGGGGTTTAGCGCATGTAAGCTCTTATTTATATAGATACGGGCATTCTTCCGCAAACACATATACACACTCTAATTAGGATGGATTCACTGTGAAAAGGTAGCAAAGCGAAATCACAAGAACGACAAATATTTCTTTTTTTTTTATAGGATGAGATTACATCCAAGACCGTCCAATAACACGAAGAATAATACTAGATACTAATGACTCTGAATGGTCATCAGAATCATTGAATGAAGTGACCATGTAGGGTGGCTGGTGCTGTATGTCGTACTGTAAACTAGGCGCTGATTGCAGACCAACTCCACCCGTTACCGTATTGTCGACAGTATCCACTTCTTCGGATGAATAAGGCTGAAAAGTGGTAGCCTCGATCTCTGACTGTAATAGAGGAGTGGGCGAAGTCTCTGTGTTCAATGTTTGCATCGAAGCTTCCTGATCGCCTGCCATACCATTTGGTTTTCCACGCTTTTTAGTTGGCTTATGCCGTTTCTTTTTTGCTTGTATAGCCAAAACTCGCCTGTTGACGTCAGACTTTGTATTCATGTTAAATTTGCGTTAGAATGTTGCAAAATCAGGTCAATTATGTGTTCTTTCCGGCTTCCTAATATATACCTTCACTGTTTATTGCTCATTATATACAAAATATTAAAATCATAAACGATCTAAAGAGATGTAAAACAATTTCATTGCATTATTAGATATTTTTGACTTTTGGGTATCTGATATTTTCTTAATTTATTTGTTTTACGAAATGCGGTATTTGTGGAAAAAAAATTTGGGGTTTAGCGCATGTAAGCTCTTATTTATATAGATACGGGCATTCTTCCGCAAACACATATACACACTCTAATTAGGATGGATTCACTGTGAAAAGGTAGCAAAGCGAAATCACAAGAACGAAAAATATTTTTTTTTTTTTATAGGATGAGATTACATCCAAGACCGTCCAATAACACGAAGAATAATACTAGATACTAATGACTCTGAATGGTCATCAGAATCATTGAATAAAGTGACCATGTAGGGTGGCTGGTGCTGTATGTCGTACTGTAAACTAGGCGCTGATTGCAGACCAACTCCACCCGTTACCATATTGTCGACAGTATCCACTTTTTCGGATGAATAAGGCTGAAAAGTGGTAGCCTCGATCTCTGACTGTAATAGAGGAGTGGGCGAAGTCTCTGTGTTCAATGTTTGCATCGAAGCTTCCTGATCGCCTGCCATACCATTTGGTTTTCCACGCTTTTTAGTTGGCTTATGCCGTTTCTTTTTTGCTTGTATAGCCAAAACTCGCCTGTTGACGTCAGACTTTGTATTCATGTTAAATTTGCGTTAGAATGTTGCAAAATCAGGTCAATTATGTGTTCTTTCCGGCTTCCTAATATATACCTTCACTGTTTATTGCTCATTATATACAAAATATTAAAATCATAAACGATCTAAAGAGATGTAAAACAATTTCATTGCATTATTAGATATTTTTGACTTTTGGGTATCTGATATTTTCTTAATTTATTTGTTTTACGAAATGCGGTATTTGTGGAAAAAAAATTTGGGGTTTAGCGCATGTAAGCTCTTATTTATATAGATACGGGCATTCTTCCGCAAACACATATACACACTCTAATTAGGATGGATTCACTGTGAAAAGGTAGCAAAGCGAAATCACAAGAACGACAAATATTTCTTTTTTTTTTATAGGATGAGATTACATCCAAGACCGTCCAATAACACGAAGAATAATACTAGATACTAATGACTCTGAATGGTCATCAGAATCATTGAATGAAGTGACCATGTAGGGTGGCTGGTGCTGTATGTCGTACTGTAAACTAGGCGCTGATTGCAGACCAACTCCACCCGTTACCGTATTGTCGACAGTATCCACTTCTTCGGATGAATAAGGCTGAAAAGTGGTAGCCTCGATCTCTGACTGTAATAGAGGAGTGGGCGAAGTCTCTGTGTTCAATGTTTGCATCGAAGCTTCCTGATCGCCTGCCATACCATTTGGTTTTCCACGCTTTTTAGTTGGCTTATGCCGTTTCTTTTTTGCTTGTATAGCCAAAACTCGCCTGTTGACGTCAGACTTTGTATTCATGTTAAATTTGCGTTAGAATGTTGCAAAATCAGGTCAATTATGTGTTCTTTCCGGCTTCCTAATATATACCTTCACTGTTTATTGCTCATTATATACAAAATATTAAAATCATAAACGATCTAAAGAGATGTAAAACAATTTCATTGCATTATTAGATATTTTTGACTTTTGGGTATCTGATATTTTCTTAATTTATTTGTTTTACGAAATGCGGTATTTGTGGAAAAAAAATTTGGGGTTTAGCGCATGTAAGCTCTTATTTATATAGATACGGGCATTCTTCCGCAAACACATATACACACTCTAATTAGGATGGATTCACTGTGAAAAGGTAGCAAAGCGAAATCACAAGAACGAAAAATATTTTTTTTTTTTTTATAGGATGAGATTACATCCAAGACCGTCCAATAACACGAAGAATAATACTAGATACTAATGACTCCGAATGGTCATCAGAATCATTGAATGAAGTGACCATGTAGGGTGGCTGGTGCTGTATGTCGTACTGTAAACTAGGCGCTGATTGCAGACCAACTCCACCCGTTACCATATTGTCGACAGTATCCACTTCTTCGGATGAATAAGGCTGAAAAGTGGTAGCCTCGATCTCTGACTGTAATAGAGGAGTGGGGGAAGTCTCTGTGTTCAATGTTTGCATCGAAGCTTCCTGATCGCCTGCCATACCATTTGGTTTTCCACGCTTTTTATTTGGCTTATGCCGTTTCTTTTTTGCTTGTATAGCCAAAACTCGCCTGTTGACGTCAGACTTTGTATTCATGTTAAATTTGCGTTAGAATGTTGCAAAATCAGGTCAACTATGTGTTCTTTCCGGCTTCCTAATATATACCTTCACTGTTTATTGCTCATTGTATACAAAATATTAAATTCATAAACGATCTAAAGAGATGTAAAACAATTTCATTGCATTATTAGATATTTTTGACTTTTGGGTATCTGATATTTTCTTAATTTATTTGTTTTACGAAATGCGGTATTTGTGGAAAAAAAATTTGGGGTTTAGCGCATGTAAGCTCTTATTTATATAGATACGGGCATTCTTCCGCAAACACATATACACACTCTAATTAGGATGGATTCACTGTGAAAAGGTAGCAAAGCGAAATCACAAGAACGAAAAATATTTTTTTTTTTTTTATAGGATGAGATTACATCCAAGACCGTCCAATAACACGAAGAATAATACTAGATACTAATGACTCTGAATGGTCATCAGAATCATTGAATAAAGTGACCATGTAGGGTGGCTGGTGCTGTATGTCGTACTATAAACTAGACGCTGATTGCAGACCAACTCCACCCGTTACCATATTGTCGACAGTATCCACTTCTTCGGATGAATAAGGCTGAAAAGTGGTAGCCTCGATCTCTGACTGTAATAGAGGAGTGGGCGAAGTCTCTGTGTTCAATGTTTGCATCGAAGCTTCCTGATCGCCTGTCATACCATTTGGTTTTCCACGCTTTTTATTTGGCTTATGGCGAGAAACAAATTTCAAAATCATTAAATTCTTTGATTTTATTGTCTAATAGTTGTTAACATTTCCTTTTTCCCTTTTTTATCCAAAAACTTTTCAGCATTTTTAAAGGAAAGATATGTGGTATACGACTTTTTCTAATATATTACATAATACACAATAATGTACTCTTTTACTCTACTCTGAGAAATACCTAAAATTATTATGCCTCTAATATATATAATGTGTTCTCATTCTAACACGTACTGAAATACTTCTAGTTTATAAGATAAACGAAATAAACTGTATAATTTTAAAATTTGAACAGGCAATCGTAATTAACGTTAGATAATATTAAAATTACGCATGTCATCCATTGACAATATGGCAAGGCTGTGATAATGCTTGAATCTGGACGTACGTGAAGTTAAAAAGTTTTAAAAAATCATTATTCTCTGAGAGAGAGAAGAAGGAGAGAGAGAAAAAAAATGAGAATCCGAGCCAAAAACCAAAAACACTTCCTTCTATACTATTGATGGTTATACCCGGCCACGCTTTTAACTTTTTAACTTCACGCTTTCCGTAGTATTAAGTACCTTTTTAAAGTTAGAATTATTCTCTCCAGAGAAAAATAAACAAACAAGAGAATACATAAACAAAGAAATGAAAATTTTTGACCAGTTTTGTTTTAAAATTTTACATATGAAATAATAATAATGTTATGAAAAAATATTTTTTTAAATTTAAAGTATGGAACATGTAAAACCTTTTTTTTTACAAAGTAATTAAAAATTAGGATAAATTAACATTACCAAATAAAGGATTGGTGTTACCCTTATTTTTACTAAGAATATAAATAAATTTATATGAAAAGTTAAATAAAATGAAAATTGTCGAGTTTTTTGTTATTTGTTCTATAAACTAGATACAATTCTAAACATTTTAAGGTATATGCCATAACCCAAATTTTTTTTTGGACTGGAGTTATTAGCACTTCTCTTTGACAACATACGTGAAAATTGCACTTTTCATAAGTAAATCAATAACTTTTTTTTTAACGAGCAGATTGTCGAGCATCTAGACTAATTATTACAGGGCTGGGTATAATGCCTAAAGTTTCCTAGTATATGATATATCCCAAATTTTTTTTGGATTGGAGTTATTAACACTTGTCTATGACAACATATGTGAAAATTGCATTTTTCTTAAGTAAATCAATAACTTTTTTTTAACGAGCAGATTGTCGAGCATCTAGACTAATTATTATAGGGCTGGGTATAATGCTTAAAGTTTCCTAGAATATGATATATCCGAATTTTTTTTTTGGATTGGAGTTATTAACACTTGTCTATGACGATATATATAATAATTTAGAAAAAATAGTACTGTGTAGGTCTCTGTAATATATATTCATATTCATGTGGTTACAATGGCATCCTCATCTACATGCTCGCCCTCAACTTCGGCGGATGTATCTTTCTGATCCAAGTAGCCCCATTGTTTTTTGAATAGTTCCAAACGTTTTTTAGCTTTTTTCTTAAGTTTCCTTTTTTTATTTTTACTCATTTTATCAGTGATTTACGGTTCTCTATATACCTTGGGTGCACGACTCACTAGAGACGGCACCATTTTGTAATTTAAAACATAAGAAACTGTCGCTTGAGTAGCTAATATGCGCACATAGTCTTCATCCACACATAACAAGACGTTCTCCGGTTTAATGTCTGTGTGGATAATTTTACAGCAGGTGTTTAAGTAATCAAATCCTTCTAAAACCTACCGCGTTATGGTTCCGAGTCTCGTACAGACTTGAGTATTTTAGTTTCATCCTTGGCTGTTTCTGCAAAATGAGGCGCAGATTTAACAATTTTAATGGCCACATAACGTTTCTCTTCCAAATCCCAATAAAGCCACACTGTGGAGAAATGACCCCAGCCTAATTTGCGTGCAACATGGTAGCGACCTTTACAGCATCAATTAATTGGAATTTTTTAATAAAAAAAAAAAAAAAAAAAACAAATTACTTAAAATTTAATATGAAACATGACCCAAAAAAGAAAAAACAAACACTGTTAACAAAAGTTTGGGAGCCAACTAACCTTGAAAGAGGGCACCAATATTAACAGGATGATAACCACACCTACGGTAATCCGTCTTGGTTCTTGTTCCTCGTTTTCGCTATTCAATTCCGATTCTAATGACTCTGAATGGTCATCAGAATCATTGAATGAAGTGACCATGTAGGGTGGCTGGTGCTGTATGTCGTACTGTAAACTAGACGCTGATTGCAGACCAACTCCACCCGTTACCGTATTGTCGACAGTATCCACTTCTTCGGATGAATAAGGCTGAAAAGTGGTAGCCTCGATCTCTGACTGTAATAGAGGAGTGGGCGAAGTCTCTGTGTTCAATGTTTGCATCGAAGCTTCCTGATCGCCTGCCATACCATTTGGTTTTCCACGCTTTTTAGTTGGCTTATGCCGTTTCTTTTTGCTTGTATAGCCAAAACTCGCCTGTTGACGTCAGACTTTGTATTCATGTTAAATTTGCGTTAGAATGTTGCAAAATCAGGTCAATTATGTGTTCTTTCCGGCTTCCTAATATATACCTTCACTGTTTATTGCTTATTATATACAAAATATTAAAATCATAAACGATGTAAAGAGATGTAAAACAATTTCATTGCATTATTAGATATTTTTGACTTTTGGGTATCTGATATTTTCTTAATTTATTTGTTTTACGAAATGCGGTATTTGTGGAAAAAAAATTTGGGGTTTAGCGCATGTAAGCTCTTATTTATATAGATACGGGCATTCTTCCGCAAACACATATACACACTCTAATTAGGATGGATTCACTGTGAAAAGGTAGCAAAGCGAAATCACAAGAACGAAAAATATTTTTTTTTTTTTTATAGGATGAGATTACATCCAAGACCGTCCAATAACACGAAGAATAATACTAGATACTAATGACTCTGAATGGTCATCAGAATCATTGAATAAAGTGACCATGTAGGGTGGCTGGTGCTGTATGTCGTACTATAAACTAGACGCTGATTGCAGACCAACTCCACCCGTTACCATATTGTCGACAGTATCCACTTCTTCGGATGAATAAGGCTGAAAAGTGGTAGCCTCGATCTCTGACTGTAATAGAGGAGTGGGCGAAGTCTCTGTGTTCAATGTTTGCATCGAAGCTTCCTGATCGCCTGTCATACCATTTGGTTTTCCACGCTTTTTATTTGGCTTATGCCGAGAAACAAATTTCAAAATCATTAAATTCTTTGAGTTTATTGTCTAATAGTTGTTAACATTTTCTTTTTCCCTTTTTTATCCAAAAACTTTTCAGCATTTTTAAAGGAAAGATATGTGGTATACGACTTTTTCTAATATATTACATAATGCACAATAATGTACTCTTTTACTCTACTCTGAGAAATACCTAAAATTATTATGCCTCTAATATATATAATGTGTTCTCATTCTAACACGTACTGAAATACTTCTAGTTTATAAGATAAACGAAATAAACTGTATAATTTTAAAATTTGAACAGGCAATCGTAATTAACGTTAGATAATATTAAAATTACGCATGTCATCCATTGACAATATGGCAAGGCTGTGATAATGCTTGAAACTCTGGACGTACGTGAAGTTAAAAAGTTTTAAAAAATTATTGTTCTCTGAGAGAGAGAAGAAGGAGAGAGAGAAAAAAAATGAGAATCCGAGCCAAAAACCAAAAACACTTCCTTCTATACTATTGATGGTTATACCCGGCCACGCTTTTAACTTTTTAACTTCACGCTTTCCGTAGTATTAAGTACCTTTTTAAAGTTAGAATTATTCTCTCCAGAGAAAAATAAACAAACAAGAGAATACATAAACAAAGAAATGAAAATTTTTGACCAGTTTTGTTTTAAAATTTTACATATGAAATAATAATAATGTTATGAAAAAATATTTTTTTAAATTTAAAGTATGGAACATGTAAAACCTTTTTTTTTACAAAGTAATTAAAAATTAGGATAAATTAACATTACCAAATAAAGGATTGGTGTTACCCTTATTTTTACTAAGAATATAAATAAATTTATATGAAAAGTTAAATAAAATGAAAATTGTCGAGTTTTTTGTTATTTGTTCTATAAACTAGATACAATTCTAAACATTTTAAGGTATATGCCATAACCCAAATTTTTTTTTGGACTGGAGTTATTAGCACTTCTCTTTGACAACATACGTGAAAATTGCACTTTTCATAAGTAAATCAATAACTTTTTTTTTAACGAGCAGATTGTCGAGCATCTAGACTAATTATTACAGGGCTGGGTATAATGCCTAAAGTTTCCTAGTATATGATATATCCCAAATTTTTTTTGGATTGGAGTTATTAACACTTGTCTATGACAACATATGTGAAAATTGCATTTTTCTTAAGTAAATCAATAACTTTTTTTTAACGAGCAGATTGTCGAGCATCTAGACTAATTATTATAGGGCTGGGTATAATGCTTAAAGTTTCCTAGAATATGATATATCCGAATTTTTTTTTTGGATTGGAGTTATTAACACTTGTCTATGACGATATATATAATAATTTAGAAAAAATAGTACTGTGTAGGTCTCTGTAATATATATTCATATTCATGTGGTTACAATGGCATCCTCATCTACATGCTCGCCCTCAACTTCGGCGGATGTATCTTTCTGATCCAAGTAGCCCCATTGTTTTTTGAATAGTTCCAAACGTTTTTTAGCTTTTTTCTTAAGTTTCCTTTTTTTATTTTTACTCATTTTATCAGTGATTTACGGTTCTCTATATACCTTGGGTGCACGACTCACTAGAGACGGCACCATTTTGTAATTTAAAACATAAGAAACTGTCGCTTGAGTAGCTAATATGCGCACATAGTCTTCATCCACACATAACAAGACGTTCTCCGGTTTAATGTCTGTGTGGATAATTTTACAGCAGGTGTTTAAGTAATCAAATCCTTCTAAAACCTACCGCGTTATGGTTCCGAGTCTCGTACAGACTTGAGTATTTTAGTTTCATCCTTGGCTGTTTCTGCAAAATGAGGCGCAGATTTAACAATTTTAATGGCCACATAACGTTTCTCTTCCAAATCCCAATAAAGCCACACTGTGGAGAAATGACCCCAGCCTAATTTGCGTGCAACATGGTAGCGACCTTTACAGCATCAATTAATTGGAATTTTTTAATAAAAAAAAAAAAAAAAAAAACAAATTACTTAAAATTTAATATGAAACATGACCCAAAAAAGAAAAAACAAACACTGTTAACAAAAGTTTGGGAGCCAACTAACCTTGAAAGAGGGCACCAATATTAACAGGATGATAACCACACCTACGGTAATCCGTCTTGGTTCTTGTTCCTCGTTTTCGCTATTCAATTCCGATTCTAATGACTCTGAATGGTCATCAGAATCATTGAATGAAGTGACCATGTAGGGTGGCTGGTGCTGTATGTCGTACTGTAAACTAGACGCTGATTGCAGACCAACTCCACCCGTTACCGTATTGTCGACAGTATCCACTTCTTCGGATGAATAAGGCTGAAAAGTGGTAGCCTCGATCTCTGACTGTAATAGAGGAGTGGGCGAAGTCTCTGTGTTCAATGTTTGCATCGAAGCTTCCTGATCGCCTGCCATACCATTTGGTTTTCCACGCTTTTTAGTTGGCTTATGCCGTTTCTTTTTTGCTTGTATAGCCAAAACTCGCCTGTTGACGTCAGACTTTGTATTCATGTTAAATTTGCGTTAGAATGTTGCAAAATCAGGTCAATTATGTGTTCTTTCCGGCTTCCTAATATATACCTTCACTGTTTATTGCTTATTATATACAAAATATTAAAATCATAAACGATGTAAAGAGATGTAAAACAATTTCATTGCATTATTAGATATTTTTGACTTTTGGGTATCTGATATTTTCTTAATTTATTTGTTTTACGAAATGCGGTATTTGTGGAAAAAAAATTTGGGGTTTAGCGCATGTAAGCTCTTATTTATATAGATACGGGCATTCTTCCGCAAACACATATACACACTCTAATTAGGATGGATTCACTGTGAAAAGGTAGCAAAGCGAAATCACAAGAACGAAAAATATTTTTTTTTTTTTTATAGGATGAGATTACATCCAAGACCGTCCAATAACACGAAGAATAATACTAGATACTAATGACTCTGAATGGTCATCAGAATCATTGAATAAAGTGACCATGTAGGGTGGCTGGTGCTGTATGTCGTACTGTAAACTAGGCGCTGATTGCAGACCAACTCCACCCGTTACCATATTGTCGACAGTATCCACTTCTTCGGATGAATAAGGCTGAAAAGTGGTAGCCTCGATCTCTGACTGTAATAGAGGAGTGGGCGAAGTCTCTGTGTTCAATGTTTGCATCGAAGCTTCCTGATCGCCTGTCATACCATTTGGTTTTCCACGCTTTTTATTTGGCTTATGCCGAGAAACAAATTTCAAAATCATTAAATTCTTTGAGTTTATTGTCTAATAGTTGTTAACATTTTCTTTTTCCCTTTTTTATCCAAAAACTTTTCAGCATTTTTAAAGGAAAGATATGTGGTATACGACTTTTTCTAATATATTACATAATGCACAATAATGTACTCTTTTACTCTACTCTGAGAAATACCTAAAATTATTATGCCTCTAATATATATAATGTGTTCTCATTCTAACACGTACTGAAATACTTCTAGTTTATAAGATAAACGAAATAAACTGTATAATTTTAAAATTTGAACAGGCAATCGTAATTAACGTTAGATAATATTAAAATTACGCATGTCATCCATTGACAATATGGCAAGGCTGTGATAATGCTTGAAACTCTGGACGTACGTGAAGTTAAAAAGTTTTAAAAAATCATTATTCTCTGAGAGAGAGAAGAAGGAGAGAGAGAAAAAAAATGAGAATCCGAGCCAAAAACCAAAAACACTTCCTTCTATACTATTGATGGTTATACCCGGCCACGCTTTTAACTTTTTAACTTCACGCTTTCCGTAGTATTAAGTACCTTTTTAAAGTTAGAATTATTCTCTCCAGAGAAAAATAAACAAACAAGAGAATACATAAACAAAGAAATGAAAATTTTTGACCAGTTTTGTTTTAAAATTTTACATATGAAATAATAATAATGTTATGAAAAAATATTTTTTTAAATTTAAAGTATGGAACATGTAAAACCTTTTTTTTTACAAAGTAATTAAAAATTAGGATAAATTAACATTACCAAATAAAGGATTGGTGTTACCCTTATTTTTACTAAGAATATAAATAAATTTATATGAAAAGTTAAATAAAATGAAAATTGTCGAGTTTTTTGTTATTTGTTCTATAAACTAGATACAATTCTAAACATTTTAAGGTATATGCCATAACCCAAATTTTTTTTTGGACTGGAGTTATTAGCACTTCTCTTTGACAACATACGTGAAAATTGCACTTTTCATAAGTAAATCAATAACTTTTTTTTTAACGAGCAGATTGTCGAGCATCTAGACTAATTATTACAGGGCTGGGTATAATGCCTAAAGTTTCCTAGTATATGATATATCCCAAATTTTTTTTGGATTGGAGTTATTAACACTTGTCTATGACAACATATGTGAAAATTGCATTTTTCTTAAGTAAATCAATAACTTTTTTTTAACGAGCAGATTGTCGAGCATCTAGACTAATTATTATAGGGCTGGGTATAATGCTTAAAGTTTCCTAGAATATGATATATCCGAATTTTTTTTTTGGATTGGAGTTATTAACACTTGTCTATGACGATATATATAATAATTTAGAAAAAATAGTACTGTGTAGGTCTCTGTAATATATATTCATATTCATGTGGTTACAATGGCATCCTCATCTACATGCTCGCCCTCAACTTCGGCGGATGTATCTTTCTGATCCAAGTAGCTCCATTGTTTTTTGAATAGTTCCAAACGTTTTTTAGCTTTTTTCTTAAGTTTCCTTTTTTTATTTTTACTCATTTTATCAGTGATTTACGGTTCTCTATATACCTTGGGTGCACGACTCACTAGAGACGGCACCATTTTGTAATTTAAAACATAAGAAACTGTCGCTTGAGTAGCTAATATGCGCACATAGTCTTCATCCACACATAACAAGACGTTCTCCGGTTTAATGTCTGTGTGGATAATTTTACAGCAGGTGTTTAAGTAATCAAATCCTTCTAAAACCTACCGCGTTATGGTTCCGAGTCTCGTACAGACTTGAGTATTTTAGTTTCATCCTTGGCTGTTTCTGCAAAATGAGGCGCAGATTTAACAATTTTAATGGCCACATAACGTTTCTCTTCCAAATCCCAATAAAGCCACACTGTGGAGAAATGACCCCAGCCTAATTTGCGTGCAACATGGTAGCGACCTTTACAGCATCAATTAATTGGAATTTTTTAATAAAAAAAAAAAAAAAAAAAACAAATTACTTAAAATTTAATATGAAACATGACCCAAAAAAGAAAAAACAAACACTGTTAACAAAAGTTTGGGAGCCAACTAACCTTGAAAGAGGGCACCAATATTAACAGGATGATAACCACACCTACGGTAATCCGTCTTGGTTCTTGTTCCTCGTTTTCGCTATTCAATTCCGATTCTAATGACTCTGAATGGTCATCAGAATCATTGAATGAAGTGACCATGTAGGGTGGCTGGTGCTGTATGTCGTACTGTAAACTAGGCGCTGATTGCAGACCAACTCCACCCGTTACCATATTGTCGACAGTATCCACTTCTTCGGATGAATAAGGCTGAAAAGTGGTAGCCTCGATCTCTGACTGTAATAGAGGAGTGGGCGAAGTCTCTGTGTTCAATGTTTGCATCGAAGCTTCCTGATCGCCTGCCATACCATTTGGTTTTCCACGCTTTTTAGTTGGCTTATGCCGTTTCTTTTTTGCTTGTATAGCCAAAACTCGCCTGTTGACGTCAGACTTTGTATTCATGTTAAATTTGCGTTAGAATGTTGCAAAATCAGGTCAATTATGTGTTCTTTCCGGCTTCCTAATATATACCTTCACTGTTTATTGCTCATTATATACAAAATATTAAAATCATAAACGATGTAAAGAGATGTAAAACAATTTCATTGCATTATTAGATATTTTTGACTTTTGGGTATCTGATATTTTCTTAATTTATTTGTTTTACGAAATGCGGTATTTGTGGAAAAAAAATTTGGGGTTTAGCGCATGTAAGTTCTTATTTATATAGATACGGGCATTCTTCCGCAAACACATATACACACTCTAATTAGGATGGATTCACTGTGAAAAGGTAGCAAAGCGAAATCACAAGAACGAAAAATATTTTTTTTTTTTTTATAGGATGAGATTACATCCAAGACCGTCCAATAACACGAAGAATAATACTAGATACTAATGACTCTGAATGGTCATCAGAATCATTGAATAAAGTGACCATGTAGGGTGGCTGGTGCTGTATGTCGTACTGTAAACTAGGCGCTGATTGCAGACCAACTCCACCCGTTACCATATTGTCGACAGTATCCACTTCTTCGGATGAATAAGGCTGAAAAGTGGTAGCCTCGATCTCTGACTGTAATAGAGGAGTGGGCGAAGTCTCTGTGTTCAATGTTTGCATCGAAGCTTCCTGATCGCCTGTCATACCATTTGGTTTTCCACGCTTTTTATTTGGCTTATGCCGAGAAACAAATTTCAAAATCATTAAATTCTTTGAGTTTATTGTCTAATAGTTGTTAACATTTTCTTTTTCCCTTTTTTATCCAAAAACTTTTCAGCATTTTTAAAGGAAAGATATGTGGTATACGACTTTTTCTAATATATTACATAATGCACAATAATGTACTCTTTTACTCTACTCTGAGAAATACCTAAAATTATTATGCCTCTAATATATATAATGTGTTCTCATTCTAACACGTACTGAAATACTTCTAGTTTATAAGATAAACGAAATAAACTGTATAATTTTAAAATTTGAACAGGCAATCGTAATTAACGTTAGATAATATTAAAATTACGCATGTCATCCATTGACAATATGGCAAGGCTGTGATAATGCTTGAAACTCTGGACGTACGTGAAGTTAAAAAGTTTTAAAAAATCATTATTCTCTGAGAGAGAGAAGAAGGAGAGAGAGAAAAAAAATGAGAATCCGAGCCAAAAACCAAAAACACTTCCTTCTATACTATTGATGGTTATACCCGGCCACGCTTTTAACTTTTTAACTTCACGCTTTCCGTAGTATTAAGTACCTTTTTAAAGTTAGAATTATTCTCTCCAGAGAAAAATAAACAAACAAGAGAATACATAAACAAAGAAATGAAAATTTTTGACCAGTTTTGTTTTAAAATTTTACATATGAAATAATAATAATGTTATGAAAAAATATTTTTTTAAATTTAAAGTATGGAACATGTAAAACCTTTTTTTTTACAAAGTAATTAAAAATTAGGATAAATTAACATTACCAAATAAAGGATTGGTGTTACCCTTATTTTTACTAAGAATATAAATAAATTTATATGAAAAGTTAAATAAAATGAAAATTGTCGAGTTTTTTGTTATTTGTTCTATAAACTAGATACAATTCTAAACATTTTAAGGTATATGCCATAACCCAAATTTTTTTTTGGACTGGAGTTATTAGCACTTCTCTTTGACAACATACGTGAAAATTGCACTTTTCATAAGTAAATCAATAACTTTTTTTTTAACGAGCAGATTGTCGAGCATCTAGACTAATTATTACAGGGCTGGGTATAATGCCTAAAGTTTCCTAGTATATGATATATCCCAAATTTTTTTTGGATTGGAGTTATTAACACTTGTCTATGACAACATATGTGAAAATTGCATTTTTCTTAAGTAAATCAATAACTTTTTTTTAACGAGCAGATTGTCGAGCATCTAGACTAATTATTATAGGGCTGGGTATAATGCTTAAAGTTTCCTAGAATATGATATATCCGAATTTTTTTTTTGGATTGGAGTTATTAACACTTGTCTATGACGATATATATAATAATTTAGAAAAAATAGTACTGTGTAGGTCTCTGTAATATATATTCATATTCATGTGGTTACAATGGCATCCTCATCTACATGCTCGCCCTCAACTTCGGCGGATGTATCTTTCTGATCCAAGTAGCCCCATTGTTTTTTGAATAGTTCCAAACGTTTTTTAGCTTTTTTCTTAAGTTTCCTTTTTTATTTTTACTCATTTTATCAGTGATTTACGGTTCTCTATATACCTTGGGTGCACGACTCACTAGAGACGGCACCATTTTGTAATTTAAAACATAAGAAACTGTCGCTTAAGTAGCTAATATGCGCACATAGTCTTCATCCACACATAACAAGACGTTCTCCGGTTTAATGTCTGTGTGGATAATTTTACAGCAGGTGTTTAAGTAATCAAATCCTTCTAAAACCTACCGCGTTATGGTTCCGAGTCTCGTACAGACTTGAGTATTTTAGTTTCATCCTTGGCTGTTTCTGCAAAATGAGGCGCAGATTTAACAATTTTAATGGCCACATAACGTTTCTCTTCCAAATCCCAATAAAGCCACACTGTGGAGAAATGACCCCAGCCTAATTTGCGTGCAACATGGTAGCGACCTTTACAGCATCAATTAATTGGAATTTTTTAATAAAAAAAAAAAAAAAAAAAAACAAATTACTTAAAATTTAATATGAAACATGACCCAAAAAAGAAAAAACAAACACTGTTAACAAAAGTTTGGGAGCCAACTAACCTTGAAAGAGGGCACCAATATTAACAGGATGATAACCACACCTACGGTAATCCGTCTTGGTTCTTGTTCCTCGTTTTCGCTATTCAATTCCGATTCTAATGACTCTGAATGGTCATCAGAATCATTGAATGAAGTGACCATGTAGGGTGGCTGGTGCTGTATGTCGTACTGTAAACTAGGCGCTGATTGCAGACCAACTCCACCCGTTACCATATTGTCGACAGTATCCACTTCTTCGGATGAATAAGGCTGAAAAGTGGTAGCCTCGATCTCTGACTGTAATAGAGGAGTGGGCGAAGTCTCTGTGTTCAATGTTTGCATCGAAGCTTCCTGATCGCCTGCCATACCATTTGGTTTTCCACGCTTTTTATTTGGCTTATGCCGTTTCTTTTTTGCTTGTATAGCCAAAACTCGCCTGTTGACGTCAGACTTTGTATTCATGTTAAATTTGCGTTAGAATGTTGCAAAATCAGGTCAATTATGTGTTCTTTCCGGCTTCCTAATATATACCTTCACTGTTTATTGCTCATTATATACAAAATATTAAAATCATAAACGATCTAAAGAGATGTAAAACAATTTCATTGCATTATTAGATATTTTTGACTTTTGGGTATCTGATATTTTCTTAATTTATTTGTTTTACGAAATGCGGTATTTGTGGAAAAAAAATTTGGGGTTTAGCGCATGTAAGCTCTTATTTATATAGATACGGGCATTCTTCCGCAAACACATATACACACTCTAATTAGGATGGATTCACTGTGAAAAGGTAGCAAAGCGAAATCACAAGAACGACAAATATTTCTTTTTTTTTTATAGGATGAGATTACATCCAAGACCGTCCAATAACACGAAGAATAATACTAGATACTAATGACTCTGAATGGTCATCAGAATCATTGAATGAAGTGACCATGTAGGGTGGCTGGTGCTGTATGTCGTACTGTAAACTAGGCGCTGATTGCAGACCAACTCCACCCGTTACCATATTGTCGACAGTATCCACTTCTTCGGATGAATAAGGCTGAAAAGTGGTAGCCTCGATCTCTGACTGTAATAGAGGAGTGAGCGAAGTCTCTGTGTTCAATGTTTGCATCGAAGCTTCCTGATCGCCTGCCATACCATTTGGTTTTCCACGCTTTTTAGTTGGCTTATGCCGTTTCTTTTTTGCTTGTATAGCCAAAACTCGCCTGTTGACGTCAGACTTTGTATTCATGTTAAATTTGCGTTAGAATGTTGCAAAATCAGGTCAATTATGTGTTCTTTCCGGCTTCCTAATATATACCTTCACTGTTTATTGCTCATTATATACAAAATATTAAAATCATAAACGATCTAAAGAGATGTAAAACAATTTCATTGCATTATTAGATAATTTTTGGCTTTTGGGTATCTGATATTTTCTTAATTTATTTCTTTTATGAAATGCGGAATTTGTGAAAAAAAATTTGGGGTTTAGCGCATGTAAGCTCTTATTTATATAGATACGGGCATTCCTTCGCAAACACATATACACACTCTAATTAGGATGGATTCACTGTGAAAAGGTAGCAAAGCGAAATCACAAGAACGAAAAATATTTCTTTTTTTTTTATAGGATGAGATTACATCCAAGACCGTCCAATAACACGAAGAATAATACTAGATACTAATGACTCTGAATGGTCATCAGAATCATTGAATGAAGTGACCATGTAGGGTGGCTGGTGCTGTATGTCGTACTGTAAACTAGGCGCTGATTGCAGACCAACTCCACCCGTTACCATATTGTCGACAGTATCCACTTCTTCGGATGAATAAGGCTGAAAAGTGGTAGCCTCGATCTCTGACTGTAATAGAGGAGTGGGCGAAGTCTCTGTGTTCAATGTTTGCATCGAAGCTTCCTGATCGCCTGCCATACCATTTGGTTTTCCACGCTTTTTATTTGGCTTATGCCGTTTCTTTTTTGCTTGTATAGCCAAAACTCGCCTGTTGACGTCAGACTTTGTATTCATGTTAAATTTGAGTTAGAATGTTGCAAAATCAGGTCAATTATGTGTTCTTTCCGGCTTCCTAATATATACCTTCACTGTTTATTGCTCATTATATACAAAATATTAAAATCATAAACGATCTAAAGAGATGTAAAACAATTTCATTGCATTATTAGATAATTTTTGGCTTTTGGGTATCTGATATTTTCTTAATTTATTTCTTTTATGAAATGCGGAATTTGTGAAAAAAAGTTTGGGGTTTAGCGCATGTAAGCTCTTATTTAAATAGATACGGGCATTCCTTCGCAAACACATATACACACTCTAATTAGGATGGATTCACTGTGAAAAGGTAGCAAAGCGAAATCACAAGAACGAAAAATATTTCTTTTTTTTTTATAGGATGAGATTACATCCAAGACCGTCCAATAACACGAAGAATAATACTAGATACTAATGACTCTGAATGGTCATCAGAATCATTGAATGAAGTGACCATGTAGGGTGGCTGGTGCTGTATGTCGTACTGTAAACTAGGCGCTGATTGCAGACCAACTCCACCCGTTACCATATTGTCGACAGTATCCACTTCTTCGGATGAATAAGGCTGAAAAGTGGTAGCCTCGATCTCTGACTGTAATAGAGGAGTGGGCGAAGTCTCTGTGTTCAATGTTTGCATCGAAGCTTCCTGATCGCCTGCCATACCATTTGGTTTTCCACGCTTTTTATTTGGCTTATGCCGTTTCTTTTTTGCTTGTATAGCCAAAACTCGCCTGTTGACGTCAGACTTTGTATTAATGTTAAATTTGCGTTAGAATGTTGCAAAATCAGGTCAATTATGTGTTCTTTCCGGCTTCCTAATATATACCTTCACTGTTTATTGCTCATTATATACAAAATATTAAAATCATAAACGATCTAAAGAGATGTAAAACAATTTCATTGCATTATTAGATAATTTTTGGCTTTTGGGTATCTGATATTTTCTTAATTTATTTCTTTTATGAAATGCGGAATTTGTGAAAAATAATTTGGGGTTTAGCGCATGTAAGCTCTTATTTATATAGATACGGGCATTCTTCCGCAAACACATATACACACTCTAATTAGGATGGATTCACTGTGAAAAGGTAGCAAAGCGAAATCACAAGAACGAAAAATATTTCTTTTTTTTTTATAGGATGAGATTACATCCAAGACCGTCCAATAACACGAAGAATAATACTAGATACTAATGACTCTGAATGGTCATCAGAATCATTGAATGAAGTGACCATGTAGGGTGGCTGGTGCTGTATGTCGTACTGTAAACTAGGCGCTGATTGCAGACCAACTCCACCCGTTACCATATTGTCGACAGTATCCACTTCTTCGGATGAATAAGGCTGAAAAGTGGTAGCCTCGATCTCTGACTGTAATAGAGGAGTGGGCGAAGTCTCTGTGTTCAATGTTTGCATCGAAGCTTCCTGATCGCCTGCCATACCATTTGGTTTTCCACGCTTTTTAGTTGGCTTATGCCGTTTCTTTTTTGCTTGTATAGCCAAAACTCGCCTGTTGACGTCAGACTTTGTATTCATGTTAAATTTGCGTTAGAATGTTGCAAAATCAGGTCAATTATGTGTTCTTTCCGGCTTCCTAATATATACCTTCACTGTTTATTGCTCATTATATACAAAATATTAAAATCATAAACGATCTAAAGAGATGTAAAACAATTTCATTGCATTATTAGATATTTTTGACTTTTGGGTATCTGATATTTTCTTAATTTATTTGTTTTACGAAATGCGGTATTTGTGGAAAAAAAATTTGGGGTTTAGCGCATGTAAGCTCTTATTTATATAGATACGGGCATTCTTCCGCAAACACATATACACACTCTAATTAGGATGGATTCACTGTGAAAAGGTAGCAAAGCGAAATCACAAGAACGAAAAATATTTCTTTTTTTTTTATAGGATGAGATTACATCCAAGACCGTCCAATAACACGAAGAATAATACTAGATACTAATGACTCTGAATGGTCATCAGAATCATTGAATGAAGTGACCATGTAGGGTGGCTGGTGCTGTATGTCGTACTGTAAACTAGGCGCTGATTGCAGACCAACTCCACCCGTTACCATATTGTCGACAGTATCCACTTCTTCGGATGAATAAGGCTGAGAAGTGGTAGCCTCGATCTCTGACTGTAATAGAGGAGTGGGCGAAGTCTCTGTGTTCAATGTTTGCATCGAAGCTTCCTGATCGCCTGCCATACCATTTGGTTTTTCACGCTTTTTATTTGGCTTATGCCGTTTCTTTTTTGCTTGTATAGCCAAAACTCGCCTGTTGACGTCAGACTTTGTATTCATGTTAAATTTGCGTTAGAATGTTGCAAAATCAGGTCAATTATGTGTTCTTTCCGGCTTCCTAATATATACCTTCACTGTTTATTGCTCATTATATACAAAATATTAAAATCATAAACGATCTAAAGAGATGTAAAACAATTTCATTGCATTATTAGATATTTTTGACTTTTGGGTATCTGATATTTTCTTAATTTATTTGTTTTACGAAATGCGGTATTTGTGGAAAAAAAATTTGGGGTTTAGCGCATGTAAGCTCTTATTTATATAGATACGGGCATTCTTCCGCAAACACATATACACACTCTAATTAGGATGGATTCACTGTGAAAAGGTAGCAAAGCGAAATCACAAGAACGAAAAATATTTCTTTTTTTTTTATAGGATGAGATTACATCCAAGACCGTCCAATAACACGAAGAATAATACTAGATACTAATGACTCTGAATGGTCATCAGAATCATTGAATGAAGTGACCATGTAGGGTGGCTGGTGCTGTATGTCGTACTGTAAACTAGGCGCTGATTGCAGACCAACTCCACCCGTTACCATATTGTCGACAGTATCCACTTCTTCGGATGAATAAGGCTGAGAAGTGGTAGCCTCGATCTCTGACTGTAATAGAGGAGTGGGCGAAGTCTCTGTGTTCAATGTTTGCATCGAAGCTTCCTGATCGCCTGCCATACCATTTGGTTTTTCACGCTTTTTATTTGGCTTATGCCGTTTCTTTTTTGCTTGTATAGCCAAAACTCGCCTGTTGACGTCAGACTTTGTATTCATGTTAAATTTGCGTTAGAATGTTGCAAAATCAGGTCAATTATGTGTTCTTTCCGGCTTCCTAATATATACCTTCACTGTTTATTGCTCATTATATACAAAATATTAAAATCATAAACGATCTAAAGAGATGTAAAACAATTTCATTGCATTATTAGATATTTTTGACTTTTGGGTATCTGATATTTTCTTAATTTATTTCTTTTATGAAATGCGGAATTTGTGAAAAATAATTTGGGGTTTAGCGCATGTAAGCTCTTATTTATATAGATACGGGCATTCTTCCGCAAACACATATACACACTCTAATTAGGATGGATTCACTGTGAAAAGGTAGCAAAGCGAAATCACAAGAACGAAAAATATTTCTTTTTTTTTTATAGGATGAGATTACATCCAAGACCGTCCAATAACACGAAGAATAATACTAGATACTAATGACTCTGAATGGTCATCAGAATCATTGAATGAAGTGACCATGTAGGGTGGCTGGTGCTGTATGTCGTACTGTAAACTAGGCGCTGATTGCAGACCAACTCCACCCGTTACCATATTGTCGACAGTATCCACTTCTTCGGATGAATAAGGCTGAAAAGTGGTAGCCTCGATCTCTGACTGTAATAGAGGAGTGGGCGAAGTCTCTGTGTTCAATGTTTGCATCGAAGCTTCCTGATCGCCTGCCATACCATTTGGTTTTCCACGCTTTTTAGTTGGCTTATGCCGTTTCTTTTTTGCTTGTATAGCCAAAACTCGCCTGTTGACGTCAGACTTTGTATTCATGTTAAATTTGAGTTAGAATGTTGCAAAATCAGGTCAATTATGTGTTCTTTCCGGCTTCCTAATATATACCTTCACTGTTTATTGCTCATTATATACAAAATATTAAAATCATAAACGATCTAAAGAGATGTAAAACAATTTCATTGCATTATTAGATAATTTTTGGCTTTTGGGTATCTGATATTTTCTTAATTTATTTCTTTTATGAAATGCGGAATTTGTGAAAAAAAATTTGGGGTTTAGCGCATGTAAGCTCTTATTTTTATAGATACGGGCATTCTTCCGCAAACACATATACACACTCTAATTAGGATGGATTCACTGTGAAAAGGTAGCAAAGCGAAATCACAAGAACGACAAATATTTCTTTTTTTTTTATAGGATGAGATTACATCCAAGACCGTCCAATAACACGAAGAATAATACTAGATACTAATGACTCTGAATGGTCATCAGAATCATTGAATGAAGTGACCATGTAGGGTGGCTGGTGCTGTATGTCGTACTGTAAACTAGGCGCTGATTGCAGACCAACTCCACCCGTTACCGTATTGTCGACAGTATCCACTTCTTCGGATGAATAAGGCTGAAAAGTGGTAGCCTCGATCTCTGACTGTAATAGAGGAGTGGGCGAAGTCTCTGTGTTCAATGTTTGCATCGAAGCTTCCTGATCGCCTGCCATACCATTTGGTTTTCCACGCTTTTTATTTGGCTTATGCCGTTTCTTTTTTGCTTGTATAGCCAAAACTCGCATGTTGACGTCAGACTTTGTATTCATGTTAAATTTGAGTTAGAATGTTGCAAAATCAGGTCAATTATGTGTTCTTTCCGGCTTCCTAATATATACCTTCACTGTTTATTGCTCATTATATACAAAATATTAAAATCATAAACGATCTAAAGAGATGTAAAACAATTTCATTGCATTATTAGATAATTTTTGGCTTTTGGGTATCTGATATTTTCTTAATTTATTTGTTTTACGAAATGCGGTATTTGTGGAAAAAAAATTTGGGGTTTAGTGCATGTAAGCTCTTATTTATATAGATACGGACATTCTTCCGCAAACACATATACACACTCTAATTAGGATGGATTCACTGTGAAAAGGTAGCAAAGCGAAATCACAAGAACGAAAAATATTTCTTTTTTTTTTTATAGGATGAGATTACATCCAAGACCGTCCAATAACACGAAGAATAATACTAGATACTAATGACTCCGAATGGTCATCAGAATCATTGAATGAAGTGACCATGTAGGGTGGCTGGTGCTGTATGTCGTGCTGTAAACTAGGCGCTGATTGCAGACCAACTCCACCCGTTACCATATTGTCGACAGTATCCACTTCTTCGGATGAATAAGGCTGAAAAGTGGTAGCCTCGATCTCTGACTGTAATAGAGGAGTGGGCGAAGTCTCTGTGTTCAATGTTTGCATCGAAGCTTCCTGATCGCCTGCCATACCATTTGGTTTTCCACGCTTTTTATTTGGCTTATGCCGTTTCTTTTTTGCTTGTATAGCCAAAACTCGCATGTTGACGTCAGACTTTGTATTCATGTTAAATTTGCGTTAGAATGTTGCAAAATCAGGTCAATTATGTGTTCTTTCCGGCTTCCTAATATATACCTTCACTGTTTATTGCTCATTATATACAAAATATTAAAATCATAAACGATCTAAAGAGATGTAAAACAATTTCATTGCATTATTAGATAATTTTTGGCTTTTGGGTATCTGATATTTTCTTAATTTATTTGTTTTACGAAATGCGGTATTTGTGGAAAAAAAATTTGGGGTTTAGTGCATGTAAGCTCTTATTTATATAGATACGGACATTCTTCCGCAAACACATATACACACTCTAATTAGGATGGATTCACTGTGAAAAGGTAGCAAAGCGAAATCACAAGAACGAAAAATATTTCTTTTTTTTTTTATAAGATGAGATTACATCCAAGACCGTCCAATAACACGAAGAATAATACTAGATACTAATGACTCCGAATGGTCATCAGAATCATTGAATGAAGTGACCATGTAGGGTGGCTGGTGCTGTATGTCGTGCTGTAAACTAGGCGCTGATTGCAGACCAACTCCACCCGTTACCATATTGTCGACAGTATCCACTTCTTCGGATGAATAAGGCTGAAAAGTGGTAGCCTCGATCTCTGACTGTAATAGAGGAGTGGGCGAAGTCTCTGTGTTCAATGTTTGCATCGAAGCTTCCTGATCGCCTGCCATACCATTTGGTTTTCCACGCTTTTTAGTTGGCTTATGCCGTTTCTTTTTTGCTTGTATAGCCAAAACTCGCCTGTTGACGTCAGACTTTGTATTCATGTTAAATTTGCGTTAGAATGTTGCAAAATCAGGTCAATTATGTGTTCTTTCCGGCTTCCTAATATATACCTTCACTGTTTATTGCTCATTATATACAAAATATTAAAATCATAAACGATCTAAAGAGATGTAAAACAATTTCATTGCATTATTAGATAATTTTTGGCTTTTGGGTATCTGATATTTTCTTAATTTATTTCTTTTATGAAATGCGGAATTTGTGAAAAAAAATTTGGGGTTTAGCGCATGTAAGCTCTTATTTATATAGATACGGGCATTCTTCCGCAAACACATATACACACTCTAATTAGGATGGATTCACTGTGAAAAGGTAGCAAAGCGAAATCACAAGAACGAAAAATATTTCTTTTTTTTTTATAGGATGAGATTACATCCAAGACCGTCCAATAACACGAAGAATAATACTAGATACTAATGACTCTGAATGGTCATCAGAATCATTGAATGAAGTGACCATGTAGGGTGGCTGGTGCTGTATGTCGTACTGTAAACTAGGCGCTGATTGCAGACCAACTCCACCCGTTACCATATTGTCGACAGTATCCACTTCTTCGGATGAATAAGGCTGAAAAGTGGTAGCCTCGATCTCTGACTGTAATAGAGGAGTGGGCGAAGTCTCTGTGTTCAATGTTTGCATCGAAGCTTCCTGATCGCCTGCCATACCATTTGGTTTTCCACGCTTTTTAGTTGGCTTATGCCGTTTCTTTTTTGCTTGTATAGCCAAAACCCGCCTGTTGACGTCAGACTTTGTATTCATGTTAAATTTGCGTTAGAATGTTGCAAAATCAGGTCAATTATGTGTTCTTTCCGGCTTCCTAATATATACCTTCACTGTTTATTGCTCATTATATACAAAATATTAAAATCATAAACGATCTAAAGAGATGTAAAACAATTTCATTGCATTATTAGATAATTTTTGGCTTTTGGGTATCTGATATTTTCTTAATTTATTTGTTTTACGAAATGCGGTATTTGTGGAAAAAAAATTTGGGGTTTAGTGCATGTAAGCTCTTATTTATATAGATACGGACATTCTTCCGCAAACACATATACACACTCTAATTAGGATGGATTCACTGTGAAAAGGTAGCAAAGCGAAATCACAAGAACGAAAAATATTTCTTTTTTTTTTTATAGGATGAGATTACATCCAAGACCGTCCAATAACACGAAGAATAATACTAGATACTAATGACTCCGAATGGTCATCAGAATCATTGAATGAAGTGACCATGTAGGGTGGCTGGTGCTGTATGTCGTGCTGTAAACTAGGCGCTGATTGCAGACCAACTCCACCCGTTACCATATTGTCGACAGTATCCACTTCTTCGGATGAATAAGGCTGAAAAGTGGTAGCCTCGATCTCTGACTGTAATAGAGGAGTGGGCGAAGTCTCTGTGTTCAATGTTTGCATCGAAGCTTCCTGATCGCCTGCCATACCATTTGGTTTTCCACGCTTTTTATTTGGCTTATGCCGTTTCTTTTTTGCTTGTATAGCCAAAACTCGCCTGTTGACGTCAGACTTTGTATTCATGTTAAATTTGCGTTAGAATGTTGCAAAATCAGGTCAATTATGTGTTCTTTCCGGCTTCCTAATATATACCTTCACTGTTTATTGCTCATTATATACAAAATATTAAAATCATAAACGATCTAAAGAGATGTAAAACAATTCCATTGCATTATTAGATAATTTTTGGCTTTTGGGTATCTGATATTTTCTTAATTTATTTCTTTTATGAAATGCGGAATTTGTGAAAAAAAATTTGGGGTTTAGCGCATGTAAGCTCTTATTTATATAGATACGGGCATTCTTCCGCAAACACATATACACACTCTAATTAAGATGGATTCACTGTGAAAAGGTAGCAAAGCGAAATCACAAGAACGAAAAATATTTCTTTTTTTTTTATAGGATGAGATTACATCCAAGACCGTCCAATAACACGAAGAATAATACTAGATACTAATGACTCTGAATGGTCATCAGAATCATTGAATGAAGTGACCATGTAGGGTGGCTGGTGCTGTATGTCGTACTGTAAACTAGGCGCTGATTGCAGACCAACTCCACCCGTTACCATATTGTCGACAGTATCCACTTCTTCGGATGAATAAGGCTGAAAAGTGGTAGCCTCGATCTCTGACTGTAATAGAGGAGTGGGCGAAGTCTCTGTGTTCAATGTTTGCATCGAAGCTTCCTGATCGCCTGCCATACCATTTGGTTTTCCACGCTTTTTAGTTGGCTTATGCCGTTTCTTTTTTGCTTGTATAGCCAAAACTCGCCTGTTGACGTCAGACTTTGTATTCATGTTAAATTTGCGTTAGAATGTTGCAAAATCAGGTCAATTATGTGTTCTTTCCGGCTTCCTAATATATACCTTCACTGTTTATTGCTCATTATATACAAAATATTAAAATCATAAACGATCTAAAGAGATGTAAAACAATTTCATTGCATTATTAGATATTTTTGACTTTTGGGTATCTGATATTTTCTTAATTTATTTGTTTTACGAAATGCGGTATTTGTGGAAAAAAAATTTGGGGTTTAGCGCATGTAAGCTCTTATTTATATAGATACGGGCATTCTTCCGCAAACACATATACACACTCTAATTAGGATGGATTCACTGTGAAAAGGTAGCAAAGCGATATCACAAGAACGAAAAATATTTTTTTTTTTTTTTATAGGATGAGATTACATCCAAGACCGTCCAATAACACGAAGAATAATACTAGATACTAATGACTCTGAATGGTCATCAGAATCATTGAATGAAGTGACCATGTAGGGTGGCTGGTGCTGTATGTCGTACTATAAACTAGACGCTGATTGCAGACCAACTCCACCCGTTACCATATTGTCGACAGTATCCACTTCTTCGGATGAATAAGGCTGAAAAGTGGTAGCCTCGATCTCTGACTGTAATAGAGGAGTGGGCGAAGTCTCTGTGTTCAATGTTTGCATCGAAGCTTCCTGATCCCCTGCCATACCATTTGGTTTTCCACGCTTTTTAGTTGGCTTATGCCGTTTCTTTTTTGCTTGTATAGCCAAAACTCGCCTGTTGGCGTCAGACTTTGTATTCATGTTAAATTTGCGTTAGAATGTTGCAAAATCAGGTCAATTATGTGTTCTTTCCGGCTTCCTAATATATACCTTCACTGTTTATTGCTCATTATATACAAAATATTAAAATCATAAACGATCTAAAGAGATGTAAAACAATTCCATTGCATTATTAGATAATTTTTGGCTTTTGGGTATCTGATATTTTCTTAATTTATTTCTTTTATGAAATGCGGAATTTGTGAAAAAAAATTTGGGGTTTAGCGCATGTAAGCTCTTATTTATATAGATACGGGCATTCTTCCGCAAACACATATACACACTCTAATTAAGATGGATTCACTGTGAAAAGGTAGCAAAGCGAAATCACAAGAACGAAAAATATTTCTTTTTTTTTTATAGGATGAGATTACATCCAAGACCGTCCAATAACACGAAGAATAATACTAGATACTAATGACTCTGAATGGTCATCAGAATCATTGAATGAAGTGACCATGTAGGGTGGCTGGTGCTGTATGTCGTACTGTAAACTAGGCGCTGATTGCAGACCAACTCCACCCGTTACCATATTGTCGACAGTATCCACTTCTTCGGATGAATAAGGCTGAAAAGTGGTAGCCTCGATCTCTGACTGTAATAGAGGAGTGGGCGAAGTCTCTGTGTTCAATGTTTGCATCGAAGCTTCCTGATCGCCTGCCATACCATTTGGTTTTCCACGCTTTTTAGTTGGCTTATGCCGTTTCTTTTTTGCTTGTATAGCCAAAACTCGCCTGTTGACGTCAGACTTTGTATTCATGTTAAATTTGCGTTAGAATGTTGCAAAATCAGGTCAATTATGTGTTCTTTCCGGCTTCCTAATATATACCTTCACTGTTTATTGCTCATTATATACAAAATATTAAAATCATAAACGATCTAAAGAGATGTAAAACAATTTCATTGCATTATTAGATATTTTTGACTTTTGGGTATCTGATATTTTCTTAATTTATTTGTTTTACGAAATGCGGTATTTGTGGAAAAAAAATTTGGGGTTTAGCGCATGTAAGCTCTTATTTATATAGATACGGGCATTCTTCCGCAAACACATATACACACTCTAATTAGGATGGATTCACTGTGAAAAGGTAGCAAAGCGATATCACAAGAACGAAAAATATTTTTTTTTTTTTTTATAGGATGAGATTACATCCAAGACCGTCCAATAACACGAAGAATAATACTAGATACTAATGACTCTGAATGGTCATCAGAATCATTGAATGAAGTGACCATGTAGGGTGGCTGGTGCTGTATGTCGTACTATAAACTAGACGCTGATTGCAGACCAACTCCACCCGTTACCATATTGTCGACAGTATCCACTTCTTCGGATGAATAAGGCTGAAAAGTGGTAGCCTCGATCTCTGACTGTAATAGAGGAGTGGGCGAAGTCTCTGTGTTCAATGTTTGCATCGAAGCTTCCTGATCCCCTGCCATACCATTTGGTTTTCCACGCTTTTTAGTTGGCTTATGCCGTTTCTTTTTTGCTTGTATAGCCAAAACTCGCCTGTTGGCGTCAGACTTTGTATTCATGTTAAATTTGCGTTAGAATGTTGCAAAATCAGGTCAATTATGTGTTCTTTCCGGCTTCCTAATATATACCTTCACTGTTTATTGCTCATTATATACAAAATATTAAAATCATAAACGATCTAAAGAGATGTAAAACAATTTCATTGCATTATTAGATATTTTTGACTTTTGGGTATCTGATATTTTCTTAATTTATTTGTTTTACGAAATGCGGTATTTGTGGAAAAAAAATTTGGGGTTTAGCGCATGTAAGCTCTTATTTATATAGATACGGGCATTCTTCCGCAAACACATATACACACTCTAATTAGGATGGATTCACTGTGAAAAGGTAGCAAAGCGAAATCACAAGAACGAAAAATATTTCTTTTTTTTTTATAGGATGAGATTACATCCAAGACCGTCCAATAACACGAAGAATAATACTAGATACTAATGACTCTGAATGGTCATCAGAATCATTGAATGAAGTGACCATGTAGGGTGGCTGGTGCTGTATGTCGTACTGTAAACTAGGCGCTGATTGCAGACCAACTCCACCCGTTACCATATTGTCGACAGTATCCACTTCTTCGGATGAATAAGGCTGAAAAGTGGTAGCCTCGATCTCTGACTGTAATAGAGGAGTGGGCGAAGTCTCTGTGTTCAATGTTTGCATCGAAGCTTCCTGATCGCCTGCCATACCATTTGGTTTTCCACGCTTTTTAGTTGGCTTATGCCGTTTCTTTTTTGCTTGTATAGCCAAAACTCGCCTGTTGACGTCAGACTTTGTATTCATGTTAAATTTGCGTTAGAATGTTGCAAAATCAGGTCAATTATGTGTTCTTTCCGGCTTCCTAATATATACCTTCACTGTTTATTGCTCATTATATACAAAATATTAAAATCATAAACGATCTAAAGAGATGTAAAACAATTTCATTGCATTATTAGATATTTTTGACTTTTGGGTATCTGATATTTTCTTAATTTATTTGTTTTACGAAATGCGGTATTTGTGGAAAAAAAATTTGGGGTTTAGCGCATGTAAGCTCTTATTTATATAGATACGGGCATTCTTCCGCAAACACATATACACACTCTAATTAGGATGGATTCACTGTGAAAAGGTAGCAAAGCGAAATCACAAGAACGAAAAATATTTCTTTTTTTTTTTATAGGATGAGATTACATCCAAGACCGTCCAATAACACGAAGAATAATACTAGATACTAATGATTCCGAATGGTCATCAGAATCATTGAATGAATTGACCATGTAGGGTGGCTGGTGCTGTATGTCGTACTATAAACTAGGCGCTGATTGCAGACCAACTCCACCCGTTACCATATTGTCGACAGTATCCACTTCTTCGGATGAATAAGGCTGAAAAGTGGTAGCCTCGATCTCTGACTGTAATAGAGGAGTGGGCGAAGCCTCTGTGTTCAATGTTTGCATCGAAGCTTCCTGATCGCCTGTCATACCATTTGGTTTTCCACGCTTTTTATTTGGCTTATGCCGTGAAACAAACTTCAAAATCATTAAATTCTTTGAGTTTATTGTCTAATAGTTGTTAACATTTTCTTTTTCCCTCTTTTATCCAGAAACTTTTCAGCATTTTTAAAGGAAAGATATGTAGTATACGACTTTTTCTAATTTATTACACAATACACAATAATGTACTCTTTTACTCTACTCTGAGAAATACCTAAAATTATTATGCCTCTAATATATATAATGTGTTCTCATTCTAACACGTACTGAAGTACTTCTAGTTTATAATATAAACGAAATAAACTGTATAATTTTAAGATTTGAAAAGGCAATCGTAATTAACGTTAGATATATTAAAATTACGCATGTCATCCATTGACAATATGGCAAGGCTGGGATGATGCTTGAAACTCTGGACGTATGTGAAGTTAAAAAGTTTTAAAAAATCATTATTCTCTGAGAGAGAAAAAAAATGAGAATCCGAGCCAAAAACCAAAAACACTTCCTTCTATACTATTGATGGTTATACCCGGCCACGCTTTTAACTTTTTAACTACACGCTTTCCGTAATATTAAGTACCTTTTTAAAGTTTTAAGCACCTTTTTAAAGTTAGAATTATTCTCTCCAGAGAAAAATAAACAAACAAGAGAATAAATAAACAAAGAAATGAAAATTTTTGACCAGTTTTGTTTTAAAATTTTACATATGAAATAATAATAATGTTATGAAAAAATATTTTTTTAAATTTAAAGTATGGAACATGTAAAACCTTTTTTTTTTACAAAGTAATTAAAAATTAGGATAAATTAACATTACCAAATAAAGGATTGTTGTTACCCTTATTTTTACTAAGAATATAAATAAATTTATATGAAAAGTTAAATAAAATGAAAATTGTCGAGTTTTTTGTTATTTGTTCTATAAACTAGATACAATTCTAAACATTTTAAGGTATATGCCATAACCCAAATTTTTTTTGGATTGGAGTTATTAGCACTTCTCTTTGACAACATACGTGAAAATTGCACTTTTCATAAGTAAATCAATAACTTTTTTTTTAACGAGCATCTAGACTAATTATTACAGGGCTGGGTATAATGCCTAAAGTTTCCTAGTATATGATATATCCCAAATTTTTTTTAGATTGGAGTTATTAACACTTGTCTATGACAACATATGAGAAAATTGCATTTTTCTTAAGTAAATCAATAACTTTTTTTTAACGAGCAGATTGTCGAGCATCTAGTCTAATTATTATAGGGCTGGGTATAATGCTTAAAGTTTCCTAGAATATGATATATCCGAATTTTTTTTTTGGATTGGAGTTATTAACACTTGTCTATGACGATATATATAATAATTTAGAAAAAATGGTACTGTGTAGGTCTCTGTAAAATATATTCATATTCATGTGGTCACAATGGCATCCTCATCTACATGCTCGCCCTCAACTTCGGCGGATGTATCTTTCTGATCCAAGTAGCCCCATTGTTTTTTGAATAGTTCCAAACGTTTTTTAGCTTTTTTCTTAAGTTTCCTTTTTTTATTTTTACTCATTTTATCAGTGATTTACGGTTCTCTATATACCTTGGGTGCACGACTCACTAGAGACGGCACCATTTTGTAATTTAAAACATAAGAAACTGTCGCTTAAGTAGCTAATATGCGCACATAGTCTTCATCCACACATAACAAGACGTTCTCCGGTTTAATGTCTGTGTGGATAATTTTACAGCAGGTGTTTAAGTAATCAAATCCTTCTAAAACCTACCGCGTTATGGTTCCGAGTCTCGTACAGACTTGAGTATTTTAGTTTCATCCTTGGCTGTTTCTGCAAAATGAGGCGCAGATTTAACAATTTTAATGGCCACATAACGTTTCTCTTCCAAATCCCAATAAAGCCACACTGTGGAGAAATGACCCCAGCCTAATTTGCGTGCAACATGGTAGCGACCTTTACAGCATCAATTAATTGGAATTTTTTAATAAAAAAAAAAAAAAAAAAACAAATTACTTAAAATTTAATATGAAACATGACCCAAAAAAGAAAAAACAAACACTGTTAACAAAAGTTTGGGAGCCAACTAACCTTGAAAGAGGGCACCAATATTAACAGGATGATAACCACACCTACGGTAATCCGTCTTGGTTCTTGTTCCTCGTTTTCGCTATTCAATTCCGATTCTAATGACTCTGAATGGTCATCAGAATCATTGAATGAAGTGACCATGTAGGGTGGCTGGTGCTGTATGTCGTACTGTAAACTAGGCGCTGATTGCAGACCAACTCCACCCGTTACCATATTGTCGACAGTATCCACTTCTTCGGATGAATAAGGCTGAAAAGTGGTAGCCTCGATCTCTGACTGTAATAGAGGAGTGGGCGAAGTCTCTGTGTTCAATGTTTGCATCGAAGCTTCCTGATCGCCTGCCATACCATTTGGTTTTCCACGCTTTTTATTTGGCTTATGCCGTTTCTTTTTTGCTTGTATAGCCAAAACTCGCCTGTTGACGTCAGACTTTGTATTCATGTTAAATTTGCGTTAGAATGTTGCAAAATCAGGTCAATTATGTGTTCTTTTCGGCTTCCTAATATATACCTTCACTGTTTATTGCTCATTATATACAAAATATTAAAATCATAAACGATCTAAAGAGATGTAAAACAATTTCATTGCATTATTAGATAATTTTTGGCTTTTGGGTATCTGATATTTTCTTAATTTATTTCTTTTATGAAATGCGGAATTTGTGAAAAAAAATTTGGGGTTTAGCGCATGTAAGCTCTTATTTATATAGATACGGGAATTCTTCCGCAAACACATATACACACTCTAATTAAGATGGATTCACTGTGGAAAGGTAGCAAAGCGAAATCACAAGAACGAAAAATATTTCTTTTTTTTTTATAGGATGAGATTACATCCAAGACCGTCCAATAACACGAAGAATAATACTAGATACTAATGACTCTGAATGGTCATCAGAATCATTGAATGAAGTGACCATGTAGGGTGGCTGGTGCTGTATGTCGTACTGTAAACTAGGCGCTGATTGCAGACCAACTCCACCCGTTACCATATTGTCGACAGTATCCACTTCTTCGGATGAATAAGGCTGAAAAGTGGTAGCCTCGATCTCTGACTGTAATAGAGGAGTGGGCGAAGTCTCTGTGTTCAATGTTTGCATCGAAGCTTCCTGATCGCCTGCCATACCATTTGGTTTTCCACGCTTTTTATTTGGCTTATGCCGTTTCTTTTTTGCTTGTATAGCCAAAACTCGCCTGTTGACGTCAGACTTTGTATTCATGTTAAATTTGCGTTAGAATGTTGCAAAATCAGGTCAATTATGTGTTCTTTCCGGCTTCCTAATATATACCTTCACTGTTTATTGCTCATTATATACAAAATATTAAAATCATAAACGATCTAAAGAGATGTAAAACAATTTCATTGCATTATTAGATAATTTTTGGCTTTTGGGTATCTGATATTTTCTTAATTTATTTCTTTTATGAAATGCGGAATTTGTGAAAAAAAATTTGGGGTTTAGCGCATGTAAGCTCTTATTTATATAGATACGGGCATTCTTCCGCAAACACATATACACACTCTAATTAGGATGGATTCAATGTGAAAAGGTAGCAAAGCGAAATCACAAGAACGAAAAATATTTCTTTTTTTTTTATAGGATGAGATTACATCCAAGACCGTCCAATAACACGAAGAATAATACTAGATACTAATGACTCTGAATGGTCATCAGAATCATTGAATGAAGTGACCATGTAGGGTGGCTGGTGCTGTATGTCGTACTGTAAACTAGGCGCTGATTGCAGACCAACTCCACCCGTTACCACATTGTCGACAGTATCCACTTCTTCGGATGAATAAGGCTGAAACGTGGTAGCCTCGATCTCTGACTGTAATAGAGGAGTGGGCGAAGTCTCTGTGTTCAATGTTTGCATCGAAGCTTCCTGATCGCCTGCCATACCATTTGGTTTTCCACGCTTTTTAGTTGGCTTATGCCGTTTCTTTTTTGCTTGTATAGCCAAAACTCGCCTGTTGACGTCAGACTTTGTATTCATGTTAAATTTGCGTTAGAATGTTGCAAAATCAGGTCAATTATGTGTTCTTTCCGGCTTCCTAATATATACCTTCACTGTTTATTGCTCATTATATACAAAATATTAAAATCATAAACGATCTAAAGAGATGTAAAACAATTTCATTGCATTATTAGATATTTTTGACTTTTGGGTATCTGATATTTTCTTAATTTATTTGTTTTACGAAATGCGGTATTTGTGGAAAAAAAATTTGGGGTTTAGCGCATGTAAGCTCTTATTTATATAGATACGGACATTCTTCCGCAAACACATATACACACTCTAATTAGGATGGATTCACTGTGAAAAGGTAGCAAAGCGAAATCACAAGAACGAAAAATATTTCTTTTTTTTTTTATAGGATGAGATTACATCCAAGACCGTCCAATAACACGAAGAATAATACTAGATACTAATGACTCCGAATGGTCATCAGAATCATTGAATGAAGTGACCATGTAGGGTGGCTGGTGCTGTATGTCGTACTGTAAACTAGGCGCTGATTGCAGACCAACTCCACCCGTTACCATATTGTCGACAGTATCCACTTCTTCGGATGAATAAGGCTGAAAAGTGGTAGCCTCGATCTCTGACTGTAATAGAGGAGTGGGCGAAGTCTCTGTGTTCAATGTTTGCATCGAAGCTTCCTGATCGCCTGCCATACCATTTGGTTTTCCACGCTTTTTAGTTGGCTTATGCCGTTTCTTTTTTGCTTGTATAGCCAAAACTCGCCTGTTGACGTCAGACTTTGTATTCATGTTAAATTTGCGTTAGAATGTTGCAAAATCAGGTCAATTATGTGTTCTTTTCGGCTTCCTAATATATACCTTCACTGTTTATTGCTCATTATATACAAAATATTAAAATCATAAACGATCTAAAGAGATGTAAAACAATTTCATTGCATTATTAGATAATTTTTGGCTTTTGGGTATCTGATATTTTCTTAATTTATTTCTTTTATGAAATGCGGAATTTGTGAAAAAAAATTTGGGGTTTAGCGCATGTAAGCTCTTATTTATATAGATACGGGAATTCTTCCGCAAACACATATACACACTCTAATTAAGATGGATTCACTGTGGAAAGGTAGCAAAGCGAAATCACAAGAACGAAAAATATTTCTTTTTTTTTTATAGGATGAGATTACATCCAAGACCGTCCAATAACACGAAGAATAATACTAGATACTAATGACTCTGAATGGTCATCAGAATCATTGAATGAAGTGACCATGTAGGGTGGCTGGTGCTGTATGTCGTACTGTAAACTAGGCGCTGATTGCAGACCAACTCCACCCGTTACCATATTGTCGACAGTATCCACTTCTTCGGATGAATAAGGCTGAAAAGTGGTAGCCTCGATCTCTGACTGTAATAGAGGAGTGGGCGAAGTCTCTGTGTTCAATGTTTGCATCGAAGCTTCCTGATCGCCTGCCATATCATTTGGTTTTCCACGCTTTTTATTTGGCTTATGCCGTTTCTTTTTTGCTTGTATAGCCAAAACTCGCCTGTTGACGTCAGACTTTGTATTAATGTTAAATTTGCGTTAGAATGTTGCAAAATCAGGTCAATTATGTGTTCTTTCCGGCTTCCTAATATATACCTTCACTGTTTATTGCTCATTATATACAAAATATTAAAATCATAAACGATCTAAAGAGATGTAAAACAATTTCATTGCATTATTAGATAATTTTTGGCTTTTGGGTATCTGATATTTTCTTAATTTATTTCTTTTATGAAATGCGGAATTTGTGAAAAAAAATTTGGGGTTTAGCGCATGTAAGCTCTTATTTATATAGATACGGGCATTCTTCCGCAAACACATATACACACTCTAATTAGGATGGATTCAATGTGAAAAGGTAGCAAAGCGAAATCACAAGAACGAAAAATATTTCTTTTTTTTTTTATAGGATGAGATTACATCCAAGACCGTCCAATAACACGAAGAATAATACTAGATACTAATGACTCCGAATGGTCATCAGAATCATTGAATGAAGTGACCATGTAGGGTGGCTGGTGCTGTATGTCGTACTGTAAACTAGGCGCTGATTGCAGACCAACTCCACCCGTTACCATATTGTCGACAGTATCCACTTCTTCGGATGAATAAGGCTGAAAAGTGGTAGCCTCGATCTCTGACTGTAATAGAGGAGTGGGCGAAGTCTCTGTGTTCAATGTTTGCATCGAAGCTTCCTGATCGCCTGCCATACCATTTGGTTTTCCACGCTTTTTAGTTGGCTTATGCCGTTTCTTTTTTGCTTGTATAGCCAAAACTCGCCTGTTGACGTCAGACTTTGTATTCATGTTAAATTTGCGTTAGAATGTTGCAAAATCAGGTCAATTATGTGTTCTTTTCGGCTTCCTAATATATACCTTCACTGTTTATTGCTCATTATATACAAAATATTAAAATCATAAACGATCTAAAGAGATGTAAAACAATTTCATTGCATTATTAGATAATTTTTGGCTTTTGGGTATCTGATATTTTCTTAATTTATTTCTTTTATGAAATGCGGAATTTGTGAAAAAAAATTTGGGGTTTAGCGCATGTAAGCTCTTATTTATATAGATACGGGAATTCTTCCGCAAACACATATACACACTCTAATTAAGATGGATTCACTGTGGAAAGGTAGCAAAGCGAAATCACAAGAACGAAAAATATTTCTTTTTTTTTTATAGGATGAGATTACATCCAAGACCGTCCAATAACACGAAGAATAATACTAGATACTAATGACTCTGAATGGTCATCAGAATCATTGAATGAAGTGACCATGTAGGGTGGCTGGTGCTGTATGTCGTACTGTAAACTAGGCGCTGATTGCAGACCAACTCCACCCGTTACCATATTGTCGACAGTATCCACTTCTTCGGATGAATAAGGCTGAAAAGTGGTAGCCTCGATCTCTGACTGTAATAGAGGAGTGGGCGAAGTCTCTGTGTTCAATGTTTGCATCGAAGCTTCCTGATCGCCTGCCATATCATTTGGTTTTCCACGCTTTTTATTTGGCTTATGCCGTTTCTTTTTTGCTTGTATAGCCAAAACTCGCCTGTTGACGTCAGACTTTGTATTCATGTTAAATTTGCGTTAGAATGTTGCAAAATCAGGTCAATTATGTGTTCTTTCCGGCTTCCTAATATATACCTTCACTGTTTATTGCTCATTATATACAAAATATTAAAATCATAAACGATCTAAAGAGATGTAAAACAATTTCATTGCATTATTAGATAATTTTTGGCTTTTGGGTATCTGATATTTTCTTAATTTATTTCTTTTATGAAATGCGGAATTTGTGAAAAAAAATTTGGGGTTTAGCGCATGTAAGCTCTTATTTATATAGATACGGGCATTCTTCCGCAAACACATATACACACTCTAATTAGGATGGATTCAATGTGAAAAGGTAGCAAAGCGAAATCACAAGAACGAAAAATATTTCTTTTTTTTTTATAGGATGAGATTACATCCAAGACCGTCCAATAACACGAAGAATAATACTAGATACTAATGACTCTGAATGGTCATCAGAATCATTGAATGAAGTGACCATGTAGGGTGGCTGGTGCTGTATGTCGTACTGTAAACTAGGCGCTGATTGCAGACCAACTCCACCCGTTACCATATTGTCGACAGTATCCACTTTTTCGGATGAATAAGGCTGAAAAGTGGTAGCCTCGATCTCTGACTGTAATAGAGGAGTGGGCGAAGTCTCTGTGTTCAATGTTTGCATCGAAGCTTCCTGATCGCCTGCCATACCATTTGGTTTTCCACGCTTTTTAGTTGGCTTATGCCGTTTCTTTTTTGCTTGTATAGCCAAAACTCGCCTGTTGACGTCAGACTTTGTATTCATGTTAAATTTGCGTTAGAATGTTGCAAAATCAGGTCAATTATGTGTTCTTTCCGGCTTCCTAATATATACCTTCACTGTTTATTGCTCATTATATACAAAATATTAAAATCATAAACGATCTAAAGAGATGTAAAACAATTTCATTGCATTATTAGATATTTTTGACTTTTGGGTATCTGATATTTTCTTAATTTATTTGTTTTACGAAATGCGGTATTTGTGGAAAAAAAATTTGGGGTTTAGCGCATGTAAGCTCTTATTTATATAGATACGGACATTCTTCCGCAAACACATATACACACTCTAATTATGATGGATTCACTGTGAAAAGGTAGCAAAGCGAAATCACAAGAACGAAAAATATTTCTTTTTTTTTTTATAGGATGAGATTACATCCAAGACCGTCCAATAACACGAAGAATAATACTAGATACTAATGACTCCGAATGGTCATCAGAATCATTGAATGAAGTGACCATGTAGGGTGGCTGGTGCTGTATGTCGTGCTGTAAACTAGGCGCTGATTGCAGACCAACTCCACCCGTTACCATATTGTCGACAGTATCCACTTCTTCGGATGAATAAGGCTGAAAAGTGGTAGCCTCGATCTCTGACTGTAATAGAGGAGTGGGCGAAGTCTCTGTGTTCAATGTTTGCATCGAAGCTTCCTGATCGCCTGCCATACCATTTGGTTTTCCACGCTTTTTAGTTGGCTTATGCCGTTTCTTTTTTGCTTGTATAGCCAAAACTCGCCTGTTGACGTCAGACTTTGTATTCATGTTAAATTTGCGTTAGAATGTTGCAAAATCAGGTCAATTATGTGTTCTTTCCGGCTTCCTAATATATACCTTCACTGTTTATTGCTCATTATATACAAAATATTAAAATCATAAACGATCTAAAGAGATGTAAAACAATTTCATTGCATTATTAGATAATTTTTGGCTTTTGGGTATCTGATATTTTCTTAATTTATTTCTTTTATGAAATGCGGAATTTGTGAAAAAAAATTTGGGGTTTAGCGCATGTAAGCTCTTATTTATATAGATACGGGAATTCTTCCGCAAACACATATACACACTCTAATTAAGATGGATTCACTGTGGAAAGGTAGCAAAGCGAAATCACAAGAACGAAAAATATTTCTTTTTTTTTTATAGGATGAGATTACATCCAAGACCGTCCAATAACACGAAGAATAATACTAGATACTAATGACTCTGAATGGTCATCAGAATCATTGAATGAAGTGACCATGTAGGGTGGCTGGTGCTGTATGTCGTACTGTAAACTAGGCGCTGATTGCAGACCAACTCCACCCGTTACCATATTGTCGACAGTATCCACTTCTTCGGATGAATAAGGCTGAAAAGTGGTAGCCTCGATCTCTGACTGTAATAGAGGAGTGGGCGAAGTCTCTGTGTTCAATGTTTGCATCGAAGCTTCCTGATCGCCTGCCATACCATTTGGTTTTCCACGCTTTTTATTTGGCTTATGCCGTTTCTTTTTTGCTTGTATAGCCAAAACTCGCCTGTTGACGTCAGACTTTGTATTCATGTTAAATTTGCGTTAGAATGTTAATTATGTGTTCTTTCCGGCTTCCTAATATATACCTTCACTGTTTATTGCTCATTATATACAAAATATTAAAATCATAAACGATCTAAAGAGATGTAAAACAATTTCATTGCATTATTAGATAATTTTTGGCTTTTGGGTATCTGATATTTTCTTAATTTATTTCTTTTATGAAATGCGGAATTTGTGAAAAAAAATTTGGGGTTTAGCGCATGTAAGCTCTTATTTATATAGATACGGGCATTCTTCCGCAAACACATATACACACTCTAATTAGGATGGATTCAATGTGAAAAGGTAGCAAAGCGAAATCACAAGAACGAAAAATATTTCTTTTTTTTTTATAGGATGAGATTACATCCAAGACCGTCCAATAACACGAAGAATAATACTAGATACTAATGACTCTGAATGGTCATCAGAATCATTGAATGAAGTGACCATGTAGGGTGGCTGGTGCTGTATGTCGTACTGTAAACTAGGCGCTGATTGCAGACCAACTCCACCCGTTACCATATTGTCGACAGTATCCACTTCTTCGGATGAATAAGGCTGAAAAGTGGTAGCCTCGATCTCTGACTGTAATAGAGGAGTGGGCGAAGTCTCTGTGTTCAATGTTTGCATCGAAGCTTCCTGATCGCCTGCCATACCATTTGGTTTTCCACGCTTTTTAGTTGGCTTATGCCGTTTCTTTTTTGCTTGTATAGCCAAAACTCGCCTGTTGACGTCAGACTTTGTATTCATGTTAAATTTGCGTTAGAATGTTGCAAAATCAGGTCAATTATGTGTTCTTTCCGGCTTCCTAATATATACCTTCACTGTTTATTGCTCATTATATACAAAATATTAAAATCATAAACGATCTAGAGAGATGTAAAACAATTTCATTGCATTATTAGATATTTTTGACTTTTGGGTATCTGATATTTTCTTAATTTATTTGTTTTACGAAATGCGGTATTTGTGGAAAAAAAATTTGGGGTTTAGCGCATGTAAGCTCTTATTTATATAGATACGGACATTCTTCCGCAAACACATATACACACTCTAATTAAGATGGATTCACTGTGAAAAGGTAGCAAAGCGAAATCACAAGAACGAAAAATATTTCTTTTTTTTTTATAGGATGAGATTACATCCAAGACCGTCCAATAACACGAAGAATAATACTAGATACTAATGACTCTGAATGGTCATCAGAATCATTGAATGAAGTGACCATGTAGGGTGGCTGGTGCTGTATGTCGTGCTGTAAACTAGGCGCTGATTGCAGACCAACTCCACCCGTTACCATATTGTCGACAGTATCCACTTCTTCGGATGAATAAGGCTGAAAAGTGGTAGCCTCGATCTCTGACTGTAATAGAGGAGTGGGCGAAGTCTCTGTGTTCAATGTTTGCATCGAAGCTTCCTGATCGCCTGCCATACCATTTGGTTTTCCACGCTTTTTAGTTGGCTTATGCCGTTTCTTTTTTGCTTGTATAGCCAAAACTCGCCTGTTGACGTCAGACTTTGTATTCATGTTAAATTTGCGTTAGAATGTTGCAAAATCAGGTCAATTATGTGTTCTTTCCGGCTTCCTAATATATACCTTCACTGTTTATTGCTCATTATATACAAAATATTAAAATCATAAACGATCTAAAGAGATGTAAAACAATTTCATTGCATTATTAGATAATTTTTGGCTTTTGGGTATCTGATATTTTCTTAATTTATTTCTTTTATGAAATGCGGAATTTGTGAAAAAAAATTTGGGGTTTAGCGCATGTAAGCTCTTATTTATATAGATACGGGCATTCTTCCGCAAACACATATACACACTCTAATTAGGATGGATTCAATGTGAAAAGGTAGCAAAGCGAAATCACAAGAACGAAAAATATTTCTTTTTTTTTTTATAGGATGAGATTACATCCAAGACCGTCCAATAACACGAAGAATAATACTAGATACTAATGACTCCGAATGGTCATCAGAATCATTGAATGAAGTGACCATGTAGGGTGGCTGGTGCTGTATGTCGTACTGTAAACTAGGCGCTGATTGCAGACCAACTCCACCCGTTACCATATTGTCGACAGTATCCACTTCTTCGGATGAATAAGGCTGAAAAGTGGTAGCCTCGATCTCTGACTGTAATAGAGGAGTGGGCGAAGTCTCTGTGTTCAATGTTTGCATCGAAGCTTCCTGATCGCCTGCCATACCATTTGGTTTTCCACGCTTTTTAGTTGGCTTATGCCGTTTCTTTTTTGCTTGTATAGCCAAAACTCGCCTGTTGACGTCAGACTTTGTATTCATGTTAAATTTGCGTTAGAATGTTGCAAAATCAGGTCAATTATGTGTTCTTTTCGGCTTCCTAATATATACCTTCACTGTTTATTGCTCATTATATACAAAATATTAAAATCATAAACGATCTAAAGAGATGTAAAACAATTTCATTGCATTATTAGATAATTTTTGGCTTTTGGGTATCTGATATTTTCTTAATTTATTTCTTTTATGAAATGCGGAATTTGTGAAAAAAAATTTGGGGTTTAGCGCATGTAAGCTCTTATTTATATAGATACGGGAATTCTTCCGCAAACACATATACACACTCTAATTAAGATGGATTCACTGTGGAAAGGTAGCAAAGCGAAATCACAAGAACGAAAAATATTTCTTTTTTTTTTATAGGATGAGATTACATCCAAGACCGTCCAATAACACGAAGAATAATACTAGATACTAATGACTCTGAATGGTCATCAGAATCATTGAATGAAGTGACCATGTAGGGTGGCTGGTGCTGTATGTCGTACTGTAAACTAGGCGCTGATTGCAGACCAACTCCACCCGTTACCATATTGTCGACAGTATCCACTTCTTCGGATGAATAAGGCTGAAAAGTGGTAGCCTCGATCTCTGACTGTAATAGAGGAGTGGGCGAAGTCTCTGTGTTCAATGTTTGCATCGAAGCTTCCTGATCGCCTGCCATATCATTTGGTTTTCCACGCTTTTTATTTGGCTTATGCCGTTTCTTTTTTGCTTGTATAGCCAAAACTCGCCTGTTGACGTCAGACTTTGTATTCATGTTAAATTTGCGTTAGAATGTTGCAAAATCAGGTCAATTATGTGTTCTTTCCGGCTTCCTAATATATACCTTCACTGTTTATTGCTCATTATATACAAAATATTAAAATCATAAACGATCTAAAGAGATGTAAAACAATTTCATTGCATTATTAGATATTTTTGACTTTTGGGTATCTGATATTTTCTTAATTTATTTGTTTTACGAAATGCGGTATTTGTGGAAAAAAAATTTGGGGTTTAGCGCATGTAAGCTCTTATTTATATAGATACGGACATTCTTCCGCAAACACATATACACACTCTAATTATGATGGATTCACTGTGAAAAGGTAGCAAAGCGAAATCACAAGAACGAAAAATATTTCTTTTTTTTTTTATAGGATGAGATTACATCCAAGACCGTCCAATAACACGAAGAATAATACTAGATACTAATGACTCCGAATGGTCATCAGAATCATTGAATGAAGTGACCATGTAGGGTGGCTGGTGCTGTATGTCGTGCTGTAAACTAGGCGCTGATTGCAGACCAACTCCACCCGTTACCATATTGTCGACAGTATCCACTTCTTCGGATGAATAAGGCTGAAAAGTGGTAGCCTCGATCTCTGACTGTAATAGAGGAGTGGGCGAAGTCTCTGTGTTCAATGTTTGCATCGAAGCTTCCTGATCGCCTGCCATACCATTTGGTTTTCCACGCTTTTTAGTTGGCTTATGCCGTTTCTTTTTTGCTTGTATAGCCAAAACTCGCCTGTTGACGTCAGACTTTGTATTCATGTTAAATTTGCGTTAGAATGTTGCAAAATCAGGTCAATTATGTGTTCTTTCCGGCTTCCTAATATATACCTTCACTGTTTATTGCTCATTATATACAAAATATTAAAATCATAAACGATCTAAAGAGATGTAAAACAATTTCATTGCATTATTAGATAATTTTTGGCTTTTGGGTATCTGATATTTTCTTAATTTATTTCTTTTATGAAATGCGGAATTTGTGAAAAAAAATTTGGGGTTTAGCGCATGTAAGCTCTTATTTATATAGATACGGGAATTCTTCCGCAAACACATATACACACTCTAATTAAGATGGATTCACTGTGGAAAGGTAGCAAAGCGAAATCACAAGAACGAAAAATATTTCTTTTTTTTTTATAGGATGAGATTACATCCAAGACCGTCCAATAACACGAAGAATAATACTAGATACTAATGACTCTGAATGGTCATCAGAATCATTGAATGAAGTGACCATGTAGGGTGGCTGGTGCTGTATGTCGTACTGTAAACTAGGCGCTGATTGCAGACCAACTCCACCCGTTACCATATTGTCGACAGTATCCACTTCTTCGGATGAATAAGGCTGAAAAGTGGTAGCCTCGATCTCTGACTGTAATAGAGGAGTGGGCGAAGTCTCTGTGTTCAATGTTTGCATCGAAGCTTCCTGATCGCCTGCCATACCATTTGGTTTTCCACGCTTTTTATTTGGCTTATGCCGTTTCTTTTTTGCTTGTATAGCCAAAACTCGCCTGTTGACGTCAGACTTTGTATTCATGTTAAATTTGCGTTAGAATGTTAATTATGTGTTCTTTCCGGCTTCCTAATATATACCTTCACTGTTTATTGCTCATTATATACAAAATATTAAAATCATAAACGATCTAAAGAGATGTAAAACAATTTCATTGCATTATTAGATAATTTTTGGCTTTTGGGTATCTGATATTTTCTTAATTTATTTCTTTTATGAAATGCGGAATTTGTGAAAAAAAATTTGGGGTTTAGCGCATGTAAGCTCTTATTTATATAGATACGGGCATTCTTCCGCAAACACATATACACACTCTAATTAGGATGGATTCAATGTGAAAAGGTAGCAAAGCGAAATCACAAGAACGAAAAATATTTCTTTTTTTTTTATAGGATGAGATTACATCCAAGACCGTCCAATAACACGAAGAATAATACTAGATACTAATGACTCTGAATGGTCATCAGAATCATTGAATGAAGTGACCATGTAGGGTGGCTGGTGCTGTATGTCGTACTGTAAACTAGGCGCTGATTGCAGACCAACTCCACCCGTTACCATATTGTCGACAGTATCCACTTCTTCGGATGAATAAGGCTGAAAAGTGGTAGCCTCGATCTCTGACTGTAATAGAGGAGTGGGCGAAGTCTCTGTGTTCAATGTTTGCATCGAAGCTTCCTGATCGCCTGCCATACCATTTGGTTTTCCACGCTTTTTAGTTGGCTTATGCCGTTTCTTTTTTGCTTGTATAGCCAAAACTCGCCTGTTGACGTCAGACTTTGTATTCATGTTAAATTTGCGTTAGAATGTTGCAAAATCAGGTCAATTATGTGTTCTTTCCGGCTTCCTAATATATACCTTCACTGTTTATTGCTCATTATATACAAAATATTAAAATCATAAACGATCTAAAGAGATGTAAAACAATTTCATTGCATTATTAGATATTTTTGACTTTTGGGTATCTGATATTTTCTTAATTTATTTGTTTTACGAAATGCGGTATTTGTGGAAAAAAAATTTGGGGTTTAGCGCATGTAAGCTCTTATTTATATAGATACGGACATTCTTCCGCAAACACATATACACACTCTAATTAGGATGGATTCACTGTGAAAAGGTAGCAAAGCGAAATCACAAGAACGAAAAATATTTCTTTTTTTTTTTATAGGATGAGATTACATCCAAGACCGTCCAATAACACGAAGAATAATACTAGATACTAATGACTCCGAATGGTCATCAGAATCATTGAATGAAGTGACCATGTAGGGTGGCTGGTGCTGTATGTCGTGCTGTAAACTAGGCGCTGATTGCAGACCAACTCCACCCCTTACCATATTGTCGACAGTATCCACTTCTTCGGATGAATAAGGCTGAAAAGTGGTAGCCTCGATCTCTGACTGTAATAGAGGAGTGGGCGAAGTCTCTGTGTTCAATGTTTGCATCGAAGCTTCCTGATCGCCTGCCATACCATTTGGTTTTCCACGCTTTTTAGTTGGCTTATGCCGTTTCTTTTTTGCTTGTATAGCCAAAACTCGCCTGTTGACGTCAGACTTTGTATTCATGTTAAATTTGCGTTAGAATGTTGCAAAATCAGGTCAATTATGTGTTCTTTCCGGCTTCCTAATATATACCTTCACTGTTTATTGCTCATTATATACAAAATATTAAAATCATAAACGATCTAAAGAGATGTAAAACAATTTCATTGCATTATTAGATATTTTTGACTTTTGGGTATCTGATATTTTCTTAATTTATTTGTTTTACGAAATGCGGTATTTGTGGAAAAAAAATTTGGGGTTTAGCGCATGTAAGCTCTTATTTATATAGATACGGGCATTCTTCCGCAAACACATATACACACTCTAATTAGGATGGATTCACTGTGAAAAGGTAGCAAAGCGAAATCACAAGAACGAAAAATATTTTTTTTTTTTTTATAGGATGAGATTACATCCAAGACCGTCCAATAACACGAAGAATAATACTAGATACTAATGACTCTGAATGGTCATCAGAATCATTGAATGAAGTGACCATGTAGGGTGGCTGGTGCTGTATGTCGTACTGTAAACTAGGCGCTGATTGCAGACCAACTCCACCCGTTACCATATTGTCGACAGTATCCACTTCTTCGGATGAATAAGGCTGAAAAGTGGTAGCCTCGATCTCTGACTGTAATAGAGGAGTGGGCGAAGTCTCTGTGTTCAATGTTTGCATCGAAGCTTCCTGATCGCCTGCCATACCATTTGGTTTTCCACGCTTTTTATTTGGCTTATGCCGTTTCTTTTTTGCTTGTATAGCCAAAACTCGCCTGTTGACGTCAGACTTTGTATTCATGTTAAATTTGCGTTAGAATGTTGCAAAATCAGGTCAATTATGTGTTCTTTCCGGCTTCCTAATATATACCTTCACTGTTTATTGCTCATTATATACAAAATATTAAAATCATAAACGATCTAAAGAGATGTAAAACAATTTCATTGCATTATTAGATAATTTTTGGCTTTTGGGTATCTGATATTTTCTTAATTTATTTCTTTTATGAAATGCGGAATTTGTGAAAAAAAATTTGGGGTTTAGCGCATGTAAGCTCTTATTTATATAGATACGGGCATTCTTCCGCAAACACATATACACACTCTAATTAGGATGGATTCAATGTGAAAAGGTAGCAAAGCGAAATCACAAGAACGAAAAATATTTCTTTTTTTTTTATAGGATGAGATTACATCCAAGACCGTCCAATAACACGAAGAATAATACTAGATACTAATGACTCTGAATGGTCATCAGAATCATTGAATGAAGTGACCATGTAGGGTGGCTGGTGCTGTATGTCGTACTGTAAACTAGGCGCTGATTGCAGACCAACTCCACCCGTTACCATATTGTCGACAGTATCCACTTCTTCGGATGAATAAGGCTGAAAAGTGGTAGCCTCGATCTCTGACTGTAATAGAGGAGTGGGCGAAGTCTCTGTGTTCAATGTTTGCATCGAAGCTTCCTGATCGCCTGCCATACCATTTGGTTTTCCACGCTTTTTAGTTGGCTTATGCCGTTTCTTTTTTGCTTGTATAGCCAAAACTCGCCTGTTGACGTCAGACTTTGTATTCATGTTAAATTTGCGTTAGAATGTTGCAAAATCAGTCAATTATGTGTTCTTTCCGGCTTCCTAATATATACCTTCACTGTTTATTGCTCATTATATACAAAATATTAAAATCATAAACGATCTAAAGAGATGTAAAACAATTTCATTGCATTATTAGATAATTTTTGGCTTTTGGGTATCTGATATTTTCTTAATTTATTTCTTTTATGAAATGCGGAATTTGTGAAAAAAAATTTGGGGTTTAGCGCATGTAAGCTCTTATTTATATAGATACGGGCATTCTTCCGCAAACACATATACACACTCTAATTAGGATGGATTCAATGTGAAAAGGTAGCAAAGCGAAATCACAAGAACGAAAAATATTTCTTTTTTTTTTATAGGATGAGATTACATCCAAGACCGTCCAATAACACGAAGAATAATACTAGATACTAATGACTCTGAATGGTCATCAGAATCATTGAATGAAGTGACCATGTAGGGTGGCTGGTGCTGTATGTCGTACTGTAAACTAGGCGCTGATTGCAGACCAACTCCACCCGTTACCACATTGTCGACAGTATCCACTTCTTCGGATGAATAAGGCTGAAACGTGGTAGCCTCGATCTCTGACTGTAATAGAGGAGTGGGCGAAGTCTCTGTGTTCAATGTTTGCATCGAAGCTTCCTGATCGCCTGCCATACCATTTGGTTTTCCACGCTTTTTAGTTGGCTTATGCCGTTTCTTTTTTGCTTGTATAGCCAAAACTCGCCTGTTGACGTCAGACTTTGTATTCATGTTAAATTTGCGTTAGAATGTTGCAAAATCAGGTCAATTATGTGTTCTTTCCGGCTTCCTAATATATACCTTCACTGTTTATTGCTCATTATATACAAAATATTAAAATCATAAACGATCTAAAGAGATGTAAAACAATTTCATTGCATTATTAGATATTTTTGACTTTTGGGTATCTGATATTTTCTTAATTTATTTGTTTTACGAAATGCGGTATTTGTGGAAAAAAAATTTGGGGTTTAGCGCATGTAAGCTCTTATTTATATAGATACGGACATTCTTCCGCAAACACATATACACACTCTAATTAGGATGGATTCACTGTGAAAAGGTAGCAAAGCGAAATCACAAGAACGAAAAATATTTCTTTTTTTTTTTATAGGATGAGATTACATCCAAGACCGTCCAATAACACGAAGAATAATACTAGATACTAATGACTCCGAATGGTCATCAGAATCATTGAATGAAGTGACCATGTAGGGTGGCTGGTGCTGTATGTCGTGCTGTAAACTAGGCGCTGATTGCAGACCAACTCCACCCCTTACCATATTGTCGACAGTATCCACTTCTTCGGATGAATAAGGCTGAAAAGTGGTAGCCTCGATCTCTGACTGTAATAGAGGAGTGGGCGAAGTCTCTGTGTTCAATGTTTGCATCGAAGCTTCCTGATCGCCTGCCATACCATTTGGTTTTCCACGCTTTTTAGTTGGCTTATGCCGTTTCTTTTTTGCTTGTATAGCCAAAACTCGCCTGTTGACGTCAGACTTTGTATTCATGTTAAATTTGCGTTAGAATGTTGCAAAATCAGGTCAATTATGTGTTCTTTCCGGCTTCCTAATATATACCTTCACTGTTTATTGCTCATTATATACAAAATATTAAAATCATAAACGATCTAAAGAGATGTAAAACAATTTCATTGCATTATTAGATATTTTTGACTTTTGGGTATCTGATATTTTCTTAATTTATTTGTTTTACGAAATGCGGTATTTGTGGAAAAAAAATTTGGGGTTTAGCGCATGTAAGCTCTTATTTATATAGATACGGGCATTCTTCCGCAAACACATATACACACTCTAATTAGGATGGATTCACTGTGAAAAGGTAGCAAAGCGAAATCACAAGAACGAAAAATATTTTTTTTTTTTTTATAGGATGAGATTACATCCAAGACCGTCCAATAACACGAAGAATAATACTAGATACTAATGACTCTGAATGGTCATCAGAATCATTGAATGAAGTGACCATGTAGGGTGGCTGGTGCTGTATGTCGTACTGTAAACTAGGCGCTGATTGCAGACCAACTCCACCCGTTACCATATTGTCGACAGTATCCACTTCTTCGGATGAATAAGGCTGAAAAGTGGTAGCCTCGATCTCTGACTGTAATAGAGGAGTGGGCGAAGTCTCTGTGTTCAATGTTTGCATCGAAGCTTCCTGATCGCCTGCCATACCATTTGGTTTTCCACGCTTTTTATTTGGCTTATGCCGTTTCTTTTTTGCTTGTATAGCCAAAACTCGCCTGTTGACGTCAGACTTTGTATTCATGTTAAATTTGCGTTAGAATGTTGCAAAATCAGGTCAATTATGTGTTCTTTCCGGCTTCCTAATATATACCTTCACTGTTTATTGCTCATTATATACAAAATATTAAAATCATAAACGATCTAAAGAGATGTAAAACAATTTCATTGCATTATTAGATAATTTTTGGCTTTTGGGTATCTGATATTTTCTTAATTTATTTCTTTTATGAAATGCGGAATTTGTGAAAAATAATTTGGGGTTTAGCGCATGTAAGCTCTTATTTATATAGATACGGGCATTCTTCCGCAAACACATATACACACTCTAATTAGGATGGATTCACTGTGAAAAGGTAGCAAAGCGAAATCACAAGAACGAAAAATATTTCTTTTTTTTTTATAGGATGAGATTACATCCAAGACCGTCCAATAACACGAAGAATAATACTAGATACTAATGACTCTGAATGGTCATCAGAATCATTGAATGAAGTGACCATGTAGGGTGGCTGGTGCTGTATGTCGTACTATAAACTAGACGCTGATTGCAGACCAACTCCACCCGTTACCATATTGTCGACAGTATCCACTTCTTCGGATGAATAAGGCTGAAAAGTGGTAGCCTCGATCTCTGACTGTAATAGAGGAGTGGGCGAAGTCTCTGTGTTCAATGTTTGCATCGAAGCTTCCTGATCGCCTGCCATACCATTTGGTTTTCCACGCTTTTTAGTTGGCTTATGCCGTTTCTTTTTTGCTTGTATAGCCAAAACTCGCCTGTTGACGTCAGACTTTGTATTCATGTTAAATTTGCGTTAGAATGTTGCAAAATCAGGTCAATTATGTGTTCTTTCCGGCTTCCTAATATATACCTTCACTGTTTATTGCTCATTATATACAAAATATTAAAATCATAAACGATCTAAAGAGATGTAAAACAATTTCATTGCATTATTAGATAATTTTTGGCTTTTGGGTATCTGATATTTTCTTAATTTATTTCTTTTATGAAATGCGGAATTTGTGAAAAAAAATTTGGGGTTTAGCGCATGTAAGCTCTTATTTATATAGATACGGGCATTCTTCCGCAAACACATATACACACTCTAATTAGGATGGATTCACTGTGAAAAGGTAGCAAAGCGAAATCACAAGAACGAAAAATATTTCTTTTTTTTTTATAGGATGAGATTACATCCAAGACCGTCCAATAACACGAAGAATAATACTAGATACTAATGACTCTGAATGGTCATCAGAATCATTGAATGAAGTGACCATGTAGGGTGGCTGGTGCTGTATGTCGTACTGTAAACTAGGCGCTGATTGCAGACCAACTCCACCCGTTACCATATTGTCGACAGTATCCACTTCTTCGGATGAATAAGGCTGAAAAGTGGTAGCCTCGATCTCTGACTGTAATAGAGGAGTGGGCGAAGTCTCTGTGTTCAATGTTTGCATCGAAGCTTCCTGATCGCCTGCCATACCATTTGGTTTTCCACGCTTTTTAGTTGGCTTATGCCGTTTCTTTTTTGCTTGTATAGCCAAAACTCGCCTGTTGACGTCAGACTTTGTATTCATGTTAAATTTGCGTTAGAATGTTGCAAAATCAGGTCAATTATGTGTTCTTTCCGGCTTCCTAATATATACCTTCACTGTTTATTGCTCATTATATACAAAATATTAAAATCATAAACGATCTAAAGAGATGTAAAACAATTTCATTGCATTATTAGATAATTTTTGGCTTTTGGGTATCTGATATTTTCTTAATTTATTTCTTTTATGAAATGCGGAATTTGTGAAAAAAAATTTGGGGTTTAGCGCATGTAAGCTCTTATTTATATAGATACGGGCATTCTTCCGCAAACACATATACACACTCTAATTAGGATGGATTCAATGTGAAAAGGTAGCAAAGCGAAATCACAAGAACGAAAAATATTTCTTTTTTTTTTATAGGATGAGATTACATCCAAGACCGTCCAATAACACGAAGAATAATACTAGATACTAATGACTCTGAATGGTCATCAGAATCATTGAATGAAGTGACCATGTAGGGTGGCTGGTGCTGTATGTCGTACTGTAAACTAGGCGCTGATTGCAGACCAACTCCACCCGTTACCATATTGTCGACAGTATCCACTTCTTCGGATGAATAAGGCTGAAAAGTGGTAGCCTCGATCTCTGACTGTAATAGAGGAGTGGGCGAAGTCTCTGTGTTCAATGTTTGCATCGAAGCTTCCTGATCGCCTGCCATACCATTTGGTTTTCCACGCTTTTTAGTTGGCTTATGCCGTTTCTTTTTTGCTTGTATAGCCAAAACTCGCCTGTTGACGTCAGACTTTGTATTCATGTTAAATTTGCGTTAGAATGTTGCAAAATCAGGTCAATTATGTGTTCTTTCCGGCTTCCTAATATATACCTTCACTGTTTATTGCTCATTATATACAAAATATTAAAATCATAAACGATCTAAAGAGATGTAAAACAATTTCATTGCATTATTAGATAATTTTTGGCTTTTGGGTATCTGATATTTTCTTAATTTATTTGTTTTACGAAATGCGGTATTTGTGGAAAAAAAATTTGGGGTTTAGCGCATGTAAGCTCTTATTTATATAGATACGGGCATTCTTCCGCAAACACATATACACACTCTAATTAGGATGGATTCACTGTGAAAAGGTAGCAAAGCGAAATCACAAGAACGAAAAATATTTCTTTTTTTTTTATAGGATGAGATTACATCCAAGACCGTCCAATAACACGAAGAATAATACTAGATACTAATGACTCTGAATGGTCATCAGAATCATTGAATGAAGTGACCATGTAGGGTGGCTGGTGCTGTATGTCGTACTGTAAACTAGGCGCTGATTGCAGACCAACTCCACCCGTTACCATATTGTCGACAGTATCCACTTCTTCGGATGAATAAGGCTGAAAAGTGGTAGCCTCGATCTCTGACTGTAATAGAGGAGTGGGCGAAGTCTCTGTGTTCAATGTTTGCATCGAAGCTTCCTGATCGCCTGCCATACCATTTGGTTTTCCACGCTTTTTAGTTGGCTTATGCCGTTTCTTTTTTGCTTGTATAGCCAAAACTCGCCTGTTGACGTCAGACTTTGTATTCATGTTAAATTTGCGTTAGAATGTTGCAAAATCAGGTCAATTATGTGTTCTTTCCGGCTTCCTAATATATACCTTCACTGTTTATTGCTCATTATATACAAAATATTAAAATCATAAACGATCTAAAGAGATGTAAAACAATTTCATTGCATTATTAGATAATTTTTGGCTTTTGGGTATCTGATATTTTCTTAATTTATTTCTTTTATGAAATGCGGTATTTGTGGAAAAAAAATTTGGGGTTTAGCGCATGTAAGCTCTTATTTATATAGATACGGGCATTCTTCCGCAAACACATATACACACTCTAATTAAGATGGATTCACTGTGAAAAGGTAGCAAAGCGAAATCACAAGAACGAAAAATATTTCTTTTTTTTTTATAGGATGAGATTACATCCAAGACCGTCCAATAACACGAAGAATAATACTAGATACTAATGACTCTGAATGGTCATCAGAATCATTGAATGAAGTGACCATGTAGGGTGGCTGGTGCTGTATGTCATACTGTAAACTAGGCGCTGATTGCAGACCAACTCCACCCGTTACCATATTGTCGACAGTATCCACTTCTTCGGATGAATAAGGCTGAAAAGTGGTAGCCTCGATCTCTGACTGTAATAGAGGAGTGGGCGAAGTCTCTGTGTTCAATGTTTGCATCGAAGCTTCCTGATCGCCTGCCATACCATTTGGTTTTCCACGCTTTTTATTTGGCTTATGCCGTTTCTTTTTTGCTTGTATAGCCAAAACTCGCCTGTTGACGTCAGACTTTGTATTCATGTTAAATTTGCGTTAGAATGTTAATTATGTGTTCTTTCCGGCTTCCTAATATATACCTTCACTGTTTATTGCTCATTATATACAAAATATTAAAATCATAAACGATCTAAAGAGATGTAAAACAATTTCATTGCATTATTAGATAATTTTTGGCTTTTGGGTATCTGATATTTTCTTAATTTATTTCTTTTATGAAATGCGGAATTTGTGAAAAAAAATTTGGGGTTTAGCGCATGTAAGCTCTTATTTATATAGATACGGGCATTCTTCCGCAAACACATATACACACTCTAATTAGGATGGATTCAATGTGAAAAGGTAGCAAAGCGAAATCACAAGAACGAAAAATATTTCTTTTTTTTTTATAGGATGAGATTACATCCAAGACCGTCCAATAACACGAAGAATAATACTAGATACTAATGACTCTGAATGGTCATCAGAATCATTGAATGAAGTGACCATGTAGGGTGGCTGGTGCTGTATGTCGTACTGTAAACTAGGCGCTGATTGCAGACCAACTCCACCCGTTACCATATTGTCGACAGTATCCACTTCTTCGGATGAATAAGGCTGAAAAGTGGTAGCCTCGATCTCTGACTGTAATAGAGGAGTGGGCGAAGTCTCTGTGTTCAATGTTTGCATCGAAGCTTCCTGATCGCCTGCCATACCATTTGGTTTTCCACGCTTTTTATTTGGCTTATGCCGTTTCTTTTTTGCTTGTATAGCCAAAACTCGCCTGTTGACGTCAGACTTTGTATTCATGTTAAATTTGCGTTAGAATGTTGCAAAATCAGGTCAATTATGTGTTCTTTCCGGCTTCCTAATATATACCTTCACTGTTTATTGCTCATTATATACAAAATATTAAAATCATAAACGATCTAAAGAGATGTAAAACAATTTCATTGCATTATTAGATATTTTTGACTTTTGGGTATCTGATATTTTCTTAATTTATTTGTTTTACGAAATGCGGTATTTGTGGAAAAAAAATTTGGGGTTTAGCGCATGTAAGCTCTTATTTATATAGATACGGGCATTCTTCCGCAAACACATATACACACTCTAATTAGGATGGATTCACTGTGAAAAGGTAGCAAAGCGAAATCACAAGAACGAAAAATATTTCTTTTTTTTTTTTATAGGATGAGATTACATCCAAGACCGTCCAATAACACGAAGAATAATACTAGATACTAATGATTCCGAATGGTCATCAGAATCATTGAATGAAGTGACCATGTAGGGTGGCTGGTGCTGTATGTCGTACTGTAAACTAGGCGCTGATTGCAGACCAACTCCACCCGTTACCATATTGTCGACAGTATCCACTTCTTCGGATGAATAAGGCTGAAAAGTGGTAGCCTCGATCTCTGACTGTAATAGAGGAGTGGGCGAAGTCTCTGTGTTCAATGTTTGCATCGAAGCTTCCTGATCGCCTGCCATATCATTTGGTTTTCCACGCTTTTTATTTGGCTTATGCCGTTTCTTTTTTGCTTGTATAGCCAAAACTCGCCTGTTGACGTCAGACTTTGTATTCATGTTAAATTTGCGTTAGAATGTTGCAAAATCAGGTCAATTATGTGTTCTTTCCGGCTTCCTAATATATACCTTCACTGTTTATTGCTCATTATATACAAAATATTAAAATCATAAACGATCTAAAGAGATGTAAAACAATTTCATTGCATTATTAGATAATTTTTGGCTTTTGGGTATCTGATATTTTCTTAATTTATTTCTTTTATGAAATGCGGAATTTGTGAAAAAAAATTTGGGGTTTAGCGCATGTAAGCTCTTATTTAAATAGATACGGGCATTCTTCCGCAAACACATATACACACTCTAATTAGGATGGATTCACTGTGAAAAGGTAGCAAAGCGAAATCACAAGAACGAAAAATATTTTTTTTTTTTTTTTATAGGATGAGATTACATCCAAGACCGTCCAATAACACGAAGAATAATACTAGATACTAATGACTCCGAATGGTCATCAGAATCATTGAATGAAGTGACCATGTAGGGTGGCTGGTGCTGTATGTCGTACTGTAAACTAGGCGCTGATTGCAGACCAACTCCACCCGTTACCATATTGTCGACAGTATCCACTTCTTCGGATGAATAAGGCTGAAAAGTGGTAGCCTCGATCTCTGACTGTAATAGAGGAGTGGGCGAAGTCTCTGTGTTCAATGTTTGCATCGAAGCTTCCTGATCGCCTGCCATACCATTTGGTTTTCCACGCTTTTTATTTGGCTTATGCCGTTTCTTTTTTGCTTGTATAGCCAAAACTCGCATGTTGACGTCAGACTTTGTATTCATGTTAAATTTGAGTTAAAATGTTGCAAAATCAGGTCAATTATGTGTTCTTTCCGGCTTCCTAATATATACCTTCACTGTTTATTGCTCATTATATACAAAATATTAAAATCATAAACGATCTAAAGAGATGTAAAACAATTTCATTGCATTATTAGATAATTTTTGGCTTTTGGGTATCTGATATTTTCTTAATTTATTTGTTTTACGAAATGCGGTATTTGTGGAAAAAAAATTTGGGGTTTAGTGCATGTAAGCTCTTATTTATATAGATACGGACATTCTTCCGCAAACACATATACACACTCTAATTAGGATGGATTCACTGTGAAAAGGTAGCAAAGCGAAATCACAAGAACGAAAAATATTTCTTTTTTTTTTTATAGGATGAGATTACATCCAAGACCGTCCAATAACACGAAGAATAATACTAGATACTAATGACTCCGAATGGTCATCAGAATCATTGAATGAAGTGACCATGTAGGGTGGCTGGTGCTGTATGTCGTGCTGTAAACTAGGCGCTGATTGCAGACCAACTCCACCCCTTACCATATTGTCGACAGTATCCACTTCTTCGGATGAATAAGGCTGAAAAGTGGTAGCCTCGATCTCTGACTGTAATAGAGGAGTGGGCGAAGTCTCTGTGTTCAATGTTTGCATCGAAGCTTCCTGATCGCCTGCCATACCATTTGGTTTTCCACGCTTTTTATTTGGCTTATGCCGTTTCTTTTTTGCTTGTATAGCCAAAACTCGCCTGTTGACGTCAGACTTTGTATTCATGTTAAATTTGCGTTAGAATGTTGCAAAATCAGGTCAATTATGTGTTCTTTCCGGCTTCCTAATATATACCTTCACTGTTTATTGCTCATTATATACAAAATATTAAAATCATAAACGATCTAAAGAGATGTAAAACAATTTCATTGCATTATTAGATAATTTTTGACTTTTGGGTATCTGATATTTTCTTAATTTATTTCTTTTATGAAATGCGGAATTTGTGAAAAAAAATTTGGGGTTTAGCGCATGTAAGCTCTTATTTATATAGATACGGGCATTCTTCCGCAAACACATATACACACTCTAATTAAGATGGATTCACTGTGAAAAGGTAGCAAAGCGAAATCACAAGAACGAAAAATATTTCTTTTTTTTTTTTATAGGATGAGATTACATCCAAGACCGTCCAATAACACGAAGAATAATACTAGATACTAATGACTCTGAATGGTCATCAGAATCATTGAATGAAGTGACCATGTAGGGTGGCTGGTGCTGTATGTCGTACTGTAAACTAGGCGCTGATTGCAGACCAACTCCACCCGTTACCATATTGTCGACAGTATCCACTTCTTCGGATGAATAAGGCTGAAAAGTGGTAGCCTCGATCTCTGACTGTAATAGAGGAGTGGGCGAAGTCTCTGTGTTCAATGTTTGCATCGAAGCTTCCTGATCGCCTGCCATACCATTTGGTTTTCCACGCTTTTTAGTTGGCTTATGCCGTTTCTTTTTTGCTTGTATAGCCAAAACTCGCCTGTTGACGTCAGACTTTGTATTCATGTTAAATTTGCGTTAGAATGTTGCAAAATCAGGTCAATTATGTGTTCTTTCCGGCTTCCTAATATATACCTTCACTGTTTATTGCTCATTATATACAAAATATTAAAATCATAAACGATCTAAAGAGATGTAAAACAATTTCATTGCATTATTAGATATTTTTGACTTTTGGGTATCTGATATTTTCTTAATTTATTTGTTTTACGAAATGCGGTATTTGTGGAAAAAAAATTTGGGGTTTAGCGCATGTAAGCTCTTATTTATATAGATACGGGCATTCTTCCGCAAACACATATAAACACTCTAATTAAGATGGATTCACTGTGAAAAGGTAGCAAAGCGAAATCACAAGAACGAAAAATATTTCTTTTTTTTTTATAGGATGAGATTACATCCAAGACCGTCCAATAACACGAAGAATAATACTAGATACTAATGACTCTGAATGGTCATCAGAATCATTGAATGAAGTGACCATGTAGGGTGGCTGGTGCTGTATGTCGTACTATAAACTAGACGCTGATTGCAGACCAACTCCACCCGTTACCATATTGTCGACAGTATCCACTTCTTCGGATGAATAAGGCTGAAAAGTGGTAGCCTCGATCTCTGACTGTAATAGAGGAGTGGGCGAAGTCTCTGTGTTCAATGTTTGCATCGAAGCTTCCTGATCGCCTGCCATACCATTTGGTTTTCCACGCTTTTTAGTTGGCTTATGCCGTTTCTTTTTTGCTTGTATAGCCAAAACTCGCCTGTTGACGTCAGACTTTGTATTCATGTTAAATTTGCGTTAGAATGTTGCAAAATCAGGTCAATTATGTGTTCTTTCCGGCTTCCTAATATATACCTTCACTGTTTATTGCTCATTATATACAAAATATTAAAATCATAAACGATCTAAAGAGATGTAAAACAATTTCATTGCATTATTAGATATTTTTGACTTTTGGGTATCTGATATTTTCTTAATTTATTTGTTTTACGAAATGCGGTATTTGTGGAAAAAAAATTTGGGGTTTAGCGCATGTAAGCTCTTATTTATATAGATACGGGCATTCTTCCGCAAACACATATACACACTCTAATTAGGATGGATTCACTGTGAAAAGGTAGCAAAGCGAAATCACAAGAACGAAAAATATTTTTTTTTTTTTTTATAGGATGAGATTACATCCAAGACCGTCCAATAACACGAAGAATAATACTAGATACTAATGACTCTGAATGGTCATCAGAATCATTGAATGAAGTGACCATGTAGGGTGGCTGGTGCTGTATGTCGTACTGTAAACTAGGCGCTGATTGCAGACCAACTCCACCCGTTACCATATTGTCGACAGTATCCACTTCTTCGGATGAATAAGGCTGAAAAGTGGTAGCCTCGATCTCTGACTGTAATAGAGGAGTGGGCGAAGTCTCTGTGTTCAATGTTTGCATCGAAGCTTCCTGATCGCCTGCCATACCATTTGGTTTTCCACGCTTTTTAGTTGGCTTATGCCGTTTCTTTTTTGCTTGTATAGCCAAAACTCGCCTGTTGACGTCAGACTTTGTATTCATGTTAAATTTGCGTTAGAATGTTGCAAAATCAGGTCAATTATGTGTTCTTTCCGGCTTCCTAATATATACCTTCACTGTTTATTGCTCATTATATACAAAATATTAAAATCATAAACGATCTAAAGAGATGTAAAACAATTTCATTGCATTATTAGATAATTTTTGGCTTTTGGGTATCTGATATTTTCTTAATTTATTTCTTTTATGAAATGCGGAATTTGTGAAAAAAAATTTGGGGTTTAGCGCATGTAAGCTCTTATTTATATAGATACGGGCATTCTTCCGCAAACACATATACACACTCTAATTAGGATGGATTCAATGTGAAAAGGTAGCAAAGCGAAATCACAAGAACGAAAAATATTTCTTTTTTTTTTATAGGATGAGATTACATCCAAGACCGTCCAATAACACGAAGAATAATACTAGATACTAATGACTCTGAATGGTCATCAGAATCATTGAATGAAGTGACCATGTAGGGTGGCTGGTGCTGTATGTCGTACTGTAAACTAGGCGCTGATTGCAGACCAACTCCACCCGTTACCATATTGTCGACAGTATCCACTTCTTCGGATGAATAAGGCTGAAAAGTGGTAGCCTCGATCTCTGACTGTAATAGAGGAGTGGGCGAAGTCTCTGTGTTCAATGTTTGCATCGAAGCTTCCTGATCGCCTGCCATACCATTTGGTTTTCCACGCTTTTTAGTTGGCTTATGCCGTTTCTTTTTTGCTTGTATAGCCAAAACTCGCCTGTTGACGTCAGACTTTGTATTCATGTTAAATTTGCGTTAGAATGTTGCAAAATCAGGTCAATTATGTGTTCTTTCCGGCTTCCTAATATATACCTTCACTGTTTATTGCTCATTATATACAAAATATTAAAATCATAAACGATCTAAAGAGATGTAAAACAATTTCATTGCATTATTAGATATTTTTGACTTTTGGGTATCTGATATTTTCTTAATTTATTTGTTTTACGAAATGCGGTATTTGTGGAAAAAAAATTTGGGGTTTAGCGCATGTAAGCTCTTATTTATATAGATACGGACATTCTTCCGCAAACACATATACACACTCTAATTAGGATGGATTCACTGTGAAAAGGTAGCAAAGCGAAATCACAAGAACGAAAAATATTTCTTTTTTTTTTTATAGGATGAGATTACATCCAAGACCGTCCAATAACACGAAGAATAATACTAGATACTAATGACTCCGAATGGTCATCAGAATCATTGAATGAAGTGACCATGTAGGGTGGCTGGTGCTGTATGTCGTGCTGTAAACTAGGCGCTGATTGCAGACCAACTCCACCCGTTACCATATTGTCGACAGTATCCACTTCTTCGGATGAATAAGGCTGAAAAGTGGTAGCCTCGATCTCTGACTGTAATAGAGGAGTGGGCGAAGTCTCTGTGTTCAATGTTTGCATCGAAGCTTCCTGATCGCCTGCCATACCATTTGGTTTTCCACGCTTTTTAGTTGGCTTATGCCGTTTCTTTTTTGCTTGTATAGCCAAAACTCGCCTGTTGACGTCAGACTTTGTATTCATGTTAAATTTGCGTTAGAATGTTGCAAAATCAGGTCAATTATGTGTTCTTTCCGGCTTCCTAATATATACCTTCACTGTTTATTGCTCATTATATACAAAATATTAAAATCATAAACGATCTAAAGAGATGTAAAACAATTTCATTGCATTATTAGATAATTTTTGGCTTTTGGGTATCTGATATTTTCTTAATTTATTTCTTTTATGAAATGCGGAATTTGTGAAAAAAAATTTGGGGTTTAGCGCATGTAAGCTCTTATTTATATAGATACGGGAATTCTTCCGCAAACACATATACACACTCTAATTAGGATGGATTCAATGTGAAAAGGTAGCAAAGCGAAATCACAAGAACGAAAAATATTTCTTTTTTTTTATAGGATGAGATTACATCCAAGACCGTCCAATAACACGAAGAATAATACTAGATACTAATGACTCCGAATGGTCATCAGAATCATTGAATGAAGTGACCATGTAGGGTGGCTGGTGCTGTATGTCGTACTGTAAACTAGGCGCTGATTGCAGACCAACTCCACCCCTTACCATATTGTCGACAGTATCCACTTCTTCGGATGAATAAGGTTGAAAAGTGGTAGCCTCGATCTCTGACTGTAATAGAGGAGTGGGCGAAGTCTCTGTGTTCAATGTTTGCATCGAAGCTTCCTGATCGCCTGCCATACCATTTGGTTTTCCACGCTTTTTAGTTGGCTTATGCCGTTTCTTTTTTGCTTGTATAGCCAAAACTCGCCTGTTGACGTCAGACTTTGTATTCATGTTAAATTTGCGTTAGAATGTTGCAAAATCAGGTCAATTATGTGTTCTTTCCGGCTTCCTAATATATACCTTCACTGTTTATTGCTCATTATATACAAAATATTAAAATCATAAACGATCTAAAGAGATGTAAAACAATTTCATTGCATTATTAGATAATTTTTGGCTTTTGGGTATCTGATATTTTCTTAATTTATTTCTTTTATGAAATGCGGAATTTGTGAAAAAAAATTTGGGGTTTAGCGCATGTAAGCTCTTATTTATATAGATACGGGAATTCTTCCGCAAACACATATACACACTCTAATTAGGATGGATTCAATGTGAAAAGGTAGCAAAGCGAAATCACAAGAACGAAAAATATTTCTTTTTTTTTTATAGGATGAGATTACATCCAAGACCGTCCAATAACACGAAGAATAATACTAGATACTAATGACTCCGAATGGTCATCAGAATCATTGAATGAAGTGACCATGTAGGGTGGCTGGTGCTGTATGTCGTACTGTAAACTAGGCGCTGATTGCAGACCAACTCCACCCGTTACCATATTGTCGACAGTATCCACTTCTTCGGATGAATAAGGCTGAAAAGTGGTAGCCTCGATCTCTGACTGTAATAGAGGAGTGGGCGAAGTCTCTGTGTTCAATGTTTGCATCGAAGCTTCCTGATCGCCTGCCATACCATTTGGTTTTCCACGCTTTTTATTTGGCTTATGCCGTTTCTTTTTTGCTTGTATAGCCAAAACTGGCATGTTGACGTCAGACTTTGTATTCATGTTAAATTTGAGTTAGAATGTTGCAAAATCAGGTCAATTATGTGTTCTTTCCGGCTTCCTAATATATACCTTCACTGTTTATTGCTCATTATATACAAAATATTAAAATCATAAACGATCTAAAGAGATGTAAAACAATTTCATTGCATTATTAGATAATTTTTGGCTTTTGGGTATCTGATATTTTCTTAATTTATTTCTTTTATGAAATGCGGAATTTGTGAAAAAAAATTTGGGGTTTAGCGCATGTAAGCTCTTATTTATATAGATACGGGCATTCTTCCGCAAACACATATACACACTCTAATTAAGATGGATTCACTGTGAAAAGGTAGCAAAGCGAAATCACAAGAACGAAAAATATTTCTTTTTTTTTTATAGGATGAGATTACATCCAAGACCGTCCAATAACACGAAGAATAATACTAGATACTAATGACTCTGAATGGTCATCAGAATCATTGAATGAAGTGACCATGTAGGGTGGCTGGTGCTGTATGTCGTACTGTAAACTAGGCGCTGATTGCAGACCAACTCCACCCGTTACCATATTGTCGACAGTATCCACTTCTTCGGATGAATAAGGCTGAAAAGTGGTAGCCTCGATCTCTGACTGTAATAGAGGAGTGGGCGAAGTCTCTGTGTTCAATGTTTGCATCGAAGCTTCCTGATCGCCTGCCATACCATTTGGTTTTCCACGCTTTTTAGTTGGCTTATGCCGTTTCTTTTTTGCTTGTATAGCCAAAACTCGCCTGTTGACGTCAGACTTTGTATTCATGTTAAATTTGCGTTAGAATGTTGCAAAATCAGGTCAATTATGTGTTCTTTCCGGCTTCCTAATATATACCTTCACTGTTTATTGCTCATTATATACAAAATATTAAAATCATAAACGATCTAAAGAGATGTAAAACAATTTCATTGCATTATTAGATAATTTTTGACTTTTGGGTATCTGATATTTTCTTAATTTATTTGTTTTACGAAATGCGGTATTTGTGAAAAAAAAATTTGGGGTTTAGCGCATGTAAGCTCTTATTTATATAGATACGGACATTCTTCCGCAAACACATATACACACTCTAATTAGGATGGATTCACTGTGAAAAGGTAGCAAAGCGAAATCACAAGAACGAAAAATATTTCTTTTTTTTTTTATAGGATGAGATTACATCCAAGACCGTCCAATAACACGAAGAATAATACTAGATACTAATGTCTCCGAATGGTCATCAGAATCATTGAATGAAGTGACCATGTAGGGTGGCTGGTGCTGTATGTCGTACTGTAAACTAGGCGCTGATTGCAGACCAACTCCACCCGTTACCATATTGTCGACAGTATCCACTTCTTCGGATGAATAAGGCTGAAAAGTGGTAGCCTCGATCTCTGACTGTAATAGAGGAGTGGGCGAAGTCTCTGTGTTCAATGTTTGCATCGAAGCTTCCTGATCGCCTGCCATACCATTTGGTTTTCCACGCTTTTTATTTGGCTTATGCCGTTTCTTTTTTGCTTGTATAGCCAAAACTCGCCTGTTGACGTCAGACTTTGTATTCATGTTAAATTTGCGTTAGAATGTTGCAAAATCAGGTCAATTATGTGTTCTTTCCGGCTTCCTAATATATACCTTCACTGTTTATTGCTCATTATATACAAAATATTAAAATCATAAACGATCTAAAGAGATGTAAAACAATTTCATTGCATTATTAGATAATTTTTGGCTTTTGGGTATCTGATATTTTCTTAATTTATTTCTTTTATGAAATGCGGAATTTGTGAAAAAAAATTTGGGGTTTAGCGCATGTAATCTCTTATTTAAATAGATACGGGCATTCTTCCGCAAACACATATACACACTCTAATTAAGATGGATTCACTGTGAAAAGGTAGCAAAGCGAAATCACAAGAACGAAAAATATTTCTTTTTTTTTTATAGGATGAGATTACATCCAAGACCGTCCAATAACACGAAGAATAATACTAGATACTAATGACTCTGAATGGTCATCAGAATCATTGAATGAAGTGACCATGTAGGGTGGCTGGTGCTGTATGTCGTACTGTAAACTAGGCGCTGATTGCAGACCAACTCCACCCGTTACCATATTGTCGACAGTATCCACTTCTTCGGATGAATAAGGCTGAAAAGTGGTAGCCTCGATCTCTGACTGTAATAGAGGAGTGGGCGAAGTCTCTGTGTTCAATGTTTGCATCGAAGCTTCCTGATCGCCTGCCATACCATTTGGTTTTCCACGCTTTTTATTTGGCTTATGCCGTTTCTTTTTTGCTTGTATAGCCAAAACTCGCCTGTTGACGTCAGACTTTGTATTCATGTTAAATTTGCGTTAGAATGTTGCAAAATCAGGTCAATTATGTGTTCTTTCCGGCTTCCTAATATATACCTTCACTGTTTATTGCTCATTATATACAAAATATTAAAATCATAAACGATCTAAAGAGATGTAAAACAATTTCATTGCATTATTAGATAATTTTTGGCTTTTGGGTATCTGATATTTTCTTAATTTATTTCTTTTATGAAATGCGGAATTTGTGAAAAAAAATTTGGGGTTTAGCGCATGTAATCTCTTATTTAAATAGATACGGGCATTCTTCCGCAAACACATATACACACTCTAATTAAGATGGATTCACTGTGAAAAGGTAGCAAAGCGAAATCACAAGAACGAAAAATATTTCTTTTTTTTTTATAGGATGAGATTACATCCAAGACCGTCCAATAACACGAAGAATAATACTAGATACTAATGACTCTGAATGGTCATCAGAATCATTGAATGAAGTGACCATGTAGGGTGGCTGGTGCTGTATGTCGTACTGTAAACTAGGCGCTGATTGCAGACCAACTCCACCCGTTACCATATTGTCGACAGTATCCACTTCTTCGGATGAATAAGGCTGAAAAGTGGTAGCCTCGATCTCTGACTGTAATAGAGGAGTGGGCGAACTCTCTGTGTTCAATGTTTGCATCGAAGCTTCCTGATCGCCTGCCATACCATTTGGTTTTCCACGCTTTTTATTTGGCTTATGCCGTTTCTTTTTTGCTTGTATAGCCAAAACTCGCATGTTGACGTCAGACTTTGTATTCATGTTAAATTTGAGTTAGAATGTTGCAAAATCAGGTCAATTATGTGTTCTTTCCGGCTTCCTAATATATACCTTCACTGTTTATTGCTCATTATATACAAAATATTAAAATCATAAACGATCTAAAGAGATGTAAAACAATTTCATTGCATTATTAAATAATTTTTGGCTTTTGGGTATCTGATATTTTCTTAATTTATTTGTTTTACGAAATGCGGTATTTGTGAAAAAAAAATTTGGGGTTTAGTGCATGTAAGCTCTTATTTATATAGATACGGACATTCTTCCGCAAACACATATACACACTCTAATTAGGATGGATTCACTGTGAAAAGGTAGCAAAGCGAAATCACAAGAACGAAAAATATTTCTTTTTTTTTTATAGGATGAGATTACATCCAAGACCGTCCAATAACACGAAGAATAATACTAGATACTAATGACTCTGAATGGTCATCAGAATCATTGAATGAAGTGACCATGTAGGGTGGCTGGTGCTGTATGTCGTACTGTAAACTAGGCGCTGATTGCAGACCAACTCCACCCGTTACCATATTGTCGACAGTATCCACTTCTTCGGATGAATAAGGCTGAAAAGTGGTAGCCTCGATCTCTGACTGTAATAGAGGAGTGGGCGAAGTCTCTGTGTTCAATGTTTGCATCGAAGCTTCCTGATCGCCTGCCATACCATTTGGTTTTCCATGCTTTTTATTTGGCTTATGCCGTTTCTTTTTTGCTTGTATAGCCAAAACTCGCATGTTGACGTCAGACTTTGTATTCATGTTAAATTTGAGTTAGAATGTTGCAAAATCAGGTCAATTATGTGTTCTTTCCGGCTTCCTAATATATACCTTCACTGTTTATTGCTCATTATATACAAAATATTAAAATCATAAACGATCTAAAGAGATGTAAAACAATTTCATTGCATTATTAGATAATTTTTGGCTTTTGGGTATCTGATATTTTCTTAATTTATTTGTTTTACGAAATGCGGTATTTGTGGAAAAAAAATTTGGGGTTTAGTGCATGTAAGCTCTTATTTATATAGATACGGACATTCTTCCGCAAACACATATACACACTCTAATTAGGATGGATTCACTGTGAAAAGGTAGCAAAGCGAAATCACAAGAACGAAAAATATTTCTTTTTTTTTTATAGGATGAGATTACATCCAAGACCGTCCAATAACACGAAGAATAATACTAGATACTAATGACTCCGAATGGTCATCAGAATCATTGAATGAAGTGACCATGTAGGGTGGCTGGTGCTGTATGTCGTGCTGTAAACTAGGCGCTGATTGCAGACCAACTCCACCCGTTACCATATTGTCGACAGTATCCACTTCTTCGGATGAATAAGGCTGAAAAGTGGTAGCCTCGATCTCTGACTGTAATAGAGGAGTGGGCGAAGTCTCTGTGTTCAATGTTTGCATCGAAGCTTCCTGATCGCCTGCCATACCATTTGGTTTTCCACGCTTTTTAGTTGGCTTATGCCGTTTCTTTTTTGCTTGTATAGCCAAAACTCGCCTGTTGACGTCAGACTTTGTATTCATGTTAAATTTGCGTTAGAATGTTGCAAAATCAGGTCAATTATGTGTTCTTTCCGGCTTCCTAATATATACCTTCACTGTTTATTGCTCATTATATACAAAATATTAAAATCATAAACGATCTAAAGAGATGTAAAACAATTTCATTGCATTATTAGATATTTTTGACTTTTGGGTATCTGATATTTTCTTAATTTATTTGTTTTACGAAATGCGGTATTTGTGGAAAAAAAATTTGGGGTTTAGCGCATGTAAGCTCTTATTTATATAGATACGGGCATTCTTCCGCAAACACATATACACACTCTAATTAGGATGGATTCACTGTGAAAAGGTAGCAAAGCGAAATCACAAGAACGAAAAATATTTCTTTTTTTTTTTTATAGGATGAGATTACATCCAAGACCGTCCAATAACACGAAGAATAATACTAGATACTAATGACTCCGAATGGTCATCAGAATCATTGAATGAAGTGACCATGTAGGGTGGCTGGTGCTGTATGTCGTGCTGTAAACTAGGCGCTGATTGCAGACCAACTCCACCCCTTACCATATTGTCGACAGTATCCACTTCTTCGGATGAATAAGGTTGAAAAGTGGTAGCCTCGATCTCTGACTGTAATAGAGGAGTGGGCGAAGTCTCTGTGTTCAATGTTTGCATCGAAGCTTCCTGATCGCCTGCCATACCATTTGGTTTTCCACGCTTTTTAGTTGGCTTATGCCGTTTCTTTTTTGCTTGTATAGCCAAAACTCGCCTGTTGACGTCAGACTTTGTATTCATGTTAAATTTGCGTTAGAATGTTGCAAAATCAGGTCAATTATGTGTTCTTTCCGGCTTCCTAATATATACCTTCACTGTTTATTGCTCATTATATACAAAATATTAAAATCATAAACGATCTAAAGAGATGTAAAACAATTTCATTGCATTATTAGATAATTTTTGGCTTTTGGGTATCTGATATTTTCTTAATTTATTTCTTTTATGAAATGCGGAATTTGTGAAAAAAAATTTGGGGTTTAGCGCATGTAAGCTCTTATTTATATAGATACGGGAATTCTTCCGCAAACACATATACACACTCTAATTAGGATGGATTCAATGTGAAAAGGTAGCAAAGCGAAATCACAAGAACGAAAAATATTTCTTTTTTTTTTATAGGATGAGATTACATCCAAGACCGTCCAATAACACGAAGAATAATACTAGATACTAATGACTCCGAATGGTCATCAGAATCATTGAATGAAGTGACCATGTAGGGTGGCTGGTGCTGTATGTCGTACTGTAAACTAGGCGCTGATTGCAGACCAACTCCACCCCTTACCATATTGTCGACAGTATCCACTTCTTCGGATGAATAAGGTTGAAAAGTGGTAGCCTCGATCTCTGACTGTAATAGAGGAGTGGGCGAAGTCTCTGTGTTCAATGTTTGCATCGAAGCTTCCTGATCGCCTGCCATACCATTTGGTTTTCCACGCTTTTTAGTTGGCTTATGCCGTTTCTTTTTTGCTTGTATAGCCAAAACTCGCCTGTTGACGTCAGACTTTGTATTCATGTTAAATTTGCGTTAGAATGTTGCAAAATCAGGTCAATTATGTGTTCTTTCCGGCTTCCTAATATATACCTTCACTGTTTATTGCTCATTATATACAAAATATTAAAATCATAAACGATCTAAAGAGATGTAAAACAATTTCATTGCATTATTAGATAATTTTTGGCTTTTGGGTATCTGATATTTTCTTAATTTATTTCTTTTATGAAATGCGGAATTTGTGAAAAAAAATTTGGGGTTTAGCGCATGTAAGCTCTTATTTATATAGATACGGGCATTCTTCCGCAAACACATATACACACTCTAATTAAGATGGATTCACTGTGAAAAGGTAGCAAAGCGAAATCACAAGAACGAAAAATATTTCTTTTGTTTTTTTATAGGATGAGATTACATCCAAGACCGTCCAATAACACGAAGAATAATACTAGATACTAATGACTCCGAATGGTCATCAGAATCATTGAATGAAGTGACCATGTAGGGTGGCTGGTGCTGTATGTCGTACTGTAAACTAGGCGCTGATTGCAGACCAACTCCACCCGTTACCATATTGTCGACAGTATCCACTTCTTCGGATGAATAAGGCTGAAAAGTGGTAGCCTCGATCTCTGACTGTAATAGAGGAGTGGGCGAAGTCTCTGTGTTCAATGTTTGCATCGAAGCTTCCTGATCGCCTGCCATACCATTTGGTTTTCCACGCTTTTTATTTGGCTTATGCCGTTTCTTTTTTGCTTGTATAGCCAAAACTCGCATGTTGACGTCAGACTTTGTATTCATGTTAAATTTGAGTTAGAATGTTGCAAAATCAGGTCAATTATGTGTTCTTTCCGGCTTCCTAATATATACCTTCACTGTTTATTGCTCATTATATACAAAATATTAAAATCATAAACGATCTAAAGAGATGTAAAACAATTTCATTGCATTATTAGATAATTTTTGGCTTTTGGGTATCTGATATTTTCTTAATTTATTTGTTTTACGAAATGCGGTATTTGTGGAAAAAAAATTTGGGGTTTAGTGCATGTAAGCTCTTATTTATATAGATACGGACATTTTTCCGCAAACACATATACACACTCTAATTAGGATGGATTCACTGTGAAAAGGTAGCAAAGCGAAATCACAAGAACGAAAAATATTTCTTTTTTTTTTTATAGGATGAGATTACATCCAAGACCGTCCAATAACACGAAGAATAATACTAGATACTAATGACTCCGAATGGTCATCAGAATCATTGAATGAAGTGACCATGTAGGGTGGCTGGTGCTGTATGTCGTGCTGTAAACTAGGCGCTGATTGCAGACCAACTCCACCCCTTACCATATTGTCGACAGTATCCACTTCTTCGGATGAATAAGGCTGAAAAGTGGTAGCCTCGATCTCTGACTGTAATAGAGGAGTGGGCGAAGTCTCTGTGTTCAATGTTTGCATCGAAGCTTCCTGATCGCCTGCCATACCATTTGGTTTTCCACGCTTTTTATTTGGCTTATGCCGTTTCTTTTTTGCTTGTATAGCCAAAACTCGCCTGTTGACGTCAGACTTTGTATTCATGTTAAATTTGCGTTAGAATGTTGCAAAATCAGGTCAATTATGTGTTCTTTCCGGCTTCCTAATATATACCTTCACTGTTTATTGCTCATTATATACAAAATATTAAAATCATAAACGATCTAAAGAGATGTAAAACAATTTCATTGCATTATTAGATAATTTTTGGCTTTTGGGTATCTGATATTTTCTTAATTTATTTCTTTTATGAAATGCGGAATTTGTGAAAAAAAATTTGGGGTTTAGCGCATGTAAGCTCTTATTTATATAGATACGGGCATTCTTCCGCAAACACATATACACACTCTAATTAAGATGGATTCACTGTGAAAAGGTAGCAAAGCGAAATCACAAGAACGAAAAATATTTCTTTTTTTTTTTTATAGGATGAGATTACATCCAAGACCGTCCAATAACACGAAGAATAATACTAGATACTAATGACTCTGAATGGTCATCAGAATCATTGAATGAAGTGACCATGTAGGGTGGCTGGTGCTGTATGTCGTACTGTAAACTAGGCGCTGATTGCAGACCAACTCCACCCGTTACCATATTGTCGACAGTATCCACTTCTTCGGATGAATAAGGCTGAAAAGTGGTAGCCTCGATCTCTGACTGTAATAGAGGAGTGGGCGAAGTCTCTGTGTTCAATGTTTGCATCGAAGCTTCCTGATCGCCTGCCATACCATTTGGTTTTCCACGCTTTTTAGTTGGCTTATGCCGTTTCTTTTTTGCTTGTATAGCCAAAACTCGCCTGTTGACGTCAGACTTTGTATTCATGTTAAATTTGCGTTAGAATGTTGCAAAATCAGGTCAATTATGTGTTCTTTCCGGCTTCCTAATATATACCTTCACTGTTTATTGCTCATTATATACAAAATATTAAAATCATAAACGATCTAAAGAGATGTAAAACAATTTCATTGCATTATTAGATATTTTTGACTTTTGGGTATCTGATATTTTCTTAATTTATTTGTTTTACGAAATGCGGTATTTGTGGAAAAAAAATTTGGGGTTTAGCGCATGTAAGCTCTTATTTATATAGATACGGGCATTCTTCCGCAAACACATATACACACTCTAATTAGGATGGATTCACTGTGAAAAGGTAGCAAAGCGAAATCACAAGAACGAAAAATATTTTTTTTTTTTTTTATAGGATGAGATTACATCCAAGACCGTCCAATAACACGAAGAATAATACTAGATACTAATGACTCTGAATGGTCATCAGAATCATTGAATGAAGTGACCATGTAGGGTGGCTGGTGCTGTATGTCGTACTGTAAACTAGGCGCTGATTGCAGACCAACTCCACCCGTTACCATATTGTCGACAGTATCCACTTCTTCGGATGAATAAGGCTGAAAAGTGGTAGCCTCGATCTCTGACTGTAATAGAGGAGTGGGCGAAGTCTCTGTGTTCAATGTTTGCATCGAAGCTTCCTGATCGCCTGCCATACCATTTGGTTTTCCACGCTTTTTAGTTGGCTTATGCCGTTTCTTTTTTGCTTGTATAGCCAAAACTCGCCTGTTGACGTCAGACTTTGTATTCATGTTAAATTTGCGTTAGAATGTTGCAAAATCAGGTCAATTATGTGTTCTTTCCGGCTTCCTAATATATACCTTCACTGTTTATTGCTCATTATATACAAAATATTAAAATCATAAACGATCTAAAGAGATGTAAAACAATTTCATTGCATTATTAGATAATTTTTGGCTTTTGGGTATCTGATATTTTCTTAATTTATTTCTTTTATGAAATGCGGAATTTGTGAAAAAAAATTTGGGGTTTAGCGCATGTAAGCTCTTATTTATATAGATACGGGCATTCTTCCGCAAACACATATACACACTCTAATTAGGATGGATTCAATGTGAAAAGGTAGCAAAGCGAAATCACAAGAACGAAAAATATTTCTTTTTTTTTTATAGGATGAGATTACATCCAAGACCGTCCAATAACACGAAGAATAATACTAGATACTAATGACTCTGAATGGTCATCAGAATCATTGAATGAAGTGACCATGTAGGGTGGCTGGTGCTGTATGTCGTACTGTAAACTAGGCGCTGATTGCAGACCAACTCCACCCGTTACCATATTGTCGACAGTATCCACTTCTTCGGATGAATAAGGCTGAAAAGTGGTAGCCTCGATCTCTGACTGTAATAGAGGAGTGGGCGAAGTCTCTGTGTTCAGTGTTTGCATCGAAGCTTCCTGATCGCCTGCCATACCATTTGGTTTTCCACGCTTTTTAGTTGGCTTTTCCCGTTTCTTTTTTGCTTGTATAGCCAAAACTCGCCTGTTGACCTCAGACTTTGTATTCATGTTAAATTTGCGTTAGAATGTTGCAAAATCAGGTCAATTATGTGTTCTTTCCGGCTTCCTAATATATACCTTCACTGTTTATTGCTCATTATATACAAAATATTAAAATCATAAACGATCTAAAGAGATGTAAAACAATTTCATTGCATTATTAGATATTTTTGACTTTTGGGTATCTGATATTTTCTTAATTTATTTGTTTTACGAAATGCGGTATTTGTGGAAAAAAAATTTGGGGTTTAGCGCATGTAAGCTCTTATTTATATAGATACGGACATTCTTCCGCAAACACATATACACACTCTAATTAGGATGGATTCACTGTGAAAAGGTAGCAAAGCGAAATCACAAGAACGAAAAATATTTCTTTTTTTTTTTATAGGATGAGATTACATCCAAGACCGTCCAATAACACGAAGAATAATACTAGATACTAATGACTCCGAATGGTCATCAGAATCATTGAATGAAGTGACCATGTAGGGTGGCTGGTGCTGTATGTCGTGCTGTAAACTAGGCGCTGATTGCAGACCAACTCCACCCGTTACCATATTGTCGACAGTATCCACTTCTTCGGATGAATAAGGCTGAAAAGTGGTAGCCTCGATCTCTGACTGTAATAGAGGAGTGGGCGAAGTCTCTGTGTTCAATGTTTGCATTGAAGCTTCCTGATCGCCTGCCATACCATTTGGTTTTCCACGCTTTTTAGTTGGCTTATGCCGTTTCTTTTTTGCTTGTATAGCCAAAACTCGCCTGTTGACGTCAGACTTTGTATTCATGTTAAATTTGCGTTAGAATGTTGCAAAATCAGGTCAATTATGTGTTCTTTCCGGCTTCCTAATATATACCTTCACTGTTTATTGCTCATTATATACAAAATATTAAAATCATAAACGATCTAAAGAGATGTAAAACAATTTCATTGCATTATTAGATAATTTTTGGCTTTTGGGTATCTGATATTTTCTTAATTTATTTGTTTTATGAAATGCGGAATTTGTGAAAAAAAATTTGGGGTTTAGCGCATGTAAGCTCTTATTTATATAGATACGGGAATTCTTCCGCAAACACATATACACACTCTAATTAGGATGGATTCAATGTGAAAAGGTAGCAAAGCGAAATCACAAGAACGAAAAATATTTCTTTTTTTTTTATAGGATGAGATTACATCCAAGACCGTCCAATAACACGAAGAATAATACTAGATACTAATGACTCCGAATGGTCATCAGAATCATTGAATGAAGTGACCATGTAGGGTGGCTGGTGCTGTATGTCGTACTGTAAACTAGGCGCTGACTGCAGACCAACTCCACCCCTTACCATATTGTCGACAGTATCCACTTCTTCGGATGAATAAGGTTGAAAAGTGGTAGCCTCGATCTCTGACTGTAATAGAGGAGTGGGCGAAGTCTCTGTGTTCAATGTTTGCATCGAAGCTTCCTGATCGCCTGCCATACCATTTGGTTTTCCACGCTTTTTAGTTGGCTTATGCCGTTTCTTTTTTGCTTGTATAGCCAAAACTCGCCTGTTGACGTCAGACTTTGTATTCATGTTAAATTTGCGTTAGAATGTTGCAAAATCAGGTCAATTATGTGTTCTTTCCGGCTTCCTAATATATACCTTCACTGTTTATTGCTCATTATATACAAAATATTAAAATCATAAACGATCTAAAGAGATGTAAAACAATTTCATTGCATTATTAGATAATTTTTGGCTTTTGGGTATCTGATATTTTCTTAATTTATTTCTTTTATGAAATGCGGAATTTGTGAAAAAAAATTTGGGGTTTAGCGCATGTAAGCTCTTATTTATATAGATACGGGAATTCTTCCGCAAACACATATACACACTCTAATTAGGATGGATTCAATGTGAAAAGGTAGCAAAGCAAAATCACAAGAACGAAAAATATTTCTTTTTTTTTTATAGGATGAGATTACATCCAAGACCGTCCAATAACACGAAGAATAATACTAGATACTAATGACTCCGAATGGTCATCAGAATCATTGAATGAAGTGACCATGTAGGGTGGCTGGTGCTGTATGTCGTACTGTAAACTAGGCGCTGATTGCAGACCAACTCCACCCGTTACCATATTGTCGACAGTATCCACTTCTTCGGATGAATAAGGCTGAAAAGTGGTAGCCTCGATCTCTGACTGTAATAGAGGAGTGGGCGAAGTCTCTGTGTTCAATGTTTGCATCGAAGCTTCCTGATCGCCTGCCATACCATTTGGTTTTCCATGCTTTTTATTTGGCTTATGCCGTTTCTTTTTTGCTTGTATAGCCAAAACTCGCATGTTGACGTCAGACTTTGTATTCATGTTAAATTTGAGTTAGAATGTTGCAAAATCAGGTCAATTATGTGTTCTTTCCGGCTTCCTAATATATACCTTCACTGTTTATTGCTCATTATATACAAAATATTAAAATCATAAACGATCTAAAGAGATGTAAAACAATTTCATTGCATTATTAGATAATTTTTGGCTTTTGGGTATCTGATATTTTCTTAATTTATTTCTTTTATGAAATGCGGAATTTGTGAAAAAAAATTTGGGGTTTAGCGCATGTAAGCTCTTATTTATATAGATACGGGCATTCTTCCGCAAACACATATACACACTCTAATTAAGATGGATTCACTGTGAAAAGGTAGCAAAGCGAAATCACAAGAACGAAAAATATTTCTTTTTTTTTTATAGGATGAGATTACATCCAAGACCGTCCAATAACACGAAGAATAATACTAGATACTAATGATTCCGAATGGTCATCAGAATCATTGAATGAAGTGACCATGTAGGGTGGCTGGTGCTGTATGTCGTACTGTAAACTAGGCGCTGATTGCAGACCAACTCCACCCGTTACCATATTGTCGACAGTATCCACTTCTTCGGATGAATAAGGCTGAAAAGTGGTAGCCTCGATCTCTGACTGTAATAGAGGAGTGGGCGAAGTCTCTGTGTTCAATGTTTGCATCGAAGCTTCCTGATCGCCTGCCATACCATTTGGTTTTCCACGCTTTTTATTTGGCTTATGCCGTTTCTTTTTTGCTTGTATAGCCAAAACTCGCATGTTGACGTCAGACTTTGTATTCATGTTAAATTTGAGTTAGAATGTTGCAAAATCAGGTCAATTATGTGTTCTTTCCGGCTTCCTAATATATACCTTCACTGTTTATTGCTCATTATATACAAAATATTAAAATCATAAACGATCTAAAGAGATGTAAAACAATTTCATTGCATTATTAGATAATTTTTGGCTTTTGGGTATCTGATATTTTCTTAATTTATTTGTTTTACGAAATGCGGTATTTGTGGAAAAAAAATTTGGGGTTTAGTGCATGTAAGCTCTTATTTATATAGATACGGACATTTTTCCGCAAACACATATACACACTCTAATTAGGATGGATTCACTGTGAAAAGGTAGCAAAGCGAAATCACAAGAACGAAAAATATTTCTTTTTTTTTTTATAGGATGAGATTACATCCAAGACCGTCCAATAACACGAAGAATAATACTAGATACTAATGACTCCGAATGGTCATCAGAATCATTGAATGAAGTGACCATGTAGGGTGGCTGGTGCTGTATGTCGTGCTGTAAACTAGGCGCTGATTGCAGACCAACTCCACCCCTTACCATATTGTCGACAGTATCCACTTCTTCGGATGAATAAGGCTGAAAAGTGGTAGCCTCGATCTCTGACTGTAATAGAGGAGTGGGCGAAGTCTCTGTGTTCAATGTTTGCATCGAAGCTTCCTGATCGCCTGCCATACCATTTGGTTTTCCACGCTTTTTATTTGGCTTATGCCGTTTCTTTTTTGCTTGTATAGCCAAAACTCGCCTGTTGACGTCAGACTTTGTATTCATGTTAAATTTGCGTTAGAATGTTGCAAAATCAGGTCAATTATGTGTTCTTTCCGGCTTCCTAATATATACCTTCACTGTTTATTGCTCATTATATACAAAATATTAAAATCATAAACGATCTAAAGAGATGTAAAACAATTTCATTGCATTATTAGATAATTTTTGGCTTTTGGGTATCTGATATTTTCTTAATTTATTTCTTTTATGAAATGCGGAATTTATGAAAAAAAATTTGGGGTTTAGCGCATGTAAGCTCTTATTTATATAGATACGGGCATTCTTCCGCAAACACATATACACACTCTAATTAAGATGGATTCACTGTGAAAAGGTAGCAAAGCGAAATCACAAGAACGAAAAATATTTCTTTTTTTTTTTTATAGGATGAGATTACATCCAAGACCGTCCAATAACACGAAGAATAATACTAGATACTAATGACTCTGAATGGTCATCAGAATCATTGAATGAAGTGACCATGTAGGGTGGCTGGTGCTGTATGTCGTACTGTAAACTAGGCGCTGATTGCAGACCAACTCCACCCGTTACCATATTGTCGACAGTATCCACTTCTTCGGATGAATAAGGCTGAAAAGTGGTAGCCTCGATCTCTGACTGTAATAGAGGAGTGGGCGAAGTCTCTGTGTTCAATGTTTGCATCGAAGCTTCCTGATCGCCTGCCATACCATTTGGTTTTCCACGCTTTTTAGTTGGCTTATGCCGTTTCTTTTTTGCTTGTATAGCCAAAACTCGCCTGTTGACGTCAGACTTTGTATTCATGTTAAATTTGCGTTAGAATGTTGCAAAATCAGGTCAATTATGTGTTCTTTCCGGCTTCCTAATATATACCTTCACTGTTTATTGCTCATTATATACAAAATATTAAAATCATAAACGATCTAAAGAGATGTAAAACAATTTCATTGCATTATTAGATATTTTTGACTTTTGGGTATCTGATATTTTCTTAATTTATTTGTTTTACGAAATGCGGTATTTGTGGAAAAAAAATTTGGGGTTTAGCGCATGTAAGCTCTTATTTATATAGATACGGGCATTCTTCCGCAAACACATATACACACTCTAATTAGGATGGATTCACTGTGAAAAGGTAGCAAAGCGAAATCACAAGAACGAAAAATATTTCTTTTTTTTTTTTATAGGATGAGATTACATCCAAGACCGTCCAATAACACGAAGAATAATACTAGATACTAATGACTCTGAATGGTCATCAGAATCATTGAATGAAGTGACCATGTAGGGTGGCTGGTGCTGTATGTCGTACTATAAACTAGACGCTGATTGCAGACCAACTCCACCCGTTACCATATTGTCGACAGTATCCACTTCTTCGGATGAATAAGGCTGAAAAGTGGTAGCCTCGATCTCTGACTGTAATAGAGGAGTGGGCGAAGTCTCTGTGTTCAATGTTTGCATCGAAGCTTCCTGATCGCCTGCCATACCATTTGGTTTTCCACGCTTTTTAGTTGGCTTATGCCGTTTCTTTTTTGCTTGTATAGCCAAAACTCGCCTGTTGACGTCAGACTTTGTATTCATGTTAAATTTGCGTTAGAATGTTGCAAAATCAGGTCAATTATGTGTTCTTTCCGGCTTCCTAATATATACCTTCACTGTTTATTGCTCATTATATACAAAATATTAAAATCATAAACGATCTAAAGAGATGTAAAACAATTTCATTGCATTATTAGATATTTTTGACTTTTGGGTATCTGATATTTTCTTAATTTATTTGTTTTACGAAATGCGGTATTTGTGGAAAAAAAATTTGGGGTTTAGCGCATGTAAGCTCTTATTTATATAGATACGGGCATTCTTCCGCAAACACATATACACACTCTAATTAGGATGGATTCACTGTGAAAAGGTAGCAAAGCGAAATCACAAGAACGAAAAATATTTCTTTTTTTTTTTATAGGATGAGATTACATCCAAGACCGTCCAATAACACGAAGAATAATACTAGATACTAATGATTCCGAATGGTCATCAGAATCATTGAATGAATTTACCATGTAGGGTGGCTGGTGCTGTATGTCGTACTGTAAACTAGGCGCTGATTGCAGACCAACTCCACCCGTTACCATATTGTCGACAGTATCCACTTCTTCGGATGAATAAGGCTGAAAAGTGGTAGCCTCGATCTCTGACTGTAATAGAGGAGTGGGCGAAGCCTCTGTGTTCAATGTTTGCATCGAAGCTTCCTGATCGCCTGTCATACCATTTGGTTTTCCACGCTTTTTATTTGGCTTATGCCGAGAAACAAACTTCAAAATCATTAAATTCTTTGAGTTTATTGTCTAATAGTTGTTAACATTTTCTTTTTCCCTCTTTTATCCAGAAACTTTTCAGCATTTTTAAAGGAAAGATATGTAGTATACGACTTTTTCTAATTTATTACACAATACAAAATAATGTACTCTTTTACTCTACTCTGAGAAATACCTAAAATTATTATGCCTCTAATATATATAATGTGTTCTCATTCTAACACGTACTGAAGTACTTCTAGTTTATAATATAAACGAAATAAACTGTATAATTTTAAGATTTGAAAAGGCAATCGTAATTAACGTTAGATATATTAAAATTACGCATGTCATCCATTGACAATATGGCAAGGCTGGGATAATGCTTGAAACTCTGGACGTATGTGAAGTTAAAAAGTTTTAAAAAATCATTATTCTCTGAGAGAGAAAAAAAATGAGAATCCGAGCCAAAAACCAAAAACACTTCCTTCTATACTATTGATGGTTATACCCGGCCACGCTTTTAACTTTTTAACTACACGCTTTCCGTAATATTAAGTACCTTTTTAAAGTTTTAAGCACCTTTTTAAAGTTAGAATTATTCTCTCCAGAGAAAAATAAACAAACAAGAGAATAAATAAACAAAGAAATGAAAATTTTTGACCATTTTTGTTTTAAAATTTTACATATTAAATAATAATGTTATGAAAAAATATTTTTTTAAATTTAAAGTATGGAACATGTAAAACCTTTTTTTTTTACAAAGTAATTAAAAATTAGGATAAATTAACATTACCAAATAAAGGATTGTTGTTACCCTTATTTTTACTAAGAATATAAATAAATTTATATGAAAAGTTAAATAAAATGAAAATTGTCGAGTTTTTTGTTATTTGTTCTATAAACTAGATACAATTCTAAACATTTTAAGGTATATGCCATAACCCAAATTTTTTTTGGATTGGAGTTATTAGCACTTCTCTTTGACAACATACGTGAAAATTGCACTTTTCATAAGTAAATCAATAACTTTTTTTTTAACGAGCATCTAGACTAATTATTACAGGGCTGGGTATAATGCCTAAAGTTTCCTAGTATATGATATATCCCAAATTTTTTTTGGATTCGAGTTATTAACACTTGTCTATGACAACATATGAGAAAATTGCATTTTTCTTAAGTAAATCAATAACTTTTTTTTAACGAGCAGATTGTCGAGCATCTAGTCTAATTATTATAGGGCTGGGTATAATGCTTAAAGTTTCCTAGAATATGATATATCCGAATTTTTTTTTTGGATTGGAGTTATTAACACTTGTCTATGACGATATATATAATAATTTAGAAAAAATAGTACTGTGTAGGTCTCTGTAATATATATTCATATTCATGTGGTCACAATGGCATCCTCATCTACATGCTCGCCCTCAACTTCGGCGGATGTATCTTTCTGATCCAAGTAGCCCCATTGTTTTTTGAATAGTTCCAAACGTTTTTTAGCTTTTTTCTTAAGTTTCCTTTTTTTATTTTTACTCATTTTATCAGTGATTTACGGTTCTCTATATACCTTGGGTGCACGACTCACTAGAGACGGCACCATTTTGTAATTTAAAACATAAGAAACTGTCGCTTGAGTAGCTAATATGCGCACATAGTCTTCATCCACACATAACAAGACGTTCTCCGGTTTAATGTCTGTGTGGATAATTTTACAGCAGGTGTTTAAGTAATCAAATCCTTCTAAAACCTACCGCGTTATGGTTCCGAGTCTCGTACAGACTTGAGTATTTTAGTTTCATCCTTGGCTGTTTCTGCAAAATGAGGCGCAGATTTAACAATTTTAATGGCCACATAACGTTTCTCTTCCAAATCCCAATAAAGCCACACTGTGGAGAAATGACCCCAGCCTAATTTGCGTGCAACATGGTAGCGACCTTTACAGCATCAATTAATTGGAATTTTTTAATAAAAAAAAAAAAAAAAAAAAAACAAATTACTTAAAATTTAATATGAAACATGACCCAAAAAAGAAAAAACAAACACTGTTAACAAAAGTTTGGGAGCCAACTAACCTTGAAAGAGGGCACCAATATTAACAGGATGATAACCACACCTACGGTAATCCGTCTTGGTTCTTGTTCCTCGTTTTCGCTATTCAATTCCGATTCTAATGACTCTGAATGGTCATCAGAATCATTGAATGAAGTGACCATGTAGGGTGGCTGGTGCTGTATGTCGTACTGTAAACTAGGCGCTGATTGCAGACCAACTCCACCCGTTACCATATTGTCGACAGTATCCACTTCTTCGGATGAATAAGGCTGAAAAGTGGTAGCCTCGATCTCTGACTGTAATAGAGGAGTGGGCGAAGTCTCTGTGTTCAATGTTTGCATCGAAGCTTCCTGATCGCCTGCCATACCATTTGGTTTTCCACGCTTTTTATTTGGCTTATGCCGTTTCTTTTTTGCTTGTATAGCCAAAACTCGCCTGTTGACGTCAGACTTTGTATTCATGTTAAATTTGCGTTAGAATGTTGCAAAATCAGGTCAATTATGTGTTCTTTTCGGCTTCCTAATATATACCTTCACTGTTTATTGCTCATTATATACAAAATATTAAAATCATAAACGATCTAAAGAGATGTAAAACAATTTCATTGCATTATTAGATAATTTTTGGCTTTTGGGTATCTGATATTTTCTTAATTTATTTCTTTTATGAAATGCGGAATTTGTGAAAAAAAATTTGGGGTTTAGCGCATGTAAGCTCTTATTTATATAGATACGGGAATTCTTCCGCAAACACATATACACACTCTAATTAAGATGGATTCACTGTGGAAAGGTAGCAAAGCGAAATCACAAGAACGAAAAATATTTCTTTTTTTTTTATAGGATGAGATTACATCCAAGACCGTCCAATAACACGAAGAATAATACTAGATACTAATGACTCTGAATGGTCATCAGAATCATTGAATGAAGTGACCATGTAGGGTGGCTGGTGCTGTATGTCGTACTGTAAACTAGGCGCTGATTGCAGACCAACTCCACCCGTTACCATATTGTCGACAGTATCCACTTCTTCGGATGAATAAGGCTGAAAAGTGGTAGCCTCGATCTCTGACTGTAATAGAGGAGTGGGCGAAGTCTCTGTGTTCAATGTTTGCATCGAAGCTTCCTGATCGCCTGCCATACCATTTGGTTTTCCACGCTTTTTATTTGGCTTATGCCGTTTCTTTTTTGCTTGTATAGCCAAAACTCGCCTGTTGACGTCAGACTTTGTATTCATGTTAAATTTGCGTTAGAATGTTGCAAAATCAGGTCAATTATGTGTTCTTTCCGGCTTCCTAATATATACCTTCACTGTTTATTGCTCATTATATACAAAATATTAAAATCATAAACGATCTAAAGAGATGTAAAACAATTTCATTGCATTATTAGATAATTTTTGGCTTTTGGGTATCTGATATTTTCTTAATTTATTTCTTTTATGAAATGCGGAATTTGTGAAAAAAAATTTGGGGTTTAGCGCATGTAAGCTCTTATTTAAATAGATACGGGCATTCTTCCGCAAACACATATACACACTCTAATTAAGATGGATTCACTGTGAAAAGGTAGCAAAGCGAAATCACAAGAACGAAAAATATTTCTTTTTTTTTTATAGGATGAGATTACATCCAAGACCGTCCAATAACACGAAGAATAATACTAGATACTAATGACTCTGAATGGTCATCAGAATCATTGAATGAAGTGACCATGTAGGGTGGCTGGTGCTGTATGTCGTACTGTAAACTAGGCGCTGATTGCAGACCAACTCCACCCGTTACCATATTGTCGACAGTATCCACTTCTTCGGATGAATAAGGCTGAAAAGTGGTAGCCTCGATCTCTGACTGTAATAGAGGAGTGGGCGAAGTCTCTGTGTTCAATGTTTGCATCGAAGCTTCCTGATCGCCTGCCATACCATTTGGTTTTCCACGCTTTTTATTTGGCTTATGCCGTTTCTTTTTTGCTTGTATAGCCAAAACTCGCCTGTTGACGTCAGACTTTGTATTCATGTTAAATTTGCGTTAGAATGTTGCAAAATCAGGTCAATTATGTGTTCTTTCCGGCTTCCTAATATATACCTTCACTGTTTATTGCTCATTATATACAAAATATTAAAATCATAAACGATCTAAAGAGATGTAAAACAATTTCATTGCATTATTAGATAATTTTTGGCTTTTGGGTATCTGATATTTTCTTAATTTATTTCTTTTATGAAATGCGGAATTTGTGAAAAAAAATTTGGGGTTTAGCGCATGTAAGCTCTTATTTATATAGATACGGGCATTCTTCCGCAAACACATATACACACTCTAATTAAGATGGATTCACTGTGAAAAGGTAGCAAAGCGAAATCACAAGAACGAAAAATATTTCTTTTTTTTTTTTATAGGATGAGATTACATCCAAGACCGTCCAATAACACGAAGAATAATACTAGATACTAATGACTCTGAATGGTCATCAGAATCATTGAATGAAGTGACCATGTAGGGTGGCTGGTGCTGTATGTCGTACTATAAACTAGACGCTGATTGCAGACCAACTCCACCCGTTACCATATTGTCGACAGTATCCACTTCTTCGGATGAATAAGGCTGAAAAGTGGTAGCCTCGATCTCTGACTGTAATAGAGGAGTGGGCGAAGTCTCTGTGTTCAATGTTTGCATCGAAGCTTCCTGATCGCCTGCCATACCATTTGGTTTTCCACGCTTTTTAGTTGGCTTATGCCGTTTCTTTTTTGCTTGTATAGCCAAAACTCGCCTGTTGACGTCAGACTTTGTATTCATGTTAAATTTGCGTTAGAATGTTGCAAAATCAGGTCAATTATGTGTTCTTTCCGGCTTCCTAATATATACCTTCACTGTTTATTGCTCATTATATACAAAATATTAAAATCATAAACGATCTAAAGAGATGTAAAACAATTTCATTGCATTATTAGATATTTTTGACTTTTGGGTATCTGATATTTTCTTAATTTATTTGTTTTACGAAATGCGGTATTTGTGGAAAAAAAATTTGGGGTTTAGCGCATGTAAGCTCTTATTTATATAGATACGGGCATTCTTCCGCAAACACATATACACACTCTAATTAGGATGGATTCACTGTGAAAAGGTAGCAAAGCGAAATCACAAGAACGAAAAATATTTCTTTTTTTTTTATAGGATGAGATTACATCCAAGACCGTCCAATAACACGAAGAATAATACTAGATACTAATGACTCTGAATGGTCATCAGAATCATTGAATGAAGTGACCATGTAGGATGGCTGGTGCTGTATGTCGTACTGTAAACTAGGCGCTGATTGCAGACCAACTCCACCCGTTACCATATTGTCGACAGTATCCACTTCTTCGGATGAATAAGGCTGAAAAGTGGTAGCCTCGATCTCTGACTGTAATAGAGGAGTGGGCGAAGTCTCTGTGTTCAATGTTTGCATCGAAGCTTCCTGATCGCCTGCCATACCATTTGGTTTTCCACGCTTTTTAGTTGGCTTATGCCGTTTCTTTTTTGCTTGTATAGCCAAAACTCGCCTGTTGACGTCAGACTTTGTATTCATGTTAAATTTGCGTTAGAATGTTGCAAAATCAGGTCAATTATGTGTTCTTTCCGGCTTCCTAATATATACCTTCACTGTTTATTGCTCATTATATACAAAATATTAAAATCATAAACGATCTAAAGAGATGTAAAACAATTTCATTGCATTATTAGATAATTTTTGGCTTTTGGGTATCTGATATTTTCTTAATTTATTTCTTTTATGAAATGCGGAATTTGTGAAAAAAAATTTGGGGTTTAGCGCATGTAAGCTCTTATTTATATAGATACGGGAATTCTTCCGCAAACACATATACACACTCTAATTAGGATGGATTCAATGTGAAAAGGTAGCAAAGCGAAATCACAAGAACGAAAAATATTTCTTTTTTTTTTATAGGATGAGATTACATCCAAGACCGTCCAATAACACGAAGAATAATACTAGATACTAATGACTCTGAATGGTCATCAGAATCATTGAATGAAGTGACCATGTAGGATGGCTGGTGCTGTATGTCGTACTGTAAACTAGGCGCTGATTGCAGACCAACTCCACCCGTTACCATATTGTCGACAGTATCCACTTCTTCGGATGAATAAGGCTGAAAAGTGGTAGCCTCGATCTCTGACTGTAATAGAGGAGTGGGCGAAGTCTCTGTGTTCAATGTTTGCATCGAAGCTTCCTGATCGCCTGCCATACCATTTGGTTTTCCACGCTTTTTAGTTGGCTTATGCCGTTTCTTTTTTGCTTGTATAGCCAAAACTCGCCTGTTGACGTCAGACTTTGTATTCATGTTAAATTTGCGTTAGAATGTTGCAAAATCAGGTCAATTATGTGTTCTTTCCGGCTTCCTAATATATACCTTCACTGTTTATTGCTCATTATATACAAAATATTAAAATCATAAACGATCTAAAGAGATGTAAAACAATTTCATTGCATTATTAGATATTTTTGACTTTTGGGTATCTGATATTTTCTTAATTTATTTGTTTTACGAAATGCGGTATTTGTGGAAAAAAAATTTGGGGTTTAGCGCATGTAAGCTCTTATTTATATAGATACGGGCATTCTTCCGTAAACACATATACACACTCTAATTAGGATGGATTCACTGTGAAAAGGTAGCAAAGCGAAATCACAAGAACGAAAAATATTTCTTTTTTTTTTTTATAGGATGAGATTACATCCAAGACCGTCCAATAACACGAAGAATAATACTAGATACTAATGACTCTGAATGGTCATCAGAATCATTGAATGAAGTGACCATGTAGGGTGGCTGGTGCTGTATGTCGTACTATAAACTAGACGCTGATTGCAGACCAACTCCACCCGTTACCATATTGTCGACAGTATCCACTTCTTCGGATGAATAAGGCTGAAAAGTGGTAGCCTCGATCTCTGACTGTAATAGAGGAGTGGGCGAAGTCTCTGTGTTCAATGTTTGCATCGAAGCTTCCTGATCGCCTGCCATACCATTTGGTTTTCCACGCTTTTTAGTTGGCTTATGCCGTTTCTTTTTTGCTTGTATAGCCAAAACTCGCCTGTTGACGTCAGACTTTGTATTCATGTTAAATTTGCGTTAGAATGTTGCAAAATCAGGTCAATTATGTGTTCTTTCCGGCTTCCTAATATATACCTTCACTGTTTATTGCTCATTATATACAAAATATTAAAATCATAAACGATCTAAAGAGATGTAAAACAATTTCATTGCATTATTAGATATTTTTGACTTTTGGGTATCTGATATTTTCTTAATTTATTTGTTTTACGAAATGCGGTATTTGTGGAAAAAAAATTTGGGGTTTAGCGCATGTAAGCTCTTATTTATATAGATACGGGCATTCTTCCGCAAACACATATACACACTCTAATTAGGATGGATTCACTGTGAAAAGGTAGCAAAGCGAAATCACAAGAACGAAAAATATTTCTTTTTTTTTTTATAGGATGAGATTACATCCAAGACCGTCCAATAACACGAAGAATAATACTAGATACTAATGATTCCGAATGGTCATCAGAATCATTGAATGAATTTACCATGTAGGGTGGCTGGTGCTGTATGTCGTACTGTAAACTAGGCGCTGATTGCAGACCAACTCCACCCGTTACCATATTGTCGACAGTATCCACTTCTTCGGATGAATAAGGCTGAAAAGTGGTAGCCTCGATCTCTGACTGTAATAGAGGAGTGGGCGAAGCCTCTGTGTTCAATGTTTGCATCGAAGCTTCCTGATCGCCTGTCATACCATTTGGTTTTCCATGCTTTTTATTTGGCTTATGCCGAGAAACAAACTTCAAAATCATTAAATTCTTTGAGTTTATTGTCTAATAGTTGTTAACATTTTCTTTTTCCCTCTTTTATCCAGAAACTTTTCAGCATTTTTAAAGGAAAGATATGTAGTATACGACTTTTTCTAATTTATTACACAATACACAATAATGTACTCTTTTACTCTACTCTGAGAAATACCTAAAATTATTATGCCTCTAATATATATAATGTGTTCTCATTCTAACACGTACTGAAGTACTTCTAGTTTATAATATAAACGAAATAAACTGTATAATTTTAAGATTTGAAAAGGCAATCGTAATTAACGTTAGATATATTAAAATTACGCATGTCATCCATTGACAATATGGCAAGGCTGGGATAATGCTTGAAACTCTGGACGTATGTGAAGTTAAAAAGTTTTAAAAAATCATTATTCTCTGAGAGAGAAAAAAAATGAGAATCCGAGCCAAAAACCAAAAACACTTCCTTCTATACTATTGATGGTTATACCCGGCCACGCTTTTAACTTTTTAACTACACGCTTTCCGTAATATTAAGTACCTTTTTAAAGTTTTAAGCACCTTTTTAAAGTTAGAATTATTCTCTCCAGAGAAAAATAAACAAACAAGAGAATAAATAAACAAAGAAATGAAAATTTTTGACCATTTTTGTTTTAAAATTTTACATATTAAATAATAATGTTATGAAAAAATATTTTTTTAAATTTAAAGTATGGAACATGTAAAACCTTTTTTTTTTACAAAGTAATTAAAAATTAGGATAAATTAACATTACCAAATAAAGGATTGTTGTTACCCTTATTTTTACTAAGAATATAAATAAATTTATATGAAAAGTTAAATAAAATGAAAATTGTCGAGTTTTTTGTTATTTGTTCTATAAACTAGATACAATTCTAAACATTTTAAGGTATATGCCATAACCCAAATTTTTTTTGGATTGGAGTTATTAGCACTTCTCTTTGACAACATACGTGAAAATTGCACTTTTCATAAGTAAATCAATAACTTTTTTTTTAACGAGCATCTAGACTAATTATTACAGGGCTGGGTATAATGCCTAAAGTTTCCTAGTATATGATATATCCCAAATTTTTTTTGGATTCGAGTTATTAACACTTGTCTATGACAACATATGTGAAAATTGCATTTTTCTTAAGTAAATCAATAACTTTTTTTTTAACGAGCAGATTGTCAAGCATCTAGACTAATTATTATAGGGCTGGGTATAATGCTTAAAGTTTCCTAGAATATGATATATCCGATTTTTTTTTTTGGATTGGAGTTATTAACACTTGTCTATGACGATATATATAATAATTTAGAAAAAATAGTACTGTGTAGGTCTCTGTAATATATATTCATATTCATGTGGTCACAATGGCATCCTCATCTACATGCTCGCCCTCAACTTCGGCGGATGTATCTTTCTGATCCAAGTAGCCCCATTGTTTTTTGAATAGTTCCAAACGTTTTTTAGCTTTTTTCTTAAGTTTCCTTTTTTTATTTTTACTCATTTTATCAGTGATTTACGGTTCTCTATATACCTTGGGTGCACGACTCACTAGAGACGGCACCATTTTGTAATTTAAAACATAAGAAACTGTCGCTTGAGTAGCTAATATGCGCACATAGTCTTCATCCACACATAACAAGACGTTCTCCGGTTTAATGTCTGTGTGGATAATTTTACAGCAGGTGTTTAAGTAATCAAATCCTTCTAAAACCTACCGCGTTATGGTTCCGAGTCTCGTACAGACTTGAGTATTTTAGTTTCATCCTTGGCTGTTTCTGCAAAATGAGGCGCAGATTTAACAATTTTAATGGCCACATAACGTTTCTCTTCCAAATCCCAATAAAGCCACACTGTGGAGAAATGACCCCAGCCTAATTTGCGTGCAACATGGTAGCGACCTTTACAGCATCAATTAATTGGAATTTTTTAATAAAAAAAAAAAAAAAAAAAAAACAAATTACTTAAAATTTAATATGAAACATGACCCAAAAAAGAAAAAACAAACACTGTTAACAAAAGTTTGGGAGCCAACTAACCTTGAAAGAGGGCACCAATATTAACAGGATGATAACCACACCTACGGTAATCCGTCTTGGTTCTTGTTCCTCGTTTTCGCTATTCAATTCCGATTCTAATGACTCTGAATGGTCATCAGAATCATTGAATGAAGTGACCATGTAGGGTGGCTGGTGCTGTATGTCGTACTGTAAACTAGGCGCTGATTGCAGACCAACTCCACCCGTTACCATATTGTCGACAGTATCCACTTCTTCGGATGAATAAGGCTGAAAAGTGGTAGCCTCGATCTCTGACTGTAATAGAGGAGTGGGCGAAGTCTCTGTGTTCAATGTTTGCATCGAAGCTTCCTGATCGCCTGCCATACCATTTGGTTTTCCACGCTTTTTATTTGGCTTATGCCGTTTCTTTTTTGCTTGTATAGCCAAAACTCGCCTGTTGACGTCAGACTTTGTATTCATGTTAAATTTGCGTTAGAATGTTGCAAAATCAGGTCAATTATGTGTTCTTTCCGGCTTCCTAATATATACCTTCACTGTTTATTGCTCATTATATACAAAATATTAAAATCATAAACGATCTAAAGAGATGTAAAACAATTTCATTGCATTATTAGATAATTTTTGGCTTTTGGGTATCTGATATTTTCTTAATTTATTTCTTTTATGAAATGCGGAATTTGTGAAAAAAAATTTGGGGTTTAGCGCATGTAAGCTCTTATTTATATAGATACGGGAATTCTTCCGCAAACACATATACACACTCTAATTAGGATGGATTCAATGTGAAAAGGTAGCAAAGCGAAATCACAAGAACGAAAAATATTTCTTTTTTTTTTATAGGATGAGATTACATCCAAGACCGTCCAATAACACGAAGAATAATACTAGATACTAATGACTCCGAATGGTCATCAGAATCATTGAATGAAGTGACCATGTAGGGTGGCTGGTGCTGTATGTCGTACTGTAAACTAGGCGCTGATTGCAGACCAACTCCACCCCTTACCATATTGTCGACAGTATCCACTTCTTCGGATGAATAAGGTTGAAAAGTGGTAGCCTCGATCTCTGACTGTAATAGAGGAGTGGGCGAAGTCTCTGTGTTCAATGTTTGCATCGAAGCTTCCTGATCGCCTGCCATACCATTTGGTTTTCCACGCTTTTTAGTTGGCTTATGCCGTTTCTTTTTTGCTTGTATAGCCAATACTCGCCTGTTGACGTCAGACTTTGTATTCATGTTAAATTTGCGTTAGAATGTTGCAAAATCAGGTCAATTATGTGTTCTTTCCGGCTTCCTAATATATACCTTCACTGTTTATTGCTCATTATATACAAAATATTAAAATCATAAACGATCTAAAGAGATGTAAAACAATTTCATTGCATTATTAGATAATTTTTGGCTTTTGGGTATCTGATATTTTCTTAATTTATTTCTTTTATGAAATGCGGAATTTGTGAAAAAAAATTTGGGGTTTAGCGCATGTAAGCTCTTATTTATATAGATACGGGAATTCTTCCGCAAACACATATACACACTCTAATTAGGATGGATTCAATGTGAAAAGGTAGCAAAGCGAAATCACAAGAACGAAAAATATTTCTTTTTTTTTTATAGGATGAGATTACATCCAAGACCGTCCAATAACACGAAGAATAATACTAGATACTAATGACTCTGAATGGTCATCAGAATCATTGAATGAAGTGACCATGTAGGATGGCTGGTGCTGTATGTCGTACTGTAAACTAGGCGCTGATTGCAGACCAACTCCACCCGTTACCATATTGTCGACAGTATCCACTTCTTCGGATGAATAAGGCTGAAAAGTGGTAGCCTCGATCTCTGACTGTAATAGAGGAGTGGGCGAAGTCTCTGTGTTCAATGTTTGCATCGAAGCTTCCTGATCGCCTGCCATACCATTTGGTTTTCCACGCTTTTTAGTTGGCTTATGCCGTTTCTTTTTTGCTTGTATAGCCAAAACTCGCCTGTTGACGTCAGACTTTGTATTCATGTTAAATTTGCGTTAGAATGTTGCAAAATCAGGTCAATTATGTGTTCTTTCCGGCTTCCTAATATATACCTTCACTGTTTATTGCTCATTATATACAAAATATTAAAATCATAAACGATCTAAAGAGATGTAAAACAATTTCATTGCATTATTGGATATTTTTGACTTTTGGGTATCTGATATTTTCTTAATTTATTTGTTTTACGAAATGCGGTATTTGTGGAAAAAAAATTTGGGGTTTAGCGCATGTAAGCTCTTATTTATATAGATACGGGCATTCTTCCGCAAACACATATACTCACTCTAATTAGGATGGATTCACTGTGAAAAGGTAGCAAAGCGAAATCACAAGAACGAAAAATATTTTTTTTTTTTTTATAGGATGAGATTACATCCAAGACCGTCCAATAACACGAAGAATAATACTAGATACTAATGACTCTGAATGGTCATCAGAATCATTGAATGAAGTGACCATGTAGGGTGGCTGGTGCTGTATGTCGTACTATAAACTAGACGCTGATTCAGACCAACTCCACCCGTTACCATATTGTCGACAGTATCCACTTCTTCGGATGAATAAGGCTGAAAAGTGGTAGCCTCGATCTCTGACTGTAATAGAGGAGTGGGCGAAGTCTCTGTGTTCAATGTTTGCATCGAAGCTTCCTGATCGCCTGCCATACCATTTGGTTTTCCACGCTTTTTATTTGGCTTATGCCGTTTCTTTTTTGCTTGTATAGCCAAAACTCGCCTGTTGACGTCAGACTTTGTATTCATGTTAAATTTGCGTTAGAATGTTGCAAAATCAGGTCAATTATGTGTTCTTTCCGGCTTCCTAATATATACCTTCACTGTTTATTGCTCATTATATACAAAATATTAAAATCATAAACGATCTAAAGAGATGTAAAACAATTTCATTGCATTATTAGATATTTTTGACTTTTGGGTATCTGATATTTTCTTAATTTATTTGTTTTACGAAATGCGGTATTTGTGGAAAAAAAATTTGGGGTTTAGCGCATGTAAGCTCTTATTTATATAGATACGGGCATTCTTCCGCAAACACATATACACACTCTAATTAGGATGGATTCACTGTGAAAAGGTAGCAAAGCGATATCACAAGAACGAAAAATATTTCTTTTTTTTTTTATAGGATGAGATTACATCCAAGACCGTCCAATAACACGAAGAATAATTCTTATTTGATAATTAATAGATAGCGAGAATTATTATTTTATTTAATAAACACAAAAAGTTTATTTACAGGAAGAGATGTTTTTATTACTTGAAGTGAAAAAAATTTTGTCAAAAAGTGACTTAAAAACAAAATGTATTTAATACAAAAATACAAAATAACAAGACCCCCTCTCAATTAGACAATTTTAGTAAATTTCTAATTGATATAAATGTAGGTTTATCAAAGGCTTTTGTAAAAATATCTGCAATTTGTTTTTTAGTATCTATTTTAACTATTTTTAAATGTCCTTTGGAAACATGATCTCTTATAAAATGATGTTTAATATCGATATGCTTGGCTCTTTTGCACTCATTATTTTTTGCCATAGCTATACAACCAGCATTGTTTTCAAATAACAAAAAAGGTTTTTCTTGTACGACTCCCATATCAACTAAGATGCCATTTAGCCAAATTCCTTCAGAAACAGCATGACCTAGTGCTACATACTCTGCTTCACTAGAAGATGTAGCTACAGTTGATTGTTTTCTGCTACTCCAGGATACAGGACATCCAAACACATAAAATATGAAACCACTTGTGGATTTACGATCTTCAATATTAGATGCCCAATCAGCATCTACATAGTCAACTAAGACGCTCTCTTGTGTTTTTGTAGGCTTTTCGAATTTAAGTTTTAATTCATTTGTTTCTTTAATATATCTTAAAACTCTTTTTAATGCTATCCAATGCGAATTATCATAGTTTTCTTGGAAGCGTCCCATATATCCAACCGCATAACAAATGTCTGGTCGAACACAGAGCATCAAATACATTAAACTCCCAAGTAATTCACGATATGGATGTGTAGACGATTTTTCTTTGCTAACCCTCAACTGAAGTCCTTTTTCCATAGGAGTATCACAAGCATTGCATTCCTCCATTCCAAACTTTTTCAATATTTTTTCTATATTAGCAGTCTGACTAAGTGAGAGAACTCCTTTTTCATACGTTATTTTCATTCCAAGGTAATGTGATAAAGGTCCACAGTCAGACATTTCAAAGTTTGAAAATAATTGTGATTTAACTTCCTCAATCACTTTAATATTTTTTCCCGCTAAGAGAACATCATCAACATAAATTATTAATAACAAAATATTCTCTTCAACACCTTTTACATACAAACAATTATCATGGGCTGATCTTCGAAGTCCCAAGCTTATTAAAGATGAGTTAAATTTATCATTCCAACAACGAGGACTTTGTTTTAATCCATATAATGATTTTATAAGCTTTAGAGCCATATTTGGTTTCGTGTGATAGCCTTCGGGTACTTCCATAAATATTTCTTCTTTAAGTTCACCATAAAGAAAAGCTGTTTTTACATCCATTTGATAAAAAATTAAGCCTTTTGCAACTCCAACCGCAAGAGCAGTCCTAATTGTACTTAGCTTTGCTACAGGAGAATAAGTATCTTCATAATCATCTCCTTATCTTTGTAAGAAGCCTTTTGCTACAAGTCTTGCTTTATATCGAACAGGATTACCATTTGCGTCGTTTTTTATTACAAATACCCACTTCGACTTTAGTATCTTCTTATTTTCCGGTTTTGGAACCACTTCCCATACCTTGTTTTTTATCATGGAGTCCAATTTACTTTTAAAAGCTTTTAACCAATCATCACGGTTTCTTAAACTATAAATTTCTTCAAACTTTGTTGGTAATTCAGTACCAAATGCTTAAAATAATGAAACATATAAGTCTGAAAATTTAGGATTTGGTTTTTTCTGTCGATCACTCTTTCGTATTGTAGTTTGAATTTGTTTAGTAGTAGCATTAGTATTTTCATCATTAATATCTTTATTAATAACATCTTCTTTTTCTTCTGATTCTATTTCAATAGAATTTTTTGTTTCTTTAGTAGTAGAAACGACAAAATCTTCTACGTCCCCCTCTTGCTCGTTTCGGTATATAATAGGTACATCGTGTTTTAAATTTGTTTTTTTTTTAAATGGAAAATCATATTCATTGAATATACAATCACGAGCAAGAATTATTTTACGATTTTCACGATGCCACAATCTGTAACCGTTAGGGCAATATCCAACCATGACATACTGCAGACTTTTAGGATCTAATTTTTTACGTTTCTGATTAGGCACCCATGCATATACAGAGCAACCAAAAATTCTTAAATTTGATACATTTGGTTTTGAACCGTACCATAATTCAGCAGGTGTGCAATCAACAGATAAAGCTTTAGTTGGACTTCGATTTATAATATATGCTCCCACGCGAACTGCCTCACACCATAAAAATTTAGGAACCCCTCCTTCAAATAGTAATGCACGAGCTTTTTCAACAATAGTTCTATTGAATCGTTCAGCAACTCCATTTTGCTGAGGACTATATGCCATTGTTTCGGTAATTTGAATTCCCTTATTTTTGCAATAAGCCAAACATTCAGACGACTTATATTCTCGCCCTTGGTCAACCGTTAATTTTGAAATTCTTTGACCAAATTTGCTAGTTGCCATTGCTTCAAATTCTTTCAAATAATCAAATCTTTCAAATTTGTTTTTCATTAAATAGACGTGAGCAAAATGAGAATATTTGTCAATAAAACTAATAAAGTATTTGGATCCATCATATGCCACCGGACTTATCGGGCCACAAACATCAGAATGAATGTGCTCAATTGGTTTATTAGCTCGTGATCTAGTATTATTAAAAGGACTTCTGCTGTGTTTACTCTCAACACACACTTCACAAAAAGAATTTGGTATAACATTCGCAATGCCAGACACCATATCGTGTTTAATTAATTCATTATGGTTATGTGAACTTATGTGACCTAATCGTTTATGCCAAAGCTCACCTGTTTGTTCTTTAGTTAAATTTGCCGAATGTTTCAGTACTTCGAGTTTAACTTCAAATAAGTTACCAACTCTTTTAGCTGCTTCAATGATTTGACCATTCTTTTGAATAATTGCTTTTGATTTTTGAAATTCTACTTTAATACCAGCTTCAACTATTTTACTCACAGAAAGTAAATTTTCCCGAAAACTGGGGCTGTACAGAACATTTTTAAGTGTTATATTCACTCCATAACTTGTTACACATTGAATTTGTCCAATTTTGGTTACAATAACGTTTTCACCATTTTTCGCTATGCATATGTTTTGGTTCAGCTAAATTTTTAATATTATAGAATAACGAAGAATCATTTACAAAATGATCAGTTGCTCCTGAATCTAGAGCAAACAACACTTCATTATTGTTACATTTCGTTGAACATATTGAGTTTGAATCTGCCATAAAGCTTATACTTGCAGCATTAGCTCTTTTTACCTCTTTGACTCGACATTCAGCCTTTTTATGTCCATATTTGCCACATTTATGGCATTTGCCATTAAAACGATTTAATTTCTTTCTTGAATTGAAAGCAGCATTTTTCTCAAAAGAATTTTCGCTGTTAGGCTGTTTCTTTTTGGCCTCTTCAGCTAGCAATCGTACTTTTACCAGCGATAAAGTTAAATTTTCTACCGGTAAATTTTCCAGAGCAGTAGCTACCGCATCATATGACTCTGGAAGTGTTAAGAAAAGTTGAGAAATTATGTCTGCTTCTTCTGGTTTGGCTCCAGCAGACTTTAACTGCCTAATTAATCCCTCAAACTTGAGTAAATGTGCAGTTAAATCTTCTTCTTCGCGTAAGCGTAATACTGCCAACTCTTTCCTAATTAGTGTTTGAGTTTGCGCTGACTTTCGGTCGAATGATACCGACAACATCTCCCACATTTCTTTTGCTGACCAAACATCTCTTATGTATTCAATATAATCATCATGAATATAAGATGTGATGATGTCTTGAGCTTTTACATCTATCTTCTTAAATTCTGACAAATGAGTTTCATCTTGTGGTGCTGACATATCAACAGCTTTTAAACACCCACAAGCATTGAGATGCTTTTCTACACGAAATTTCCATATTTGGAAATTTGACCCAGCAAACTGCATAATTCCCGTTTTATCCATTTTGTTATCGCCCATAACCTCTTATTTGATAATTAATAGATAGCGAGAATTATTATTTTATTTAATAAACACAAAAAGTTTATTTACAGGAAGAGATGTTTTTATTACTTGAAGTGAAAAAAATTTTGTCAAAAAGTGACTTAAAAACAAAATGTATTTAATACAAAAATACAAAATAACAACAATAATACTAGATACTAATGACTCCGAATGGTCATCAGAATCATTGAATGAAGTGACCATGTAGGGTGGCTGGTGCTGTATTACTGTAGTACTATAAACTAGACGCTGATTGCAGACCAACTCCACCCGTTACCATATTGTCGACAGTATTCACTTCTTCGGATGAATAAGGCTGAAAAGTGGTAGCCTCGATCTCTGACTGTAATAGAGGAGTGGGCGAAGCCTCTGTGTTCAATGTTTGCATCGAAGCTTCCTGATCGCCTGTCATACCATTTGGTTTTCCACGCTTTTTATTTGGCTTATGCCGAGAAACAAACTTCAAAATCATTAAATTCTTTGAGTTTATTGTCTAATAGTTGTTAACATTTTCTTTTTCCCTTTTTTATCCAAAAACTTTTCAGCATTTTTAAAGGAAAGATATGTGGTATACGACTTTTTCTAATTTATTACACAATACACAATAATGTACTCTTTTACTCTACTCTGAGAAATACCTAAAATTATTATGCCTCTAATATATATAATGTGTTCTCATTCTAACACGTACTGAAATACTTTTAGTTTATAAGATAAACGAAATAAACTGTATAATTTTAAGATTTGAAAAGGCAATCGTAATTAACGTTAGATATATTAAAATTACGCATGTCATCCATTGACAATATGGCAAGGCTGTGATAATGCTTGAAACTCTGGACGTATGTGAAGTTAAAAAGTTTTAAAAAATCATTATTCTCTGAGAGAGAGAAGGAGAGAGAAAAAAAATGAGAATCCGAGCCAAAAACCAAAAACACTTCCCTCTATACTATTGGTTATACCCGGCCACGCTTTTAACTTTTAAACTTCACGCTTTCCGTAGTATTAAGTACCTTTTTAAAGTTAGGATTATTCTCTCCAGAGAAAAATAAACAAACAAGAGAATACATAAACAAAGAAATGAAAATTTTTGAGCATTTTTGTTTTAAAATTTTACATATTAAATAATAATGTTATGAAAAAATTTTTTTTTAAATTTAAAGTATTGAACACGTAAAACCTTTTTTTTTACAAAGTAATTAAAAATTTATTGTTTTTATTAAAACTAACTTATGATACATTGAACATTTTCATAATAATTATTGAATGCTTTGTTAGATATATATATAGGTGTATATGATTAACACCTCCCCTCAAACAAGGCATTGGTACAAAAGTAAAATAAAATAAAATTTCGGGTGTTTGTCGCTGCATTACTAGTTGTTGATCACGATTTGAACTCCAAGATTTTTCATGCAGTTGAAATGTTTTGGAATGTTTAACCCTTTGGTTAAAAAGTCTGCAGGCATATCTTCCGTTTTCATGTATAATATGTCTATTTCGCCGTTTTCCACTGAATTTCATATTCAGTTACCATTGCTTCTTTCCATTCTGTAGCTTCGTCACCTGATAGAGCTTCTCTACTTGTTTTTGGATTTCCTTGTTCAGTAAAGTTGGCAGATTGATATTCTTCACCACTTACGTCTGAATCGAAAGATCTTGTTTCTGGTTTATTAACAGTTTTGTATATTTTACGTGGTCTGCCTCTTTTTCCGGTTAAGAGTTTTTTAGGTCGACCTCTGCCTCTACTAATGTTAGTTAATTTATTTTCATGATGATTTTGGTTTAAATTTTCAGTTGATGTTTGCTTTTCTAATGTTAATTTTTGTTGTTGTTGTTGTTGATGTTGACGGTTTACCTGTAATTCTACAGTTTCAGGCATAAAATCGATATACTGATTCTTGTTAAAATTTTCTGTAAATATGACATCACGACTGCGTTCTACTTTATTAGATTCGGGGTTCCATAGACGATAGCCTTTTGATACATTAGAGTATCCAACAAAAACGCATTTTTTCGATCGTGGTTCAAATTTACCTTTATTATTTTTTTTGTCTAACTTGTATGCATGGCATCCAAATTTATGCATATAAGTAAAAACTGGTTTTCGTCCGTTCCATATTTCGTATGGTGTTTTACCTTTCAAACTTTGTGATGGACAACGGTTTCGAATGTAATTTGCCATATTTATCGCTTCGGCCCAAAAACTAGGAGGGAGTCCTGAAGTTATCATCATACACCTAGCCATATCCAAAAGAGTTCTTTTTTTCGTTCACTTACTCCGTTTTGCTGTGGGGTATATTCAATGGATAATTCATGTTTTATTCCTTCGGATTTTAATAATTGTTGCATTTCGTTGTTAACATATTCTGTGCCATTATCACTTCTTAAGCATTTTATTTTGAAACCTGTTTTGCGTTCTACCATGTTTTTGTATTCAACAAATTTGCTAAATGCTTCATTTTTGCTTTTTAAGAAGTAAACCTCGCACCATCTGCTTTTGTCATCGATAAACGTGATGAAGTACTTTGATCCGGCAAGGGATCGGGTACGCATAGGTCCACAAACATCGGTATGTACTATGTTCAACAGTTCTGTGCTTCTATGTTCGGATAAACTAAACGGTTTTTGCGACTGTTTACCTTGAATACACACTTCACACTGTTGTAGTGTACTCTTTGTGTCTACATCTACGTTAAAATTCTTGATTATGGTTTTTAAATCCTTTTCGTTTACATGGCCAAGTATTTCATGCCAATCTTGTAGAGTTCTTTTCTGAGATACTACAGATGTGACGTCTTCTTTTTTATTTATGTAATATAAATTACCCTTCCTTTTTGCAGAAAATACAATATCTTTTGTGTTTGAGTTTAAAATGATTGCTGCATTCTTTTTGAAGATTACTTCATACCCGTGATCTGTAATTTTAGAAACAGAAACAAGGTTTGTTCGTAAATCTGGTACGTATAACGTTTCGTTTAATGTAACATTTCTTCCGGTATTAGAAGTAAAAGTTTCTGTACCGCAGCCGTTTATGTCGGTGAAGTTCTCGTTCGCTAAAGTTAACTTCTTATTTTTTGTAGCATTGATTTCGTTGAACAGGTATTTACTGGCACACATATGCGATGAAGCACCTGAATCGAGGCACCATTCGTTTTTGTCACTATCATGACCCATAGTAAACAGCACTTCATTTGCATTGCAGGATACATCTTCTTTCTTGTCATGCTTTTTGGCAAAGAATTTTGATTTGCAATCTTTTGCCATATGTCCTACCTTACCGCAAGAATGGCATGTAAATTTGAATTTTGATTTTTTCTCATTTGTATTTTTACTGTTTTTGTTGTTTTTATTTGTATACATAGCACTTTCAACTTCACGATTTATATTTCGTTTTCTTGCTTCAAATTCTTCAAGGAGTTTTACTTTGAGTATGTCAAGCGATGGTAGTTTTTCTTGGGATTCAATTGCTATTCTGAAGGTTTCGTAATCGTCTGGTATGCTGTATAGTAAAATGACTGCTGATCAAGTATGATTAATTGTAGTTCGTTTAATTTGTCCACGATTTCAAAAAATTTTTGAACATGGTCGCGCAAATCGTCACCTGCTTTCATTTTTATTAAGATAAGTGATTTCAACAGCATGGCTTGTCTAGCAGGACCTCTCGACTGGTATATCGCATGTAATTTATCCCATATATGTTTGGATGTGACACAATTTTTTATTTGTGGTAATTCGGATGGGCTGATGGACAATATTAAATCAGCTTTCGCCTTTTCATCATTATCTTCCCATTCGGCAATTGCAGTTGCTGATTCAGTTGGTTTTTCCATTTTGCCAGAAACATACTTCCACGTTTCGTTTTTCGTAAGCAATGCCTTTACCTGTATTTTCCAGGTGTCAAAATTTTCTTTGTTCAGCGGTTCGATTTTAATCGAAAAGCTCATTTTTATTTCATAGAAAATTGAATTTTTCTTGTTAGAGAAAAATTTTTTTTTATATGAAGAAAATTTCTTGTTAAGGAAAATTTTTCTTTTTCTTTATTTGGCAGTAATATCAGAGAGCTGGTGCCATAACCTATTGGAGTTTTTATTAAAACTAACTTATGATACATTGAACATTGACATAATAATTATTGAATGCTTTGTTTGATACATATATAGGTATATATGATTAACAAAATTAGTATAAATTAACATTACCAAATAAAGGATTGTTTGTACCCTTATTTTTACTAAGAATATAAATAAATTTATATGAAAAGTTAAATAAAATGAAAATTGTCGAGTTTTTTGTTATTTGTTCTATAAACTAGATACAATTCTAAACATTTTAAGGTATATGCCACAACCCAAACTTTTTTTAGATTGGAGTTATTAGCACTTCTCTTTGACAACATACGCGAAAATTGCACTTTTCATAAGTAAATCAATAACTTTTTTTTTAACGAGCAGATTGTCGAGCATCTAGACTAATTATTACAGGGCTGGGTATAATGCCTAAAGTTTCCTAGTATATGATATATCCCAAATTTTTTTTGGATTCGAGTTATTAACACTTGTCTATGACAACATATGTGAAAATTGCATTTTTCTTAAGTAAATCAATAACTTTTTTTTTAACGAGCAGATTGTCAAGCATCTAGACTAATTATTATAGGGCTGGGTATAATGCTTAAAGTTTCCTAGAATATGATATATCCGATTTTTTTTTTTGGATTGGAGTTATTAACACTTGTCTATGACGATATATATAATAATTTAGAAAAAATAGTACTGTGTAGGTCTCTGTAATATATATTCATATTCATGTGGTCACAATGGCATCCTCATCTACATGCTCGCCCTCAACTTCGGCGGATGTATCTTTCTGATCCAAGTAGCCCCATTGTTTTTTGAATAGTTCCAAACGTTTTTTAGCTTTTTTCTTAAGTTTCCTTTTTTTATTTTTACTCATTTTATCAGTGATTTACGGTTCTCTATATACCTTGGGTGCACGACTCACTAGAGACGGCACCATTTTGTAATTTAAAACATAAGAAACTGTCGCTTGAGTAGCTAATATGCGCACATAGTCTTTATCCACACATAACAAGACGTTCTCCGGTTTAATGTCTGTGTGGATAATTTTACAGCAGGTGTTTAAGTAATCAAATCCTTCTAAAACCTACCGCGTTATGGTTCCGAGTCTCGTACAGACTTGAGTATTTTAGTTTCATCCTTGGCTGTTTCTGCAAAATGAGGCGCAGATTTAACAATTTTAATGGCCACATAACGTTTCTCTTCCAAATCCCAATAAAGCCACACTGTGGAGAAATGACCCCAGCCTAATTTGCGTGCAACATGGTAGCGACCTTTACAGCATGAATTAATTGGAATTTTTTAATAAAAAAAAAAAAAAAAACAAATTACTTAAAATTTAATATGAAACATGACCCAAAAAAGAAAAAACAAACACTGTTAACAAAAGTTTGGAAGCCAACTAACCTTGAAAGAGGGCACCAATATTAACAGGATGATAACCACACCTACGGTAATCCGTCTTGGTTCTTGTTCCTCGTTTTCGCTATTCAATTCCGATTCTAATGACTCTGAATGGTCATCAGAATCATTGAATGAAGTGACCATGTAGGGTGGCTGGTGCTGTATGTCGTGCTGTAAACTAGGCGCTGATTGCAGACCAACTCCACCCGTTACCATATTGTCGGCAGTATCCACTTCTTCGGATGAATAAGGCTGAAAAGTGGTAGCCTCGATCTCTGACTGTAATAGAGGAGTGGGCGAAGTCTCTGTGTTCAATGTTTGCATCGAAGCTTCCTGATCGCCTGCCATACCATTTGGTTTTCCACGCTGTTTATTTGGCTTATGCCGTTTCTTTTTTGCTTGTATAGCCAAAACTCGCCTGTTGACGTCAGACTTTGTATTCATGTTAAATTTGCGTTAGAATGTTGCAAAATCAGGTCAATTATGTGTTCTTTCCGGCTTCCTAATATATACCTTCACTGTTTATTGCTCATTATATACAAAATATTAAAATCATAAACGATCTAAAGAGATGTAAAACAATTTCATTGCATTATTAGATATTTTTGACTTTTGGGTATCTGATATTTTCTTAATTTATTTGTTTTACGAAATGCGGTATTTGTGGAAAAAAAATTTGGGGTTTAGCGCATGTAAGCTCTTATTTATATAGATACGGGCATTCTTCCGCAAACACATATACACACTCTAATTAGGATGGATTCACTGTGAAAAGGTAGCAAAGCGAAATCACAAGAACGAAAAATATTTCTTTTTTTTTTATAGGATGAGATTACATCCAAGACCGTCCAATAACACGAAGAATAATACTAGATACTAATGACTCTGAATGGTCATCAGAATCATTGAATGAAGTGACCATGTAGGGTGGCTGGTGCTGTATGTCGTACTGTAAACTAGGCGCTGATTGCAGACCAACTCCACCCGTTACCATATTGTCGACAGTATCCACTTCTTCGGATGAATAAGGCTGAAAAGTGGTAGCCTCGATATCTGACTGTAATAGAGGAGTGGGCGAAGTCTCTGTGTTCAATGTTTGCATCGAAGCTTCCTGATCGCCTGCCATACCATTTGGTTTTCCACGCTTTTTATTTGGCTTATGCCGTTTCTTTTTTGCTTGTATAGCCAAAACTCGCCTGTTGACGTCAGACTTTGTATTCATGTTAAATTTGCGTTAGAATGTTGCAAAATCAGGTCAATTATGTGTTCTTTCCGGCTTCCTAATATATACCTTCACTGTTTATTGCTCATTATATACAAAATATTAAAATCATAAACGATCTAAAGAGATGTAAAACAATTTCATTGCATTATTAGATAATTTTTGGCTTTTGGGTATCTGATATTTTCTTAATTTATTTCTTTTATGAAATGCGGAATTTGTGAAAAAAAATTTGGGGTTTAGCGCATGTAAGCTCTTATTTATATAGATACGGGAATTCTTCCGCAAACACATATACACACTCTAATTAGGATGGATTCACTGTGAAAAGGTAGCAAAGCGAGATCACAAGAACGAAAAATATTTCTTTTTTTTTTTTTATAGGATAAGATTACATCCAAGACCGTCCAATAATACGAATAATTTTCCAATGTAAATGTTTTCTAATGAGAAACAAACTTCAAAATCATTAAATTCTTTGAGTTTATTGTCTAATAGTTGTTAACATTTTCTTTTTCCCTCTTTTATCCAGAAACTTTTCAGCATTTTTAAAGGAAAGATATGTGGTATACGACTTTTTCTAATTTATTACACAATACACAATAATGTACTCTTTTACTCTACTCTGAGAAATACCTATAATTATATAATGTGTTCTCATTCTAACACGTACTGAAGTACTTCTAGTTTATAAGATAAACGAAATAAACTGTATAATTTTAAGATTTGAAAAGGCAATCGTAATTAACGTTAGATATATTAAAATTACGCATGTCATCCATTGACAATATGGCAAGGCTGTGATAATGCTTGAAACTCTGGACGTATGTGAAGTTAAAAAGTTTTAAAAAATCATTATTCTCTGAGAGAGAGAAGAAGGAGAAAGAGAAAAAAAATGAGAATCCGAGCCAAAAACCAAAAACACTTCCCTCTATACTATTTATGGTTATACCCGGCCACGCTTTTAACTTTTTAACTTCACGCTTTCGGTAGTATTAAGTACCTTTTTAAAGTATTAAGTACCTTTTTAAAGTTAGGATTATTCTCTCCAGAGAAAAATAAACAAACAAGAGAATACATAAACAAAGAAATGAAAATTTTTGAGCATTTTTGTTTTAAAATTTTACATATTAAATAATAATGTTATGAAAAAATATTTTTTTAAATTTAAAGTATGGAACATGTAAAACCTTTTTTTTTTACAAAGTAATTAAAAATTAGGATAAATTAACATTACCAAATAAAGGATTGTTGTTACCCTTATTTTTACTAAGAATATAAATAAATTTATATGAAAAGTTAAATAAAATGAAAATTGTCGAGTTTTTTGTTATTTGTTCTATAAACTAGATACAATTCTAAACATTTTAAGGTATATGCCATAACCCAAATTTTTTTTTAGATTGGAGTTATTAGCACTTCTCTTTGACAACATACGTGAAAATTGCACTTTTCATAAGTAAATCAATAACTTTTTTTTAACGAGCATCTAGACTAATTATTACAGGGCTGGGTATAATGCCTAAAGTTTCCTAGTATATGATATATCCCAAATTTTTTTGGATTGGAGTTATTAACACTTGTCTATGACAACATATGTGAAAATTGCATTTTTCTTAAGTAAATCAATAACTTTTTTTTTAACGAGCAGATTGTCAAGCATCTAGACTAATTATTATAGGGCTGGGTATAATGCTTAAAGTTTCCTAGAATATGATATATCCGAATTTTTTTTTTTGGATTGGAGTTATTAACACTTGTCTATGACAACATATGTGAAAATTGCATTTTTCTTAAGTAAATCAATAACTTTTTTTTTAACGAGCAGATTGTCGAGCATCTAGACTAATTATTATAGGGCTGGGTATAATGCTTAAAGTTTCCTAGAATATGATATATCCGATTTTTTTTTTGGATTGGAGTTATTAACACTTGTCTATGACGATATATATAATAATTTAGAAAAAATAGTACTGTGTAGGTCTCTGTAATATATATTCATATTGATGTGGTCACAATGGCATCCTCATCTACATGCTCGCCCTCACTTCGGCGGATGTATCTTTCTGATCCAAGTAGCCCCATTGTTTTTTGAATAGTTCCAAACATTTTTTAGCTTTTTTCTTAAGTTTCCTTTTTTTATTTTTACTCATTTTATCAGTGATTTACGGTTCTCTAAATACCTTGGGTGCACGACTCACTAGAGACGGCACCATTTTGTAATTTAAAACATAAGAAACTGTCGCTTGATTAGCTAATATGCGCGCATAGTCTTCATCCACACATAACAAGACGTTCTCCGGTTTAATGTCTGTGTGGATAATTTTACAGCAGGTGTGTAAGTAATCAAGTCCTTCTAAAACCTGCCGCGTTATGGATTTAACATTCTCGATGGGAATGCCGCGATAATTCGATTTACGTATTAGTTTTAGAAGATTATCCCCGAGGATTTTAAACTGTACTGTGCAAATAAAATAATGCACCCCTGTTCTTAGGTATGATTTAATTTCATTGTAATTGTATTCTCATTCTGACTTTAATTTTAATAGAAATTGTAATTATATTCTTACTGACCTTAACTTTAATAGAAATTGTAACTGTATTCTTACTGACCTCAACTTTAATAAAAATTGTAATTGTAACACACCTGACACACATACATAACACTCACGCTCACTTCCGATTAAAATAACCTAGTTTAAGTGTATGCTTACTAATCAATTCTTTGTAATAATTATAATATATAAGAAGACAAATTTTTCAAATAAAAACAGACTAAAAACTCAACTTGACTTATAACATATTATTGAAAACATAAAATCAATAATTGTGAAATATCCTGCGATTCGCGGGATTCTGAAGTTGCGCGTTACACGACGACCACAATTATTGAACATAACAAAAGTAATAAAGTAACAAAAGAATTTAATAACTATTCTCCTTTTTGTATTACTAATACATCTATCATCGATAACATGGCGATCCTGCCAAAATTTTTTTGATCCTGCCAAATCAAGATCCTAAAAAAAAAAAAAAAGTTTTTTCTGATCCTTTCGGCATATCCAGACAAAAGATATCCCATACGCAGGCTGACACCACTACTGCCTCTCCGTCAACCAACTACCGACTAATACCTCCCGGTCAAACAACCAGCAGATACCACCGTATATACCAACGCCCATCCCCGGTCCCAAACGCCTGACCATTGAGGAATATAGGCAAAAACAGAGCTACGCCAAACGGGTCAAGCAATCTGTGCCGCCTAGACCACAGAGAAAACGTGGTGGCAAACGCATCAAGCACGCCAATAAAATTCGGGATCTACACCGAATAAAGAACATTGCAACAGGGGAGACAAAAGAAAAAATAATTAATCTCATTAAAAACGAAAGACAGGAATGGGCTCTTCGAAGAGTAAGCAACAAGAACAAGTGAACGTGGTCAACAATAACAACAACAGTGGCGACAATAATGGAAGTGTGACTACAATAAAAGTAACGTCGGAGTCATTGGTAGTGTTAGTAATAGTAGTAATATTAGGGTATAGTTTATATAGAGTAAACAAGTATTACAAAAATTACATAAATAGAAAATTGAGTAGGGCTATAAGTGTTTAGTAATAATACAAAATATGTATGAGTTAAATAAAAAAAATGAATAAATAGAAATAACACCACATATATTTCGCAAAAAAAAAAAAAAAGGATAGCAAAATAATTCCCGTATGGTCCAAGCATCCGAATTATTACAAAATATTTTAAAAATTGAAATTAATTTAAAAAAATCCTCTGGTCATCCGTACAAACAGGAAACCATTGAAGGAAAAATAGTAGAACTTGAGACTATTAAAGACAAATTCCAAAAACTAGATCAAGAGAAAATACCTCTAGAACTAAAGGTACAATTTAAAAATACCTACTTTAGTCTGAAACAATATTTGGAAGAACGGATAAGAAAAATGGCTTTCAATATGGAATTGGCAATGAAAACATTGCCCACCTTTGCTGGCAAATTTGAAGAAGTTGAAAACTTCTGCAAATTTGTAGAAATACTGTCTAAAAATCTATCCGAAAATGGTAAAGCAGACTTACTGAAATTTGTTTATCATATCAAATTATCACAAAAAGTGAAAACTGCTATAGGCCTAACACAAATACCAAACACATTAGAAGAATTATACACCTCCATTAAAAATACATTTAAAAACCCACACACAATACCTACACTACAAAACACACTCAACACCTTACAACAACGTGGCAGTGTTGAAAATTACAGAGACAAAATAATAAAACTGATAAACCAATTAAATGACTTGCAAATACAAGAATTGGGAGACGCAGCAACAACAGCTGAACGAAAGGTCATAACAAAAATGAATGATAGTTATGCTCTCACAGTATTCAAAAAGGGCATCGATGAAAGATACAAACAGACCCTATTCGCTGCACAACCACAATCCTTAACTCAAGCAGTCAACTTAACATTAGAATTAGAAAAAGACCAAAGTTTCCAAAACAAATCCCAAATATTAAAAATAAACAAACCACGAAACAAATATCAACACACATCCCAACATTCGTACTGGGACAACAACCAAAGAAATTTCAACACTCAAAGAAACTTCACACAAAGAAATAGAAGTACCACATTCAACAACAGAATACCAACAATGAACACATACAATAATTTCAGACACAACTCTAACATGCAAAACAATAACTCCAGGTATTATCCTAACATGCAAAACAATAATATAAGAAATATGCAAAACAATAATAATTTCCGACAAACCCCACAGAACCAACAAAGATCCTATAATGTTAATACAAATAATAGAAGAAGACACCTAAATGTTGTACAGAACCAGGGAAACGGAATTCCGCTGGTGATGGACGATACCATCACTGGCGCATAAAAAGTCACAAAATTCTTAACATAGCAAACAAAAATACCTTTTACGTGACACTTCACACTAAGCAGCATAAAGTCATAAAATTTCTAGTAGACACAGGAGCTGACATCTTTATAATAAAATCATATATCGTACAAATTACAAAAGCCAAATTAATAAGCAACACATATAACTTAACCGGGATAACAACAGAAACAATAAGCACGATTGGAACAACATTTTTACAACTGCAAATAGGGCAGACAGAAATATCACATGAATTCCATGTGGTAAAAGATAACTTTAATGATGGAATAATCGGAATAGATTTCCTGAAGGATTACATATGCAAATTAGACTACGACACATTAACATTGGAAATCCATACGGACAATGAAAATATTATATTGCCAATGGAATCAAACAAACCCAAAATAATCATTATACCACCTAGATCAGAAATTATACACCCCATAAACATAAAATTAAAAGAAGATGCAGTTGTCTTAAACAAAGAACTTCAGAAAGGAGTATTCATAGCAAATTGTATAATTCCACGTAATGGCATAAAACATATAAAAATTTTAAACACAACAACACAAACTATAAATCTTAAAAATATTAATGTACAATTTGAGCCTCTTCAAAATTACCATATACTTAATACGAGATCACAAAACAAGACTACTAAAGAACCATTAAACAGGCTACTAAACACCATAAATATATAGGTTTTTCAGTCCAAAATGAGCATTTTGCATTTCCATTCAGGCATTTTGCAATTCCATTCAAGCATTTTGCATTTCCATTACAGCCTTTTGCAATTCCATTAAAGCATTTTGCAATTCCATTAAAGCATTTTACATTTCCATTAAAGCATTTTGTATTTCTATTAAAGCATTTTGCAAAATAACAAAGGCGTTTTGCAAATCAAAAAAGGCACTGTGTAAATAATGCATAATAAAATGATGCAAAATCTTAGTTTTTACTAATAACAAATTTTTATTTAATAAAAATAAATAAAATAAAAGTAAAAAATAATTCAAAGCATTAAGATAAAAAGCTAATAAAATTATAACTTAAAATTAATGCAAATGTTGTTCTGAAATAGCCAATGGCAATTTCATCGTCATATCTAAAAAATATCTGCTACAATCAACAGGAGTGACCGTTTTTATAGAATCTTTTATTATATCGCATAGATCTTGATTGTTGGAAGGATCTGATAATAATTCTCGAGCTTTAATTTTAATTTTAGAAAAAATTTTCTCGATCGGATTTAGCATTGGCGAATACGGTGAAAGAAACGTTAGCTTATGATTCGCCTTGTTCACAATATCCAGTACATTTTGCGTTTTATGGATAGCTGCATTATCTAGAATTAGCCGCGCGTTAACTATGTTTTCCTGATAAAGTTTTTCAATCAATCCATTGAGGAATTCGCAAAATATATCACTATTTACTGATGAATGCTTTACAATTTTTTCATAAATCACTCCATTAATGTTCATTGCAGCAATCAACGATACGTTACGCCCTCTTACTGTTGGGAGAATGGCGTGTGCTGCTGTATTGACTTTTGAACGAGCTTTGGTTCGACGCATGTGATAATTAAATCCCGACTCATCAATAAAGATAATTTTTTCTCTGTCTTGCGGAGCGTTATTTGAAAAGTTCACAGCATATAATTTTCTTTTCACTATTGTCTCTGGAGCATTCATTTGTTCCATGTTGACAGTAGCACATTTAAGAGTTATTCGCAACGTTCTCAATGCGTTGTTGATTGAAGACAGGCTTAAATGTACTCCTTCCAATTCGTTTATTTTTTCAGCAACCTTTTTCAAGGTTATGAATGGATTTTCTTCTACCATTTTTTCCACTTTCTCCAATATGCTTTCAGTTATTTTAGTATGTCTTCTTCCGCCTTGCTTGCCAATCACGATTTTATTGTCGTCCCTTTTATATTTGCTTATTATTGTTGAAGCAATTAAAAATTAAATTTACCTGTTATTTTGCATCATTTTATTATTATTATTTACACAGTGCCTTTTTTGATTTGCAAAACGCCTTTGTTGTTTTGCAAAATGCTTTAGTAGAAATACAAAATGCTTTAATGGAAATGTAAAATGCTTTAATGGAATTGCAAAATGCTTTAATGGAATTGCAAAAGGCTGTAATGGAAATGCAAAATGCTTGAATGGAATTGCAAAATGCCTGAATGGAAATGCAAAATGCTCATTTTGGACTGAAAAACCTATAAATTAAGAGGACAAAATTGCTAAGAACTCATTACTAGAGATATTCAAAGATTTTCAAGATATATTTCACTTAGACGGAGAAAAACTCACGCCAAATAACTTCTATACACAGAAACTTCAGACAAAAGATGACACTCCTGTATACATTAAAAATTATCGCCTACCACAAGCACAAACTGAAGAAGTTAATAAACAAGTGCAGAAATTAATTGACGATGACATAGTAGAACCTTCAATAAGCCCGTATAACTCGCCCTTACTAATAGTACCTAAAAAGACAACTGACAACACACAAAAATGGCGTCTTGTAGTAGATTTTCGAAAATTAAATGACAAATTGGTAAACAACAAATATCCACTTACCAGACTAGAAGACGTTCTTGACAAATAGGGAAGAGCTAAATACTTTTCTACTCTAGATATGACGAGTTCATTTCACCAAATCAATTTAGACAAAAACTCCAGACCTCTAATAGCCTTTTCAACGAACAAAGGACATTACCAATTCAAACGACTACCTTTCGGTCTCAAAATTTCATCAAACAGCTTTCAAAGGATGCTCACAATAGCTTTAAACGGACTAGACTCTAACGCATTTCTCTATGTAGACGACATCATCGTGTTTTGCTGCACACTTAAACATCACAGCGACAATCTAATAAAAGTTTTTACAAGATTACAAAAATATAACTTGAAACTCAATGCCAGCAAATGCAATTTTTTGAGACCTGAAGTTATATACCTTGGACACCTAATAACCAAAAACGGTATACAAACTGACCCATCAAAATTCAATATAATAAAAAATTATCCCATACTTAAAAACGCAGACGAAGTGAGACGATTCGTAGCACTGTGCAATTATTACAGAAGATTTATAAAACATTTCCCACAAATCGCAAAATGCCTAAACTCATTATTAAAAAAGCATCAACCCTTTATATGGTCAAACGAATGTCAAAAGGCATTTGATACTTTAAAGGAAAAATTGCAAAATTGCAATACCCAGACTTTGACAAACCGTTTATTTTAACAACTGATGCCTCAGATTATGCCTTAGGAGGCACTCTATCGTAAGGAGAAATTGGACACGACTTATCAATATCATATGCAAGTGCCACACTCTCAAAGCACGATATATATAAACCCATAATAGAAAAAGAACTACTTGCTATACATTGGGGTATAAAATGCGATTATGACTTTGCAATAATATACAAAAAAGGATCGAAAAATTCAAACGCTGATGCTTTATCACGAATCCAAATAGATACTGACATGCTAAAAGATATGATACCTAAGAAGATAAACGTAATAACAAGAGGGCAAAAATTAAAAATGATAAACAATGAAAGAAATTTAAGTAGCGATAAAAGTAGAAATAATAAAAATAATGATAATAATATTAAAACCACAGACTGTACTAACCAACCGAAGTCCGGCCAACTTCATATTTGGGATTGTACTTCAATGTCTGATGTAAATGGTTTAAAAAAATTAAAATTTGAATTTACTAAGGGCAAGACAAAGAAGAAAATTAATATAATTATAAAAGAAAAAGATATAATATTACGATGCAGTGAAAATCCACCGAATTCGATTGTGGATAAACTGACATCAAGATTGATTAAAAAGAATATAATTGCTATAGCGTTAAATAAAAATGATGATATATTTAAAATCATAGATGAAAATGATTTTAAAAGAAAAGTTAATGAAAAATTAAATAAGATAAATAATGATTCCCAAAAATTGATTATTATATTGTATAAAGACCCTCAAACGATTAATGATAAATTAATACAATTTAAACTAATAAATGAATATCATAATAGTTCACACGGCGAATATGAATAAAATGATTAAGAATTTCGTGAATAATTGTAAAGAATGTATGATAAATAAACAAATAAAACATGTAAAAGAACCTCAAATTATAACAAGCACACCCACTACAAGCTTTGAAGTAGTAGAAATTGACACAGTAGGACCATTAAGAATAGCCAATGGATTTAGGTATATACTATCCATGCAATGTGAACTAACAAAATATATAATAGCATGTCCGATACAGAGTAAAGATGTTCAAACAATAGCAAAAACAATTGTTGAACAAGGATTACTAAAATATGGTCATTTCAAGATACTAAAATCAGACAGAGAAACTAAATTTACAAATGAATTACTGAAAACCGTATGTGGACTACTCAAAGTTCAACAAATACTTTCAACCCCTTACCATCATCAAACTTTAGGTTCTGTTGAAAGAAATCATCGTGTCATGAATGAATATATGTTGTCATTTGCAGAAAATGACAATTGGTATAAATGGGTACCATATTACTGTTTTGCATATAACACTACCCCACACATAACAACTGGATACACACCTTATGAGTTAGTATTTGGAAAAATAGCCTATATGCCAAATGATAACATTAATATAAATGAAACAAATAAAAATTTAGAAGATTATTATAGTGAATTGAAAGCAAGAATAAAATTTTCTACACAGAAAGCAAAAGAATTCTTAGAAAACGAAAAAAGTAAAAGAACACTAAACAATGACGTTAAAGAAAGCAAACCTTTAAACTTGAAAGTAGGAGACTACGTATTATTGAAGAACATGACTAGACGAAAAAATGACAAACCATATATTGGTCCATACCAAATAATCGCTAGAAATGGTGTAAATTCCACCATCAAAATAAATGATACGTTAAAAAAGTTTCACAATAATTTACTAAAACCATATAAAATAAGAATACAATAAGAATCGTAGAATAGTTAATATTACATCCTAATTTTAATACATTTTAAATACATTAAACATAAACTATTTTTAATATAAACAAAAAAATTTTTTTTTTCTGTTTAAACAAAAAAAAAAAACATTTGTATGTGGCGGATCCGGCCCAACCTAGTCCGGTCCCGCTGCTGCGATTACTAATGTAAGCACAGAAACAACTAACATATCCTCATTATATAATAATAAAACTGATACAAAACAATAATTTTCTAAGGAATAAACTAATTAGAAAAAAATAAAAAAAGAACAAAAATTAATTCGGTATTTATTTAAACTATCATTATCAACTATTTTTCAATAGCCATGTTGCAGCATAATTGTCTGTAATACTCTTTTTATATGCGAATTTGTGTTTAATCTTGATTTTATACCTAAAACAAATGATGTAAATAATATTTCAGCTGCATGTTCCTGCAGCAATAACGTTATTTCCACCATTGGATTGTCATCGCGCAAACATTGTATGTAAGCATTTAAAGTACAGCGATTGACATCACTACGGCCGGGATTATGTTTCAGATGTCTTATTAATAATATAAAAGCATTCGACCTGATTTGAGTACTGGGCGAAAATATTAGTTCAAGCAAACGATTAAACTGTTCGCTTAGGAAAGCAAAACGTTTTGAGGTCATGCTTTCGATCTCCTGCAATGGACCCAGAATAATATCTTCGGCATTCGAATGTTTAACAATCTTTATCAGATTGGCAAAGTGTGGTGAAATGACGACCGATTTATTGAATGAACCAGATATAGAAAATGTAACGGTACCTCGGCTATTGATGTCTAAACTTGACAGTTGATAATTACTCAAACTGTCCGGCGAAGAGGAGGAGGCATTGTCCACAGAATCTACAGTTGCCGTGGTGTTCGCAGCTGTATTCGTTTTCATTTTAGAGCTTTCTTCCAAGTCATACATTTACATTCGTGTGGCCGAGTTGTTATGTCGTGTGAAGTTGAAAATTATTAAAAGTTAATTGAAACATATATCTAACGCGATTCTTGTTTTCTGAGTCTACGCTGATAACAAAGCTAAGTATACTTTGCTGTGATTTGCAATAAAATATTTACAATTCAAAGTATTTTTATTGCGAAAATAGACAATTTTTCTTTTCATAATTTGGTTTTACTTTTTATACAATAACATTGCTAGGATTGTGTTTTTGTTTTCTTTTTAATAGAACTGTTACATTCTGCTCACTTTTTGTGTATCTCTTTACTACTACTATACCGATTTATCTATGCTAAACTTTGAATACATATCCGCTGATTGATTTACGGTCCACTGAGTCAGATGCCCAGTCTGCATCGACAAACCCAATGTAAGGTTCACTTTCATCTGCCTTAAATTTTAATTTATAGTTCTAGTTCCTTTTAGATATCTCACAATACGTTTTAGATGTTGCCAGTGGGTTTCATCTGGGTCTTATTGAAACCTGCCCATGTATCCTACAGAATAACAAATGTCTGGTCTCGAACCCAGCATGACGTACATCAGACTTCCAAGTATATCCAAATTTTTTAACAATTTTATTTATAGCAATCTTTTGTAAAATGAAGAGACAGTCATTAGCCAAAAAGAACTTCAATTCTCCACAGTCTGACATCTCAAACCGTTTTCCGAGATCACCTTTTAATTTCTCAATCATTGAAAGTTTCTTTCCCGCTATTAGTAGATCATCTACATACATTATTACAATTAAATCATCGTCTCCTCGATTTAGTCTTGTATAAAGACCGTTTAAAACCCAAACTTATTAGAAAGTCATTGAATTTAACATTCCAACATCTCGGGGCCTGTTTCAAACCATAGACTGATTTTATTAATATACAACACATGTTAGGTTTGCACTCTACCTCTTCTGGAATTGCCATGAAGACATCTTCATGCAGATCTTCATGAAGAAAAGCGGTTTTGATGTCAAGTTGGTGAAACAGATATTTGCGATACAAACCTACTGCCAAAAACACACGAATTGTTGACAATTTTGCCACGGGAGAGTACGTCTCAAAATAATCAATACCAGGTTTTTGTAAGAAACCCTTCGCTACTAATCTAGCTTTATATTTGGTGGGAATGCCATTCGCGTCTTCTTTAATGCGAAATACCCACTTTGATTTTATCAGCTTTGCATTTTCCGGTATAGGTATAAGACGCCAGACACCATTTTGCTTCATCGAATTGAGTTCATCCTCAACGGCATTTAGCCATTTGGATGTATCATCTCTCCCATATATTTCTTGAAAGGAATGAGGTACATCGTTATTTACGTTTGAAGCTGTTGCTTCGAAGCCAGTGATATAATCAAAAAACCTTTTGGGTAAGTGTGTATTTCTTCCACTTCGTCTTAACAAATTCTCATTATTTGTTTCACTATTTTCAGATGGCTCCCCTCATCATGTATAAAATCATCATTATTATCCTCATTAGCTTCCTCGTTAATTTTGCCATTAGGATCATTATTGTTTGGAGAACCTCTTTCAGTTATACTGCTGCTCTCCCCCTCTTGCTCGTGAGTAATTGAAATTACTGGAGGGTTTTTAATATCTTCTTGTATGAAGGCATATGGAAAGACAGGCTCATCAAATTTTACATCATGAGCAATAACAATTATTTGTCTCTCACGATCCCAAAGGCGGTAGCCATTTGGGGCATAACCCAGCTTTACCATTAACTTGCTTCGAGCATCAAGCTTTTTTCTTTGTTGTGCTGGGATCCAGGCATACGCCTTATAAACACTCGCATTTTATTCAATTTTGGTTTTGTTTCGTACCAAAGTTCAGCAGGAGTTTTACTATCATCTATACTTGAAGATGGACAACGGTTTATTATATACACAGAGGTCAGTGCAGCTTCTGACCACATATATTTCAGCATATGTGGCTCAATTAACATAGCTCTTATCTTCTCAGTAACTGTTCTGTTGAACCTTTCCGCAATACCGTTCTGTTGTGGAGAATAAGCAACTGCGGTTTCAATTTGTATTCCCTTGTTTTTGTAGTGCTGTAATTGCTCTTTGGATGAGTATTCTCGACCTTGGTCCACTCTTAGCTTTGAGATTCTTATACCACTGAAGATACTGGAAACTAGTGCTTCATATTCCTTGAAGGCTACGTCGGACTTCTGTTTTAACAGATATATCATAGCAAAGTAACTCCAATCATCAATGAAGCTTACAAAATACTTTGATCCATCATGGGCACTTGGATCAATGGGACCACATACATCAGAGTGTATACGTTCAAGCACTCTTTTTGCTTTTACACGAGTATCATTGAATGGTTCTCTACATTGTTTGCTCTCAACACAAATATCACAAAAACCGATTTGTGATTTAGTATCCAACCCGGGAAGTTCACTGGATTTTGTCAGTTTGAGTAGAGTGGATTGGCCAACATGGCCAAGTCTGCGATGCCATAACAGGGCACTAGATTCACATTGATTTGCATTTGCATGTGCTACATTTTGAAGTTTTATTTCAATTTCAAACAGATTTTCAAGAGATTTTGCAGTAGCTAAGACAGACTTTTCTAGTATCAACATTGCTTTGTTAGAGTGGTAATTTACTTGTATTTCTGCATTGGTAAATTTCTTAACAGAGAGTAGGTTGTCACGTAGTTCTGGTACATATAGCACGTTTTTAATTTTTACAGGAACTTTTTTGTCGCTAATGCCTTCTATTATACCACAGTACTTTGCTTTAATACATTGATTGTTCTTCGCAACCATGATATTAATTGGCGGATCCAACTTTTTCATATTTTTGAGATACCATTTTTCATTTGCCATATGGTCGCTTGCACCAGAATCTAGTTTGAAATTAACTGTTTTCTTGAAATTGTTGTTGTTTTTGAGTTTACGCGTTACATACAAAAATACAAAAATACAAAAATACAAAAATACAAAAATACAAAAATACAAAACTACAAAAATACAAAAATACAAAAATACAAAAATACAAAAATACAAAAATACAAAAATACAAAAATACAAAAATACAAAAATACAAAAATACAAAAATACAAAAATACAAAAATACAAACAACAGTTGGATTTTGCACCACGATAATGCACCAGCGCACAAAGCGATCATTGTGAACGAGTTTTTGAATAAAAATTCAGCAAATATCATCGAACAACCACCGTACTCTCCAGATATGGACCCGTGTGACTTTTTCCTGTTTCCAAAACTCAAATTACCACTTCGTGGAACCCGTTTTGGGAGCATTAAAGACATCAAAACTAATTCGCAACGAGAACTGAAGGCCATCCCGGAATATAGCTTTAAAAAGTGTTTCGATGATTGGATTGTTCGTTGGAAGAAGTGTATTGCCTCAGAAGGGGCCTATTTTGAAGGGGATATAATAAATTTAGATGATTGATAAGTAGTTTGTGTTTTATTTCAAATTTCCGGGTACTTATTTGAAAGAATGTATGTATAAATTTATATATATATACATATAATATTATTTTTTTTAAATTTTTTTATACGTTTACATGTTCCGTTATTTGGAACAAATAAAAATAACAACTTGACAAAAAATTTGTGCGCTGTTAGCTTTTTTGTTATTCAACAAAGAAAAATATATTTCAGTTATCCGCGACACGTCTGCACAGCTTGAGTAACACAGAGAAAATTCCATATACTAATATTTTTTATCGATACCGTTTTGTTTATGGAATTGAGAATTTTGATATGAGAATTACCAGACTTAGACATAATGGCGGTTGCCAAAAATACTCCTTGTTGAATTTCATTATTCAATATTACAGAATCTTCTCAAAATTTAAGTTTAATAGGTTGTTTTATTTCTAGCCTGTGTGGTATTATGATATGTTTGTTTAGATAGTTTGTTTCTATCGGAAGATCAAAGGTTTTCTTTTTTATGCTGATATCTAGTATCATTGTCTCGTAGTCTATTTTACAAAGAAATTGTTGTAGAAAATCTATTGCTATTATTCCGTCAGTCGTTATAGGGAAAGAATTGTTTGTTCAATTTGGGAAATGTGTGGTTGAATTTTGTCTGTTCGACTTAAGATCTAAAAAGTTGTTTCCTAGATTATCTATTTTTTCCGAAAAAACAACACTTGTCAACTAAGTAGAATGATAAGTGTTGTTTCCGGTATCGACGAGAAATTGATTATTTTTATTGTTTTTTTATTTTAGAATGATGAAGTGGGTGTGTTGATTGTATACATTTAAAATTTTGTATTCCCTATATACGCCTCGGTGATGGTATCCCTCATCACCAGCGGTAATTCGTTTCCCTGGTTGTGTATCATGTTGACATTCCGGCATCTGTTATTGTTATTTTGTCTGGGTTGTTGTTATTGTACTATTATTAATTTGGTTTTGCCTAAACTGTTTCTATAATTCTTGTTTCTATAGTTATTGTTACGATAATTTGGGTAATTTTATAACTATGATTATAATTCCTATTTCGCCCAAAATTATTTCTATAATTGTTATGATTATTTTATTATAACAATTATTCTTTTTATTATTTCTATTATAATAATTGCCTAATCCATGGTTAATATTAGTTTTTCTTTGCTGTTGGTGATTGTATGTTCGATGTTGAATTTTGGTGTGAAAAATTTGAGAGTTTGCTTGGAAGTTTTGGTTTATATATATTTGCCACGCCCACCGTTGTGGATGTGGAGCGTATTTGGCCGAAACCAAATTTTATTTTCTTACTTGGTTAATATATACAGAGACTCTATCTTTTGTTTTTACCATGAAGCAAACACCTTTGTTGGCTTCAACCATTTTTTTTGTTGTAATTTTTCTTTCCATAAAATGCGGTTTTGTTTTGACTTTCTTCTTCAACACGATCATTTAGTTTCGCCTCTTCGGATATCAATCTCTCTTTAACTGAATTAAAATTTAGTTTACCGCAATCAACACTTTGGAGAGCGGTTATTAATGAGTCGTACTTGTTTGGTAGCGATAAGAAAAAATGTGCAAGTATGTCGTCCTCTTCTACCTTTGCACCGGCCATTTTTAGTTGACGGATAAGGTTTTCAAAGGTCATAATATGAGGTAGGACGCTATCATTTGGTCCCAATTTTAGATTTATCAGTCTTTTCCTTATTAAGACTTGGTTTACCACGCTTTTTTTGGCGACCATAGATTTTAGGGCTTCCCACATCTCCTTGGCTGTATTTTTGTCTCTTACATACCCCAGGCAACTTGAGTGAATAAAGCTTACTAAGCGATCCTTTGCTTTCTTATCTTTCTTATTGAATTCATTTAGATCGGTTTGATTAGTTGCTGGCATGCCGGTTAGAACATCCATCAACCCAATGGATTCAAAATGCAATTGAATTCTAAATTGCCAATCGTCATATCCGAAGCCGTTAAACTGCGGAATACCATTACAGTCCTTGTTACTTTCGCCCATAACCTCTTAATAACAGAACTCTTTTTATAACAAAAAAGTATTAATTTTATTATAAAGAAATACTTCTGACAAAAGGCAAAAATTCAATTTTTAAACTGAACAAATTCTATTTTATCCAATAGACAATTGACTCAAAGATTGTTTGTATATTTTAAATATAAAGTGTTCACATTAACATAAAATTACCGATGGTTATGATGCTCGGTCAATTATATGCTGGATATGCAATGAAGTATTTCATGCTTCTTGTGTGGGAATTCCCGCATGGGCCGCTGACTTTGTTAACGATATTCGGAACCTCCGATGGTGCTGTGATGGCTGTGCAGCTTTTATAATACCGTATCATCTTCAAAAAATTAATTCAATTCGATTAAGGCCGATTTTAATAATCTTGTAAAACGTTTAATTCGTTTTGATTCAGTGATGTATAATAACAGTTCACTTCCGTCTGAAAAGTCACCTTCACCGAAAGGATCTCCGACTTCTAAAAGATCACCTAGAGCTCTACGTAAGAGAAATCCAAAAGTACAAATCACTAAAAACCAAACGTCTGCAAAGTCGACTACACCAGTCACTAGCAGACACAACACAGTGCTGTTAATTTAATAGATGAACCTCAGGTAAACGTTCCAAAGCCTTCTACATCTTCAACTAATATTGTTCCTTCTGTTACAATCAAACCGAAAGATGTTATTGTTATTGTTCTCCCTAAAAGATCAATATTTGTTTCACGTTTTGTCTCTGACACAACGGTCGAAGACATAAACTTTTATATTAAATCTAAATTGGACGTTGACATCGATATTAATACATATAAATTTAATTTTGCATATAAACATTCAACAACATCATTTAAGATTATTGTACCGGACGATTATTACGACAAGATTGGTAAAAGTGACTTTTGGCCTACCAAAATATTCGTGAGGGAATACACCTACAAAGAAAACCGTAAGGTATCTAATGTTGTACACTTACCGCCTGCTAATGAACAAAATAATTCAAAAAACTGAGGAAAGTGTCTCTGTTTATATCATATCAGAATGTTCGTGGTTTAAATTCTAAACTAATGACGTTATTTTTAAAGAGCTATTCTTTTAATGATGATATTATAATTTTTTCTGAAACTTGGTTATCTTCTTCTGTAATGAATTCGGAACTTTTTTGTATTCAGATGCGACCGGATGAATAGGCGCGGTGGTGGGGTTCTGATTGCTGTGTCTTCATCACTTTGTTCCAGTGTAGTTGACATGAAGTTATCCAACAATATTGAATTTATATGTGTTGCTGTTAAATTACTTGACATTACTTATGTTTCTTGTTCCTACATTCCACCTAATGCATCCATGCCTTACTATTAAAATCATGTTTGCGCCATAAAAAGGATCACCTTTTTATTAAAAATAGAAGATGTCTCTCTTATCTTTGGTGATTTCAACTTACCATCAGTCTCATAGATTCGAGCTGAAGATGACATATATATGCTTCCTATAACTAACTAACTAACTATTTCCGTTTGATTGCTGACTTTGTATCAGCTGAACCATGATGTGTAGCTGATTTTTTTTTTTCATTTCGGTTTACGGTGTCGGTCTCGCGATATGCACTCTATCGCAGATCTATCCCATCGCATTTATAGGGTTGGCGATGATGATACTGTTGTAGCAATATTAATACTTATTGTTGCTTAAACTGATCTGAGCCATATTCCTGTTTAACATTCACATTACCGCCACCGATGCTATTGGGTGAAGAGGGAGATTTTTGTTGTAACAATGTGATGCCCTGCACCAGATGATGCAATGACAATATACTGCTGTAACGACTGGCCAAATTCAATAAAATGATTACGTACTGCTCAATGAACGGCAAGGCTTGAGAGAGGTTGGTGTTAATGTAACCCTGTAGCAATTCAATAAATTTGATCAGCATATGATACGATTCCTTTACGTTGCCATATTGCTTGAAAAAAGCAAAATAACATTCCAAAGCCGTTTGAAATTCTTCCCGGTACGTGTCATCGAAACAAATTGGTTGCAACAGCTCCAGGGTGTGTAATATTTGTATTAAGCTATGCATATGATATACGTCCCGCATAATGCGTACGCTTAGTTGGCTGCGACTCAGAATAAGAGACGCGAGAACGCCCATTTGACGTAGAAATAAAGTTGGATGGGAAGTAGCCAATTTACGCATCAATAGTTCCGTGTCACTGGAGAACACCTCGAAATCCTTTTTCACCATCAAATTCCTCAAACACGTTATCAAATTATTAACCACCTTAAACGCTTGACAGCCACTCAAGTTTTGCAACTTTGCCGTATGATGGCAACGTATAAGCTTTATGGATGGATACATTATATACATTTGCCTCAGCCCTTAAGCGTAACTTCTCGGAACAATTGCACATAAAAACATATTCAATGGATTTGATTAAATTCAAAGTGGTTTTCGTAGAGATACGAAACAGCAGATTTATGCGACAGCACAACTCAAAGGCATTACGGGATTCGTCTTTCTTTAATTCATTTTCGCCTTCTTTCAAAATAAACTCGGTAAACATACGCAATTCCGCATTACTCAACGTCATTATATTTTCCGCTTGATCAACTTTCTCTGAACAACAATCACGTCCTTGCCACAACTTCGGATTGGTTATGATGGCTTGAACGAAATTTAGAACAGCGGTGCAATCTAACTGTTGTATGTTGACATTGTTATTGTATTGTAATAAATATTTCAGTGTGGTTATAATGGTGTCCCAGTTAACTTCATGACGTATCCATGAGAGCAAATAGAAGCGCAAATCTCCCCATGAGTTCGAAAAGAGAAAATGTAAATTCTTTTATCAAACACTGTACACAGCCCGGGATCATTTTCAGATAACAGATCCACCAGCATCGCATCATTATATAAATTGTTGTCCGCACCATTGCTCTTGTCCTGCAATTTGATGATTAATGATAAAATCTGTTTTGGTTTCATGTGACTCAAAAATTTCTTTATATTCGATGATTCCTACCGAAATTTAATAATTTAAGTTTTTTTCGTTGCAAATGTTGCCTCGTGCACATGATCCAATAATTGACGAAAGAAAACATCAGGCAAATGTTGTTGTGTGGTGATGGGCAATTGCCGTAAAATTTTATAAACACATTCTTGACTGTCCACAGTCGGTGCTTTATTAGTGGATGCCCCAACTTGTAGCATTGTTTCGTCCAGTTGTATCGTTTCTAGAATATCGGAACTTGTCCTCACGTAACCATTTTTAGCTCCGCGCATTTGTTGAATTTCAATCAGCTGGGTCAGATACATTTGATAGAGTAAATCATAATAATTTGATTTTTAAACTTAAAAGTATAGGGTTTCCTGACAATATGGTGTCCTGGTTTTGTAGTTATCTCACTGGTCGTATTCAAAGAGTACGTTTTAAATCCTGTTTGTCACGTAGTATCAGGTGTCCCTCAGGGTAGTCACTTGGTCCTATCTTATTCTTATTGTTTGCAAATGATCTTCCTGAATGTATTAAATTCTCTCGAGTCCTTATGTTTGATGACGATGTTAAAATTTATTCTTCGTTGGATTCCTTGTGTGAAGCTTCTTTTTTACAGTCTGATTTGTGCAGTCTTTCCTCCTGGTGTTATTTTAATGGAATGTCCCTAAACTTAAGAAAATGCAAAAAGCTTTCGTTTACATGGATCAACTTTGTTCCAACCCATATACCCTTAATAATTATACTTTAGAAAATGTTTCAACTTTTAATGACTTAGGTATTATTTTAGATTCAAAGCTAAGATTCAAAATCCATATCGAAGCATCGGTTAATAGAGCCAAATCAATGCTGGGCTTTATAAAGAGGTGGTCCAAGGAATTTAATGACCCCTATGTTACTAAAAGCCTACTTGTTTCCCTTGTCAGACCTGTACTTGAATATTCAGTTGTGGTATGATTACCAAGTTATAGGATATATGTCGACCTTATTGAGTCGGTACAGAAAAATTTTTTAATGTTTGCGCTCCGTGGCTTAGGTTGGAATCTTGATTTAGCCCTACCACCGTATAAAGATAGATTATTGCTTATTGTGTTACCAACTCTCGAGAAAAGACGGGAGATGTTAGGTGTTTCTTTTTTAGTAAAATTAATTAAATGTGAAGTTGACTCCCCTTCCTTATTGAGTCAAATTTCTTTTAATATTCCCTCTCGTTTCTCTAGGCACTACGTTCCTTTATATCTCGGTCACTGCCGTACCAACTATCAGCTTCATAATCCTTTTCGCGTTATGTAATGGTAAACGATAATTGTGTCCTGTTTGATCTTCTCCGATTCTATTAATAATATAAAAACAATAGTTCTGCGCAATTGATGCTAGATAGACTGCTTTTTTCTCTGCATAATCTTTATGCAGAGAAGAAAGCAGTCTTTATCTTCATACTCACCCTTGTTAATTTTATTATTATATGTATTTTTTTGTTCTTATCTATACTAATATTATAAAGAAGAAAGATTTGTATTTTTGTATGTAACGAGTAAACTCAAAAAGTACTGGACCGATTTCAAAAATATTTTCGCTATTAAAAAGCTACATTATCACTGAGTAACATAGGCTATATTTATTGTCAAAAAATGTCAGGGATCACTGGACATTCCTACTATTACTAACCCAAGGTGTAAAAAAATTAGTCATAATATATCTTTCATCGTATACGCTGCGGAAAGTATTGATGTTAAAACAAAAAAATGTTCTACAATATTATAGAACATATCAATATCTACAAAAAACTTCCCGAGACCATATGTCCAACTATTGTGCTCATGTCACTATAACCCCTTTTTATACCCACTATTGATAGTAATATTGCCATACAAACATTGTACACACATGTACACAGGCAATTAAGAAATTAAGTATTCACAATAAGTATTTCACAATATTTAAAGAGTAGGGAAATCTGACAACGGCATGTGTGGATACCACTCCAGATGCACCACCAGGTTCTGGAGAGGATTTTTGGTCAATACTGGATTTTTGGACCATTTTTTTAATGAATTTGGAATAAAAGTAACAATAGCCAAAAATCCTCTCCAGAACCTGGTGGTGCGTCTGGAGTGGGACCAATAACATATGATCTTAGAATTCCATATAAATGTTGCTTTTATTCCAAATTAATTAAAAAATGGTCCGTAAATCCAGTATTGACCAAAAATCCTCTCCAGAACCTGGTGGTGCATTTGGAGTGGAATCCATAAAAAATTTTCTCAAAATTCCATATAAATGTTGCTTTTATTCCATAGCCTACTTACGTTGGTTTTTTTTTATAACAATAAATTTTTTCATTTTTATCTAAATTTCGTAAATTTATTTAATTTAATATATAATATACAGTGGCTCACAGCTTATTTGGTACACTACCCTTTATAGAAATAAAACCACTGTAGCTTCTAAACTATTAAAGCTATCAACGAAATTTGAATGCCAAGTTGTTGTTGTATGTTTAATGAACATTGAAAACAAAAAAAATTTCAATAGAATATTTCTAACTGTTTAATAATAAGAACTTTGTTGTAACACATCAAAAATACATGTCACAGCTTATTTGGTACAGTTGTCTTTTTATTTAAAAATAATAAATATTAGTATATTTAATATTTTGTATAGGTACCCTTTTGCTTTTATAGTACTCTGTAGCCTCTTTGGCATTGAATCTACCAGCTTTTAGGTAACGTCTGGGCTAATTTTACCCCACTCTTCCAACAACGCCTTCTTCAGTTCATTTTTGTTTGTTATGTTGTGTTTCCTAATGTTATTATCCAATAAAAACCCCAAATTTTCAATAACATTAAAGTCCGGTGACTGAGCCGATGGCGACATTAAATGGGGGCAATTCCATATTAGATAAGTCTCCACAATTGTTGACTTATGTTTTGGGTCGTTATCTTGATAGAAGCGGAAATTATCGCGTATACCAAGCTTCGTTGCATTTTGGAGCAAGTTGTCTTTTAGTATGTTGAGGTACATATTTTTGCCCATTATTCCTTCAACAAACACTAAACTACCTACTGCAGCTGTGGACATACAGGCCCAAACTGTTACACTTCCTCCGCCATGCTTAACCGTAGTTTTAAAGTTTTCTTTATTCAGCTCAGTATTCGGTTTTCGCCAAATGTAGGACATGCTGTCGGAACCCCCGATGTTAAATTTTGACTCATCTGCAAAAATAACTGAGTTCCAGAACTCAGAATTCTTCTCGACATGTTCTTTGGCAAATGAAAGCCGCCTTTGTTTATTTTTTTACTTATGAATGGCTTCTTACGAGCTACTCGACCATTAAAACCAGACTTACGGAGTACTCGACGAATTGTTTCGGCACTACATGACTTGCCTAATCCATTCTCAATTTCACAAGCCACTTTTGGTGCAGATAGCTTCGGATTTGCCCTTATTTTTCTTACAATAAATTTCTCATCAGATTCATTGAAGATTTTATTAAGTGCATTTCTGCCTCTATCCTTTACGCGGTTTTCATTACGAAAACGGTGGATAATATTTTGAACTGGAGATTTACTCAAGTTCACAAAGTCAGCAATTTTCCGTACCTAGTGCCCATTTTCATAATGATTTAGGACCAGTTCACGCTGTTCAATAGTTGTACGACGACCCATTTTTAAATTACGTGTTTTGATTGACAGTTATTTTAAATTACCAAAATTAGTACTTGAAATGATTGAAAATATTACCAAGAAGACAGAGAAGAGAAAAATAGTGAAAAATGTTAGGACTAGACTATGCTTAAGTGCACAGAAATAACTGTACCAAATAAGCTGTGACATGCATTTTTGATGTGTTACAACAAAGTTCTTATTATTAAACAGTTAGAAATATTCTTTTGAAATTTTTTTTGTTTTCAATGTTCATTAAACATACAACAACAAGTTGGAATTCAAATTTCGTTGATAGCTTTAATAGTTTAGAAGCTACAGTGGTTTTATTTCTATAAAGGGTAGTGTACCAAATAAGCTGTGAGCCACTGTAAGTCATGCCTAATTTATTTAAAAAAAAAAAAAAAGAAATAAATTTTCCTCTTTTTAAATAATTTATTGGTTTCACTTTGTGTTTCGTTTTATAAACACTGAACACCAAACATTGAAGCGACATTGAATATTTTGATTATTTTCAGAGCGCAATTTTATGTTGCAGCTGAAAAGTTCTTCTCAGAGCTACTTATAAATTATTTTATTCAATCTTGACTTATAATCTCAGTTTATTCTTATTTTCTCAAATTTGAAAAACAAACTCTTTAAAAAAGAAACAATATGCCTAGAAAAAGATCGCAACTATCTAAACGTAGTTCCCAAGCGTATTGAGGAATCTTCGTCTGAAAATTCAGATCGTGTAGCAAATATGAAAGAATACGTGTCGCAATCGCGGGTCAAAGAATCTAGCGCCGAACGTTCTGTTCGTCTTGCAGAACAAAATGCGAGATCGTCGCACCTATACGTAAGACAGTTGAGCGTCGAGCGCTCCCAACGTTTTGCTGAAAATAGAGCTAAAAACTCGCAAACACTGACAAGAGAAAACAGCGCCGAACGTTCTATTCATCTTGAAGAACAAAATGCGAGATCGTCGCAACTATACGTAAGACAGTCGAGCGTCGAGCGCTCCCAGCGTCTTGCTGAAAATAGAGGTAGAAACTCGCAAACACTGACAAGAGAAAACAGCGCCGAACGTTCTATTCGTCTTGCAGAACAAAATGCGAGATCGTCGCAGCTATACGTAAGACAGTCGGGCGCCGAACGCTCGCAGCGTCTTGCTGAAAATAACGCTAGGAACTCGCGAACGCATGCACGAGAATCCAGCGCTGAACACTCGCAGCGGCTTATGGCACAGAGAGATAGACAACGGTCATTAAGAACTAGGGCGCGCAATAGCATTTTACCTCATAGTAATAGATCGGCATTCAGTTACGATTCTCAAATTGATTACGTTAATCAAAACAGCATCCAAGTCGGAGCAATGAATAAGATTTGTCCCAAATGCTTTGCTAAAAAATGGATTGATGAAGCGAAATTTGTGCGTGCGCCGCGTCTGAAAAAGTTATGCTTCCAAACATTGAAGAGCCACCAGAACCAATAAAAAGACTTTTGACAAATAATCACACATTATCTGCGCATTTTTTGAATAACGTACGTAGGTACAAAAGTCTTTTTCAGATGACTTCCTTCGGAGCGAAAGATATTAGAGAAGGAAATTTTATGCCCACTTCTAAGGTAAAGGGACAAGTTTATCATCTCATAGGTAGCCTTCTACCGCCATCAGGACAAAGCCCACAATTTTTGCAGATATATTTTGTTTCAGATGCTGACCAACTATCGTTGCGATCAAACATGGCCCCCAGCTTAAAACTAGATTTGATAAACGAATTGCAGACTATCTTGAATAGCCACAATGTTTATATACGAATTTTTGAACATAATATCGAACTCAACACATCGGAGAGTTTGAAATTAATTATATACTCCGATCGCACACCTCAGACAGAGCACAGGGGAAGATATAACGCTCCTTTTATAAATAAAGTAGCCATTCTCTTGGGCGATGAAGATAAAGGGCCCAGAGATATAGTACTGCACGGTACAGATGGACAGCTGAAACGAGTGTCGGAATTACACCGCGCATATGATCCGCTAAAATATCCGCTTAAGTTTGTATCAGGAGACGATGGATATTATTTAACTATCCCTCAACAGAATTCCTTAAGAAATAAGACTGTGTCATGTATGCAATATTATGCATACCGTTTAATGATTAGAGCCAACTGTTTTAATACACTGCATTATTACAAAGATTTGTTTAATCAATATTGTGTGGATATGATGGCGAAGATGATTTCCGAAAGGTTAAATTTTATTTCTCCAAATCAACAAAAACTTAGAGCTGACGACTATATTCATTTGAGGGATGCTTTGAACCAAGACGCATGCATAAATGCTGCCAATATCGGACAGCATGTCATCTTGCCGTCATCATTTACTGGTTCTCCGAGGTATCTCCCCGAAAAAACTCAAGACGCTATGACATATGTGCGCAATTATGGGAGGCCAAATCTTTTCGTTACTTTCACCTGTAATCCAGAATGGGAAGAAATAAAGCAAGAACTTTTCCCCGGTCAACGGTCTTTCGACCGGCATGTCATCATCGCACGAGTTTTTCACTTAAAAATGAAAAAAATGATAAAAATATTCACAAAAGACGAGATTTTTGGGTCAATATATGCTTACTGTTGAGTGGCAAAAAAGGAGATTGCCGCATTGTCATATGTTATTTTGGCTGGACTCGAAAATACAGCCCGATGAAATTGATGAAATAATAGTTGCTGATTTGCCTAATAAGGAGGAAGACAAAGTATTATTTAAAATGGTCACAAAAAATATGGTACATGGGCCATTTGACTTCAACGTGCATGAAAAATGGCATATGTTCGAAAAAATTTCCACGACATTTCATTACTGAAAACCAGACCGGTGAGGATGGGTATCCCGTTTATCGACGACGCGACATCAACAACGAAGGGCAGATCGCTACATTAAATGTCCGACGTCGAACAATTTGAGATGAAGGTTAAAGGGTGTATATGTAGAAGTGTAGTGGTGTTTATAACACTGTTATCGCGAAACGCGCAATGCTAGGATCCAGCAGAGTGCTTGGTATCTAGTGTTACAAAGAGTGTAAATGAGACACGCTCGCATACGAGATTTAGTCTGATTTATTTAGCAAAATTCTACTTCTTATATACTAAAATTATTACAATAAATTATTACAACAAATTACAATAATAAGAACTAGGTTATTTTAATTGCTAACTTAACATTTCTATTTTTTGCATGAATATGCAAAAGCCTAGGGGTGTACCTCTATCCCATAGAAAAAAAAAAGAATTTTTTTAGAGAAAAAAAATTTTTTTTTTAGAATCATTGTTTTTATGTCTATGCTATATATATATATAAAAATTAAGTTTATTTCAAATTATATTAAGGTTAAGATTAATTATCAATTATTCTAGAATGTATGTTATTTTCTTATACTATATGGTTTTAGTAAGTTATTGTGAAATGTTTTAAACGTGTTATTTATTTTAATAGTGGAGTTTACACCATTTCTTGCGATTATCTCGTATGGACCGACATAGGGTTTTTCCATCTTCCGTCTTGTCATATTTCTTAATAGCACATAGTCTCCTATTTCCAAATTCAAAGGTTTGCTTTCTTTAGCATTATTTTTTAATGTTCTTTTATGTTTTTCTTTTTCTAAAAATTCTTTTGCATTTAGTAAAGAAAATTTTATCCTGGCTTTCAATTCATTATAATAATTATATAAATCCTTATTTGTGTCATTCATATCAATATTATCATTTGGCAGATAGGCTATTCTTCCAAATACCAGTTCATAAGGTGTGTATCCCGTTATTATATGTGGGGTGGTGTTATATGCAAAACAATAATAAGGTATCCATTTATCCGAATTATCATTTTCTGCGAATGACAACATGTATTCATTCATAACGCGATGATTTCTTTCAACGGAGCCTAAAGTTTGATGATGGTAAGGGGTCGAAAACGTTTATTGAATTTTGAGGAGTTCACATATGTTTTTCAGTAGTTCATTTATAAATTCTGTTCCCCTGTCTGATTTTAATATCTTGAAATGACCATATTTTAGTATGCCTTGTTCAATAATTGTTTTCGCTATTGTTTTAGCGTCTTTACTTTGTATCAGACATGCTATTATGTATTTTGTTAACTCGCATTGCATGGTTAGTATATATCTAAATCCATTTGCTATCCTCAATGGTCCTATTGTGTCTATTTCTACTATTTCAAAGCTTGTAGTGGGTGTGTTTGTTATAACTTGTGGTTCTTTGACATGTCTTATTTGTTTATTAGATTTACAATCTGAACAACTATTCATAAAGTGCTTTATCATTTTATTTATATCCTTCCATAGATACCTTCGTTTGAGTTTTAATTGAGTTTTTCTAACTCCTAAATGTCCGCCGTGTGGACTATTGTGATATTCATTTATTAATTTAAATTAAGTCAATTTTTCATTAATCTTTTTTTATTTATTTATTTATTTATTTATTTATTCTATTAGTTACAAAACCAATTTTCAACTAATTTATATTTATATAGTTATATAAATAAGAAAATAAAAATAAAATTTTTATAAATAAAATAATAACACTGGCCGCAGCATCAGCAACAACAACAACAACAATAGCCTCTGGAACAACTTAGAATAAAATTAAAAATAATATATGCTAAGCTTAATATTAAGCTTACAACTAAAGGTTACAATTAATGAGGCAAAAGGATATTATAAAATCAATTAATATATAAAAATAACAACAAAGTAATAAAAGTGCTATAAGTACATATAAAAAGAAAAAACTATTGGTTAAGGACCAATGATTCTAATAGTTTGGTAAATTAAGTAAGTAATTCCTTATAACGTCAACTGAGTCAACGGACGGATCAAATAAAAAACAATTTTCATTAAATGATTTACACAGGACTCGGAACGGACCAAACAGCTGATAGTTTGTACGACAATGCGTTAGTTTTATAGGAATATAACGGCGAGTTGACCTACCTTGGTACATTAAACGGAATATTCTCTAACAAGAAAGGAGACGATATGGTGCCACGAATTAACTTAACCATGAATATAACGCTCAACATGGTACGCCTTTTTTCAAGCGATGGCAAATTAATAAGTAACAGCCTACTTTCATAAGGAGGGAGAGAGCGACGAGTGTCCCAGCCTAGTCCACGAAGGGCAAAAATGAGAAAATTTCTTTGGACTGACTCCAACAAATCAATCTGACATCTATAACTTGGAGTCCAGACAACACATGCATATTCCAAAACTGGTCTCACTAGAGCAGTGTAAAGCCTTTTACAAATATAAGGATCGGTAAATTCCTTAGACCACCTTTTAACGAACCCTAATAACGACTTAGCCTTATTCACCGAGGCTTCAATGTGTAAATTAAACTTCAGTCTTGAATCAAGTAGGACACCTAAATCTTTAAAAGAATCAACACTAGCAAGCAAGTTATTATAGATATAGTAATCAGACGGAATGGCAGTAACCCAGTTAAATGACATCTTTTTACACTTATTTAAATTCAAAAGCATTCCGTTAACAATTTAGCACTATTTAGCCAAGCTCGAAAGGTCAGACTGAAGAGTAACAATAGAACCCGGAGAATCAATCCGATAATAAAGCTTAACATCGTCAGCAAACATCAAGACTTTAGAGCTACGAACGGACGTGGGAAGGTCATAAACAAATAGCGCAAATAAAAGTGGCCCCAAGTGATTACGTTGTGGTACTCCTGACGTAATTACGATTTCCCTCGACAGGCAACGATTAAATGACACACATTGAGATCTGTTGGTAAGGTAAGAATAGAACCAGCGAACAAAGTTGTCCGGAAAGCCCAAACGTCGAAATTTAAACGTTAAAAGATTGTGATCGTGAAGATTGTAAAAATTACGTCCGTTTGTTTAAAATCAGAGAACGCTTGACATATATAATGTGTAAATTCCAACAAATTTGTTGAGGTTGATTTACCCTGGGTAAAACCATGTTGGCAAGGTGAGGGTACTGATCTAATCGCTGACTTAAGACTCTTAGCTATTAATGATTCAAATAATTTTGGCATCACGCTTAGTTTAGCAATGCCTCTGTAGTTCTCGACATTCTCCCTCGAGCCATTTTTATACAATGGTAAAATATGGCTGGTTTTCCAGATGGAGGGAAAATATCCTTGACTCAGACAAGGGCAGAAAGGGAGGAAAGTACATCATCCCCAGATAATGTGATTTGCGGAAAAATATCAAACGAACTTATTGGAAATGGGTAATTATCAGATGAAATATAAGAACGAGAATAATTCTTTTCAAAAAAGTCAGCAAATAAATTAGCAATCACAGATGCGTCTGATGATTCACAATTTTCGTAGCACATTACGGACGGAAAGTTCCTAACTTTTCTTTTAGAATCAACAAAGCGAAAAAATGTCTTGGGATCAGAATACAGTTTATACTTTATTAAATTAATATACTCCGAGTAGCATTTACTTTTCAAAGCATTAAAATACCTTCTCATAGAAGAGTATCTAGTATAATCCACAAGTGAACCACTACGCTTAAACTTTTTAAACAATCTACTCTTTTTATTACGGACATATTTAAGATTAGCATTAAACCAAACTGGACAAAGGGGGTTATAATTGAAATTGAAACGTCTGATCGGAACGGACAAGGAAATAGCGCAAGATAAAGCATTGTAAACATAATTTAAGGACTCGTCGATATTATTGTAGTCAAGGTCCCACGCAAAAGTAGATAAAACATTACAAAGTTTAATATAGTCCGTTTTGCAATATTGAAGGTAATGTAAGGTATCTCGTGGTCTATTGATAAAACCACTGCCGAACTCACCTAAGATTAATAACAATGTAGGGTGGTAATGATCCTCAGGCTCCACAAAAGGTAACGAACGCGAAACCTTTATATTAGTGTCACTTGAAAAAATCAAATCCAATAATTTATTATTACTATTATAAATTGAATTAAGTTGAAACAGAGAAAGTTCACAAATTAAATCAAAATAATCATTAAAAATAGACGGATACGAGGTAGGTGTAAAATATCCAAGGTCTTCGTTAAAATACCACATGACATTGGGTAGGTTAAAATCTCTTAGAACAATTAATTTGTCAATATTCCTCAGACTGTGGAGTATGACTTGTACCATTCTAAGATGTTCTAAATAGATTGACACATCAGACAAAGGTGGAATATATGAACACGCTATATATAACTTAGGCACACCATAAGACACACTTATACAAATAAACTCTGTATCAGAGGACGCAACTAACCTTGCAGGTAAAGAACTATGAACGGCTACTAGCACACCACCACCCTTCTTAAGCTTTCTATCAGCTCTAAAAACCGAATACTCAGTAGAAAAAATTTCAAAATCGTTAACCTTTGGCTTCAGCCAAGTTTCTGTAAATACCACAATATGATGTACACAACTAATAGAGGCCAAAAATGTATCACGAAGCTTGGTATTAAGCCCACGGACATTTTGATAAAGAATAGATGGCTTATTACTTAGTTTTTTGACACAGCGACTGATTGATTTAGCGTAACCGGACGATTTAACTTTCTGCGAGGAATAAACTCCTTAACCAGTGCACCATTAGGCCAGGACTTCTTATCGAGGAAAATATCAAATGCTGACGACGGAACTACAATTTTAAAGGAACAGATTTCACTATTATAAGGAGGATTGAATTTGATTATAGATATTTTAGAAATGTCAGAAATTAATTTACTACGGACAATATGGTTCTTAATCATATCAATTGAGGTATTTGATGCAAATCTCGAAACGAAAATAGATTTGCGCGCAGGAATCACTACCAATTCACTATCCTGTGGTAATGCCGCCGGTGCCGCCAACCCAGCAGATGACACCAGAGGAACATCAGCACAGGTATTAGAAATGGTAGTAGTTCCATTAGATTTAGAGTTTAGTGAAACCAGCGTGACCACATTTTGGGAAACCGGCGGTTCCAACGGAATGTCAGCCACTGGATCAGGAAGGGCATCGGTTGCTGGATGAGATGGAGCATCGGCTCTGGGACTAGATGTAAGAACAGCTGAAATTATAGCCTAAGGCACAGAGGGAGAAACAGGCGGAGAATCGGATGGTGGATTAACCGTTACGACAGGAACCTTACTCGATGTAAAAATAGATAATTCATCTGAAGTACATGACATAGAGGAGATGAAAAGTCAGGAATTGGTGAAACCTGTAGAGTTGACGGTCGACAAGTATTAGAAATAATACCACCACCATTCAACAACTTACAATTGTTAAATAGCGATTGATATTTTACCAGCTTGTCCATTGACCTTTTCAACTCCTTTTCTATCTCAATAAACGCAGGTTGCGTTTGTTTGAAGAGTTTGAAGAATTCTATATCGGCTTTTCTACAATCAGGGCAGGCCCAACGCAAACCCTTATTTCTGTTAGTGATGTGATCAAAATCACGACCACTAAATCCAGCACAATTTGGGTGCGCTTGACGATCACATAGCCAACATAAAAGAAAATTCTCATGTTGCGTTATCTTACACTTGGGATAACAACAATCCATAATAAATTATGTAAAGAAGTTTAACCAGGGTAGCCTGAAAGTGTACTATAAAGCAACTGAATCCTGTTAAAAAAAAAAAAAAAAAAAACAGTTTCGTTAACAGAATTATTTAGATAAGCACTCTGCAACGAACAAAACAATAAAAAATAAAAGAGACAATTATAGTCACCTCAATTAAAGAAAAAAACCAAAAGCATAAAGAAATGACCAGCCAAAGTTAAAAAAATTTCCACAAATTAGACGAAAATACGATTCGCCAATTATGTCCACTTCACTTACGATCAAATCACCACTTTAATTAAACAACTTAATCAATAATTGTCCACTACGTTGTAGAGAAACAATAAAAATTTGCAATATGATCAGAGACAAAGCGAAACACGTCAATAACACTCTAGAGTTACCAAACTTTTGAGGGTTTTTATACAATATAATATTCAATTTTTGGGCATTATTACAAATCTTTTGTAATTTTTTATTTACTTCTTCTTTAAAATCTTCTTTATCTATAATTTTAAATATATCATCTCCTTTATTCAATGCTATAGCACATATTTTCTCTTTAATCAATGTTGATGTCAGTTTATCCATAATCGAATCGAAATTCGGTGGATTTTCACTGCATCGCAATAGTATATCTTTTTCATTTATATCTATACTAACTTTCTTCTTTGTTTTGTTTTTGCCCTTGATAAATTCAATTTTTAATTTTTTTAATTTATTTACATCAGACATTGAAGTACATTCCCAAATATGAAGTTGATCAGGCTTCGGTTGGTTAGTACAATCTGCATGGTTAATATCATTATTCTTGTTATTATTATTATCTTTAGCGTTATCTGCTATCCTTTCATTATTCATCATTTTTGATTTTTGCCCTCTTGTTATTACATTTATCTTCTTAGGTATCATGTCTTTTAACATATCAGTATCTATTTTAATCCAGTTTTGGCCAAAAATCCTCTCCAGAACCTGGTGGTGCATTTGGAGTGGAATCCATAAAAAATTTTCTCAAAATTCCATATAAATGTTGCTTTTATTCCATAGCCTACTTACGTTGGTTTTTTTTTATAACAATAAATTTTTTCATTTTTATCTAAATTTCGTAAATTTATTTAATTTAATATATAATATAAGTCATGCCTAATTTATTTAAAAAAAAAAAAAAGAAATAAATTTTCCTCTTTTTAAATAATTTATTGGTTTCACTTTGTGTTTCGTTTTATAAACACTGAACACCAAACATTGAAGCGACATTGAATATTTTGATTATTTTCAGAGCGCAATTTTATGTTGCAGCTGAAAAGTTCTTCTCAGAGCTACTTATAAATTATTTTATATTATTTATTTTTATTCAATCTTGACTTATAATCTCAGTTTATTCTTATTTTCTCAAATTTGAAAAACAAACTCTTTAAAAAAGAAACAATATGCCTAGAAAAAGATCGCAACTATCTAAACGTAGTTCCCAAGCGTATTGAGGAATCTTCGTCTGAAAATTCAGATCGTGTAGCAAATATGAGAGAATACGTGTCGCAATCGCGGGTCAAAGAATCTAGCGCCGAACGTTCTGTTCGTCTTGCAGAACAAAATGCGAGATCGTCGCACCTATACGTAAGACAGTTGAGCGTCGAGCGCTCCCAACGTTTTGCTGAAAATAGAGCTAAAAACTCGCAAACACTGACAAGAGAAAACAGCGCCGAACGTTCTATTCGTCTTGAAGAACAAAATGCGAGATCGTCGCAACTATACGTAAGACAGTCGAGCGTCGAGCGCTCCCAGCGTCTTGCTGAAAATAGAGGTAGAAACTCGCAAACACTGACAAGAGAAAACAGCGCCGAACGTTCTATTCGTCTTGCAGAACAAAATGCGAGATCGTCGCAGCTATACGTAAGACAGTCGGGCGCCGAACGCTCGCAGCGTCTTGCTGAAAATAACGCTAGGAACTCGCGAACGCATGCACGAGAATCCAGCGCTGAACACTCGCAGCGGCTTATGGCACAGAGAGATAGACAACGGTCATTAACAACTAGGGCGCGCAATAGCATTTTACCTCATAGTAATAGATCGGCATTCAGTTACGATTCTCAAATTGATTACGTTAATCAAAACAGCATCCAAGTCGGAGCAATGAATAAGATTTGTCCCAAATGCTTTGCTAAAAAATGGATGAAGCGAAATTTGTGCGTGCGCCGCGTCTGAAAAAGTTATGCTTCCAAACATTGAAGAGCCACCAGAACCAATAAAAAGACTTTTGACAAATAATCACACATTATCTGCGCATTTTTTGAATAACGTACGTAGGTACAAAAGTCTTTTTCAGATGACTTCCTTCGGAGCGAAAGATATTAGAGAAGGAAATTTTATGCCCACTTCTAAGGTAAAGGGACAAGTTTATCATCTCATAGGTAGCCTTCTACCGCCATCAGGACAAAGCCCACAATTTTTGCAGATATATTTTGTTTCAGATGCTGACCAACTATCGTTGCGATCAAACATGGCCCCCAGCTTAAAACTAGATTTGATAAACGAATTGCAGACTATCTTGAATAGCCACAATGTTTATATACGAATTTTTAAACATAATATCGAACTCAACACATCGGAGAGTTTGAAATTAATTATATACTCCGATCGCACACCTCAGACAGAGCACAGGGGAAGATATAACGCTCCTTTTATAAATGAAGTAGCCATTCTCTTGGGCGATGAAGATAAAGGGCCCAGAGATATAGTACTGCACGGTACAGATGGACAGCTGAAACGAGTGTCGGAATTACACCGCGCATATGATCCGCTAAAATATCCGCTTAAGTTTGTATCAGGAGACGATGGATATTATTTAACTATCCCTCAACAGAATTCCTTAAGAAATAAGACTGTGTAATGTATGCAATATTATGCATACCGTTTAATGATTAGAGCCAACTGTTTTAATACACTGCATTATTACAAAGATTTGTTTAATCAATATTGTGTGGATATGATGGCGAAGATGATTTCCGAAAGGTTAAATTTTATTTCTCCAAATCAACAAAAACTTAGAGCTGACGACTATATTCATTTGAGGGATGCTTTGAACCAAGACGCATGCATAAATGCTGCCAATATCGGACAGCATGTCATCTTGCCGTCATCATTTACTGGTTCTCCGAGGTATCTCCCCGAAAAAACTCAAGACGCTATGACATATGTGCGCAATTATGGGAGGCCAAATCTTTTCGTTACTTTCACCTGTAATCCAGAATGGGAAGAAATAAAGCAAGAACTTTTCCCCGGTCAACGGTCTTTCGACCGGCATGTCATCATCGCACGAGTTTTTCACTTAAAAATGAAAAAAATGATAAAAATATTCACAAAAGACGAGATTTTTGGGTCAATATATGCTTACTGTTGAGTGGCAAAAAAGGAGATTGCCGCATTGTCATATGTTATTTTGGCTGGACTCGAAAATACAGCCCGATGAAATTGATGAAATAATAGTTGCTGATTTGCCTAATAAGGAGGAAGACAAAGTATTATTTAAAATGGTCACAAAAAATATGGTACATGGGCCATTTGACTTCAACGTGCATGAAAAATGGCATATGTTCGAAAAAATTTCCACGACATTTCATTACTGAAAACCAGACCGGTGAGGATGGGTATCCCGTTTATCGACGACGCGACATCAACAACGAAGGGCAGATCGCTACATTAAATGTCCGACGTCGAACAATTTGAGATGAAGGTTAAAGGGTGTATATGTAGAAGCGTAGTGGTGTTTAATTTTTCATTAATCTTTTTTTATTTATTTATTTATTTATTTATTTATTTATTTATTCTATTAGTTACAAAACCAATTATATTCAATTTTTTATTTATATAGTTATATAAATAAGAAAATAAAAATAAAATTTTTATAAATAAAATAATAACACTGGCCGCAGCATCAGCAACAACAACAACAACAATAGCCTCTGGAACAACTTAGAATAAAATTAAAAATAATATATGCTAAGCTTAATATTAAGCTTACAACTAAAGGTTACAATTAATGAGGCAAAAGGATATTATAAAATCAATTAATATATAAAAATAACAACAAAGTAATAAAAGTGCTATAAGTACATATAAAAAGAAAAAACTATTGGTTAAGGACCAATGATTCTAATAGTTTGGTAAATTAAGTAAGTAATTCCTTATAACGTCAACTGAGTCAACGGACGGATCAAATAAAAAATAATTTTCATTAAATGATTTACACAGGACTCGGAACGGACCAAACAGCTGATAGTTTGTACGACAATGCGTTAGTTTTATAGGAATATAACGGCGAGTTGACCTACCTTGGTACATTAAACGGAATATTCTCTAACAAGAAAGGAGACGATATGGTGCCACGAATTAACTTAACCATGAATATAACGCTCAACATGGTACGCCTTTTTTCAAGCGATGGCAAATTAATAAGTAACAGCCTACTTTCATAAGGAGGGAGAGAGCGACGAGTGTCCCAGCCTAGTCCACGAAGGGCAAAAATGAGAAAATTTCTTTGGACTGACTCCAACAAATCAATCTGACATCTATAACTTGGAGTCCAGACAACACATGCATATTCCAAAACTGGTCTCACTAGAGCAGTGTAAAGCCTTTTACAAATATAAGGATCGGTAAATTCCTTAGACCACCTTTTAACGAACCCTAATAACGACTTAGCCTTATTCACCGAGGCTTCAATGTGTAAATTAAACTTCAGTCTTGAATCAAGTAGGACACCTAAATCTTTAAAAGAATCAACACTAGCAAGCAAGTTATTATAGATATAGTAATCAGACGGAATGGCAGTAACCCAGTTAAATGACATCTTTTTACACTTATTTAAATTCAAAAGCATTCCGTTAACAATTTAGCACTATTTAGCCAAGCTCGAAAGGTCAGACTGAAGAGTAACAATAGAACCCGGAGAATCAATCCGATAATAAAGCTTAACATCGTCAGCAAACATCAAGACTTTAGAGCTACGAACGGACGTGGGAAGGTCATTAACAAATAGCGCAAATAAAAGTGGCCCCAAGTGATTACGTTGTGGTACTCCTGACGTAATTACGATTTCCCTCGACAGGCAACGATTAAATGACACACATTGAGATCTGTTGGTAAGGTAAGAATAGAACCAGCGAACAAAGTTGTCCGGAAAGCCCAAACGTCGAAATTTAAACGTTAAAAGATTGTGATCGTGAAGATTGTAAAAATTACGTCCGTTTGTTTAAAATCAGAGAACGCTTGACATATATAATGTGTAAATTCCAACAAATTTGTTGAGGTTGATTTACCCTGGGTAAAACCATGTTGGCAAGGTGAGGGTACTGATCTAATCGCTGACTTAAGACTCTTAGCTATTAATGATTCAAATAATTTTGGCATCACGCTTAGTTTAGCAATGCCTCTGTAGTTCTCGACATTCTCCCTCGAGCCATTTTTATACAATGGTAAAATATGGCTGGTTTTCCAGATGGAGGGAAAATATCCTTGACTCAGACAAGGGCAGAAAGGGAGGAAAGTACATCATCCCCAGATAATGTGATTTGCGGAAAAATATCAAACGAACTTATTGGAAATGGGTAATTATCAGATGAAATATAAGAACGAGAATAATTCTTTTCAAAAAAGTCAGCAAATAAATTAGCAATCACAGATGCGTCTGATGATTCACAATTTTCGTAGCACATTACGGACGGAAAGTTCCTAACTTTTCTTTTAGAATCAACAAAGCGAAAAAATGTCTTGGGATCAGAATACAGTTTATACTTTATTAAATTAATATACTCCGAGTAGCATTTACTTTTCAAAGCATTAAAATACCTTCTCATAGAAGAGTATCTAGTATAATCCACAAGTGAACCACTACGCTTAAACTTTTTAAACAATCTACTCTTTTTATTACGGACATATTTAAGATTAGCATTAAACCAAACTGGACAAAGGGGGTTATAATTGAAATTGAAACGTCTGATCGGAACGGACAAGGAAATAGCGCAAGATAAAGCATTGTAAACATAATTTAAGGACTCGTCGATATTATTGTAGTCAAGGTCCCACGCAAAAGTAGATAAAACATTACAAAGTTTAATATAGTCCGTTTTGCAATATTGAAGGTAATGTAAGGTATCTCGTGGTCTATTGATAAAACCACTACCGAACTCACCTAAGATTAATAACAATGTAGGGTGGTAATGATCCTCAGGCTCCACAAAAGGTAACGAACGCGAAACCTTTATATTAGTGTCACTTGAAAAAATCAAATCCAATAATTTATTATTACTATTATAAATTGAATTAAGTTGAAACAGAGAAAGTTCACAAATTAAATCAAAATAATCATTAAAAATAGACGGATACGAGGTAGGTGTAAAATATCCAAGGTCTTCGTTAAAATACCACATGACATTGGGTAGGTTAAAATCTCTTAGAACAATTAATTTGTCAATATTCCTCAGACTGTGGAGTATGACTTGTACCATTCTAAGATGTTCTAAATAGATTGACACATCAGACAAAGGTGGAATATATGAACACGCTATATATAACTTAGGCACACCATAAGACACACTTATACAAATAAACTCTGTATCAGAGGACGCAACTAACCTTGCAGGTAAAGAACTATGAACGGCTACTAGCACACCACCACCCTTCTTAAGCTTTCTATCAGCTCTAAAAACCGAATACTCAGTAGAAAAAATTTCAAAATCGTTAACCTTTGGCTTCAGCCAAGTTTCTGTAAATACCACAATATGATGTACACAACTAATAGAGGCCAAAAATGTATCACGAAGCTTGGTATTAAGCCCACGGACATTTTGATAAAGAATAGATGGCTTATTACTTAGTTTTTTGACACAGCGACTGATTGATTTAGCGTAACCGGACGATTTAACTTTCTGCGAGGAATAAACTCCTTAACCAGTGCACCATTAGGCCAGGACTTCTTATCGAGGAAAATATCAAATGCTGACGACGGAACTACAATTTTAAAGGAACAGATTTCACTATTATAAGGAGGATTGAATTTGATTATAGATATTTTAGAAATGTCAGAAATTAATTTACTACGGACAATATGGTTCTTAATCATATCAATTGAGGTATTTGATGCAAATCTCGAAACGAAAATAGATTTGCGCGCAGGAATCACTACCAATTCACTATCCTGTGGTAATGCCGCCGGTGCCGCCAACCCAGCAGATGACACCAGAGGAACATCAGCACAGGTATTAGAAATGGTAGTAGTTCCATTAGATTTAGAGTTTAGTGAAACCAGCGTGACCACATTTTGGGAAACCGGCGGTTCCAACGGAATGTCAGCCACTGGATCAGGAAGGGCATCGGTTGCTGGATGAGATGGAGCATCGGCTCTGGGACTAGATGTAAGAACAGCTGAAATTATAGCCTAAGGCACAGAGGGAGAAACAGGCGGAGAATCGGATGGTGGATTAACCGTTACGACAGGAACCTTACTCGATGTAAAAATAGATAATTCATCTGAAGTACATGACATAGAGGAGATGAAAAGTCAGGAATTGGTGAAACCTGTAGAGTTGACGGTCGACAAGTATTAGAAATAATACCACCACCATTCAACAACTTACAATTGTTAAATAGCGATTGATATTTTACCAGCTTGTCCATTGACCTTTTCAACTCCTTTTCTATCTCAATAAACGCAGGTTGCGTTTGTTTGAAGAGTTTGAAGAATTCTATATCGGCTTTTCTACAATCAGGGCAGGCCCAACGCAAACCCTTATTTCTGTTAGTGATGTGATCAAAATCACGACCACTAAATCCAGCACAATTTGGGTGCGCTTGACGATCACATAGCCAACATAAAAGAAAATTCTCATGTTGCGTTATCTTACACTTGGGATAACAACAATCCATAATAAATTATGTAAAGAAGTTTAACCAGGGTAGCCTGAAAGTGTACTATAAAGCAACTGAATCCTGTTAAAAAAAAAAAAAAAAAACAGTTTCGTTAACAGAATTATTTAGATAAGCACTCTGCAACGAACAAAACAATAAAAAATAAAAGAGACAATTATAGTCACCTCAATTAAAGAAAAAAACCAAAAGCATAAAGAAATGACCAGCCAAAGTTAAAAAAATTTCCACAAATTAGACGAAAATACGATTCGCCAATTATGTCCACTTCACTTACGATCAAATCACCACTTTAATTAAACAACTTAATCAATAATTGTCCACTACGTTGTAGAGAAACAATAAAAATTTGCAATATGATCAGAGACAAAGCGAAACACGTCAATAACACTCTAGAGTTACCAAACTTTTGAGGGTTTTTATACAATATAATATTCAATTTTTGGGCATTATTACAAATCTTTTGTAATTTTTTATTTACTTCTTCTTTAAAATCTTCTTTATCTATAATTTTAAATATATCATCTCCTTTATTCAATGCTATAGCACATATTTTCTCTTTAATCAATGTTGATGTCAGTTTATCCATAATCGAATCGAAATTCGGTGGATTTTCACTGCATCGCAATAGTATATCTTTTTCATTTATATCTATACTAACTTTCTTCTTTGTTTTGTTTTTGCCCTTGATAAATTCAATTTTTAATTTTTTTAATTTATTTACATCAGACATTGAAGTACATTCCCAAATATGAAGTTGATAAGGCTTCGGTTGGTTAGTACAATCTGCATGGTTAATATCATTATTCTTGTTATTATTATTATCTTTAGCGTTATCTGCTATCCTTTCATTATTCATCATTTTTGATTTTTGCCCTCTTGTTATTACATTTATCTTCTTAGGTATCATGTCTTTTAACATATCAGTATCTATTTTAATCCGTGATAAAGCGTCAGCATTTGTATTATTACTTCCTTTTTTATATATTACTGTAAAATCATAATCGCATAATTCCATTCTAATGCGCGTCATTTTGGATGATGGGTTATTGTGAGTGAATAGTGACACTAGTGGTCTATGGTCTATTATAACCACGAATTTACGACCGTACAGGTACCGTCTAAAAAATTTATTACCCCAATGAATAGCGAGTAATTCTTTTTCTATTATGGGTTTGTTTATGTCATGCTTTGAAAGGGTAGTGCTTGCATATGAAATTGGTAAATCGTGTCCAATTTCTCCTTGTGATAATATGGCTCCTAATGCGTAATCTGAGGCATCTGTTGTCAGTATGAATAGTTTGTCAAAGTCAGGGTATTGTAGTATAGGGGGATTCATTAATTTTTGTTTTAAAGTTTCGAATGCTTTTTGGCATTCGTTTGACCATATAAAGGGTTGATGCCTTTTTAATAAGGAGTTTAGACATTTTGCAATTTGTGCAAAATCTTTTATAAATCTTCTGTAGTAATTACAAAGTGCGACGAATCGTCTTACTTCGTCTGCATTTTTGGGTGTGGGATAGTTTTTTATAACATTAAATTTTGATGGGTCAGTTTGTATACCGTTTTTGGTTATTAGGTGACCAAGGTATATAACTTCAGGTCTCAAAAAATTGCATTTGCTGGCATTGAGTTTCAAGTTATATTTTTGTAATCTTGTAAAAACTCTTATTAGATTGTCGTTGTGATGTTTAAGTGTGCAGCCAAACATGATGATGTCGTCTACATAGAGAAATGCGCTAGAGTCTAGTCCGCTTAAAGCTATTGTGGGCATCCTTTGAAAGCTGTTTGATGAAATTTTGAGACCGAAAGGTAGTCGTTTGAATTGGTAATGTCCTTTGTTCGTTGAAAAGGCTGTTAGAGGTCTAGAGTTTTTGTCTAAATTGATTTGATGAAATGAACTCGTCATATCTAGAGTAGAAAAGTACTTAGCTCTTCCCAATTTGTCAAGAACGTCTTCAAGTCTAGTTAGTGGAAATTTGTCGTTCACCAATTTGTCGTTCAATTTTCTAAAGTCTACTACAAGTCGCCATTTTTGTGTGTCGTTAGTCGTCTTTTTAGGTACAATTAGTAAGGGTGAGTTATACGGGCTTACTGAAGGTTCTACTATGTCATCGTCAATTAATTTCTGCACTTGTTTATTAATTTCTTCAGTTTATGTTTGTGGTAGTCGATAATTTTTTATTATTCTATTAATGAGTTTTTAGCAATTTTGTCCTCTTGATTTATATTTAAGGTGCTCAGTAATCTATTTAGTCGTTCCTTACTGGCCTCGTTTTGTGTTTTTGCATACAGTATATGGTAATTTCGAAGGGGTTCAGTTTGTACATTAATGTTTTTAAGGTTTATGGTTTGTGCTGTTGTATTTAAAATTCTAACGTGTTTTATCCCATTACGTGGAATTATACAATTTGCTAAAAACACTCCTTTTTGAAATTCTTTATTTAAGATAAGTGAATCCTCTTTTAATTTTATTTTTATTGGATGTATTATCTCTGATCTGGGTGGTATTGAGATAATTTTGGGTTTGTTAGTTTCCATTGGTAGTACGATGTCTTCATTATTTGTATGGATTTCCATAGTCATTGTTTCAAAATCCAGTTTGCACAGGTAATCTCTTAAGAAATCAATTCCTAATATTCCATCTGTGGATATTGCAAAATTGTCCTCCACCACATGGAATTCATGTGTTAGTTCTGTTTGTCCTACTTGTAGTTGTATAAATGTTGTTCCAATAGTATGTATAGTTTCTGTAGTTATTCCACTTAGATTGTATATATTGTTTATTAGGTTAGCTTTTGTGATATGTAATATGTAAGATTTTACTATTGAAATATCTGCTCCTGATTCAACTAGTAATTTTATAGTTTTATTTTGATTAGTCTGAAGTATAACATAGAAAGTGTTTTTATTAGATATATTGAGAATTTTATGTGTGTTTATACGCCAGTGATGGTGTCGTCCACCACCAGCGGTATTCCGTTTCCCTGATTCTGTACAACGTTTAAGTGTCTTCTTCTATTGTTTTGATAGATGTTAGGTATTTGGGGGTATCTGGGATTGTTTTGCATGTTCGCATACTGCCGAAATTTATTACTGCTTTGTATATTTCTGAAATTATTGTGTTGCATGTTAGAATTCTGTCTGAAATTGTTGTTGTTGTTAGAGTTGTGTCTGAAATTATTGTATGTGTTCATTGTTGGTATTCTGTTGTTGAATGTGGTACTTCTATTTCTTTGTGTGAAGTTTCTTTGAGTGTTGAAATTTCTTTGGTTGTTGTCCCAGTACGAATGTTGGGATGTGTGTTGATATTTGTTTTGTGGTTTGTTTATTTTTAATATTTGGGATTTGTTTTGGAAACTTTGGTCTTTTTCTAATTCTAATGTTAAGTTGACTGCTTGAGTTAAGGATTGTGGTTGTGCAGCGAATAGGGTCTGTTTGTATCTTTCATCGATGCCCTTTTTGAATACTGTGAGAGCATAACTATCATTCATTTTTGTTATGACCTTTTGTTCAGCTGTTGTTGCTGCGTCTCCCAATTCTTGTATTTGCAAGTCATTTAATTGGTTTATCAGTTTTATTATTTTGTCTCTGTAATTTTCAACACTGCCACGTTGTTGTAAGGTGTTGAGTGTGTTTTGTAGTGTAGGTATTGTGTGTGGGTTTTTAAATGTATTTTTAATGGAGGTGTATAATTCTTCTAATGTGTTAGGCCTATAGCAGTTTTCACTTTTTGTGATAATTTGATATGATAAACAAATTCCAGTAAGTCTGCTTTACCATTTTCGGATAGATTTTTAGACAGTATTTCTACAAATTTGCAGAAGTTTTCAACTTCTTCAAATTTGCCAGCAAAGGTGGGCAATGTTTTCATTGCCAATTCCATATTGAAAGCCATTTTTCTTATCCGTTCTTCCAAATATTGTTTCAGACTAAAGTAGGTATTTTTAAATTGTACCTTTAGTTCTAAAGGTATTTTCTCTTGATCTAGTTTTTGGAATTTGTCTTTAATAGTCTCAAGTTCTACTATTTTTCCTTCAATGGTTTCCTGTTTGTACGGATGACCAGAGGATTTTTTTAAATTAATTTCAATTTTTAAAATATTTTGTAATAATTCGGATGCTTGGACCATACGGGAATTATTTTGCTATCCTTTTTTTTTTTTTTTGCGAAATATATGTGGTGTTATTTCTATTTATTCATTTTTTTTATTTAACTCATACATATTTTGTATTATTACTAAACACTTATAGCCCTACTCAATTTTCTATTTATGTAATTTTTGTAATACTTGTTTACTCTATATAAACTATACCCTAATATTACTACTATTACTAACACTACCAATGACTCCGACGTTACTTTTATTGTAGTCACACTTCCTTTATTGTCGCCACTGTTGTTGTTATTGTTGACCACGTTCACTTGTTTTTGTTGCTTACTCTTCGAAGAGCCCATTCCTGTCTTTCGTTTTTAATGAGATTAATTATTTTTTCTTTTGTCTCCCCTGTTGCAATGTTCTTTATTCAGTGTAGATCCCGAATTTTATTGGCGTGCTTGATGCGTTTACCACCACTTTTTCTCTGTGGTCTAGGCGGCACAGATTGCTTGACCCGTTTAGCGTAGCTCTGTTTTTGTCTATGTTCCTCAATGGTCAGGCGTTTGGGACCGGGGATGGGCGTTGGTATATACGGTGGTATCTGTTAGTTGGATGATTGGGAAGTACCAGTTGGAATATATGGTGGTATACGCGAATGAGTTGACCGGGAGGCAGTAGTGGTGTTAGCCTGCATATGCGATATGTTTTGTCATGATCAA